>CM050168.1:8318054-8838054 GCA_027410445.1 Discoglossus pictus
TAGGAAGTGAAACTGCATCTGGACAGAGACTGCACCTGTAAAGAGACTGCATCTGGACAGAGACTGCACCTGGAGAGAGACTACACCTGTAAAGAGACTGCATCTGGGAAGTGAAACTGCATCTGGACAGAGACTGCACCTGGAGAGAGACTGCACCTGTAAAGAGACTGCATCTGGACAGAGACTGCACCTGGAGAGAGACTACACCTGTAAAGAGACTGCATCTGGGAAGTGAAACTGCATCTGGACAGAGACTGCACCTGGAGAGACTGCACCTGTAAAGAGACTGCATCTGGACAGAGACTGCACCTGGAGAGAGACTGCACCTGTAAAGAGACTGCATCTGGACAGAGACTGCACCTGGAGAGAGACTGCACCTGTAAAGAGACTGCATCTGGACAGAGACTGCACCTGGAGAGAGACTACACCTGTAAAGAGACTGCATCTGGGAAGAGAAACTGCATCTGGCAAGAGACTGCACCTAGAGAGAGACTGTACCTGTAAAGAGACTGCATCTGGGAAGAGAACCCGCATCTGTCAAGAGACTGCACCTGGAGAGAAACTGCACCTGTAAAGAGACTGCATCTGGGAAGAGAAAATGCATCTGGACAGAGACTGCACCTAGAGAGACTGCACCTGTAAAGAGACTGCATCTGGACAGAGACTGCATCTGGGAAGAGACTGCACCTGGAGAGAGACTGCACCTGTAAAGAGACTGCATCTGGGAAGATAAAATACATCTGGACAGAGACTGCACCTGTAAAGAGACTGCATCTGGGAAGTGAAACTGCATCTGGACAGAGACTGCACCTGGACAGAGACTGCACCTGTAAAGAGACTGCATCTGGACAGAGACTGCACCTGGAGAGAGACTACACCTGTAAAGAGACTGCATCTGGGAAGTGAAACTGCATCTGGACAGAGACTGCACCTGGAGAGAGACTACACCTGTAAAGAGACTGCATCTGGACAGAGACTGCACCTGGAGAGAGACTACACCTGTAAAGAGACTGCATCTGGGAAGTGAAACTGCATCTGGACAGAGACTGCACCTGTAGAGACTGCACCTGTAAAGAGACTGCATCTGGGAAGAGAAACTGCATCTGGACAGAGACTGCACCTGTAAAGAGACTGCATCTGGGAAGAGAAACTGCACCTGGAGAGAGAGTGCATCTGGGAAAAGAAACAGTCTGGGAAGAGAAACTGCATTTGGACAGAGACTGCACCTGGAGAGAGACTGCACCTTGGGAGATAAACAGTCTGGGATGAGATACTGCACCTGGACAGAGACTGCACCTGGAGAGAGAAACAGTCTGGGATGAGAAACTGCACCTGGAGAGAGACTGCACCTGCGGAGAGAAACAGTCTGGGAAGAGAGACTGCATCTGGACAGAGACTGCACCTGGGGAAAGACTGCACCTGGAGAGAGTCTGCACCTGGGGAGAGAAACAGTCTGGGAAGAGAGACTGCACCTGGAGAGAGATTGCACCTGGGAAGAGAAACAGTCTGGGAAGAGACACTGCACCTGGAGAGAGACTGCACCTGGGGAGAGAAACAGTCTGGGAAGAGACACTGCACCTGGAGAGAGACTGCACCTGCGGAGAGAAACAGTCTGGGAAGAGAGACTGCATCTGGACAGAGACTGCACCTGGGGAAAGACTGCACCTGGAGAGAGACTGCACCTGGGGAGAGAAACAGCCTGGGAAGAGAGGCTGCACCTGGAGAGAGATTGCACCTGGGAAGAGAAACAGTCTGGGAAGAGAGACTGCATCTGGACAGAGACTGCACCTGGGGAAAGACTGCACCTGGAGAGAGTCTGCACCTGGGGAGAGAAACAGTCTGGGAAGAGAGACTGCACCTGGAGAGAGATTGCACCTGGGAAGAGAAACAGTCTGGGAAGAGACACTGCACCTGGAGAGAGACTGCACCTGGGGAGAGAAACAGTCTGGGAAGAGACACTGCACCTGGAGAGAGACTGCACCTGCGGAGAGAAACAGTCTGGGAAGAGAGACTGCATCTGGACAGAGACTGCACCTGGGGAAAGACTGCACCTGGAGAGAGACTGCACCTGGGGAGAGAAACAGCCTGGGAAGAGAGGCTGCACCTGGAGAGAGATTGCACCTGGGAAGAGAAACAGTCTGGGAAGAGACACTGCACCTGGAGAGAGACTGCACCTGGGGAGAGACACAGTCTGGGAAGAGACACTGCACCTGGAGAGAGACTGCACCTGCGGAGAGAAACAGTCTGGGAAGAGAGACTGCATCTGGACAGAGACTGCACCTGGGGAAAGACTGCACCTGGAGAGAGACTGCACCAGGGGAGAGAAACAGTCTGGGAAGAGAGGCTGCACCTGGAGAGAGATTGCACCTGGGAAGAGAAACAGTCTGGGAAGAGAGACTGCATCTGGACAGAGACTGCACCTGGAGAGAGATTGCACCTGGAGAGAGACTGCACCTCGGGAAAGACTCCATCTGTCGAAAGACTGCACCTGGAGAGAGACTGCACCACGGGAAAGACTGCGTCTGGGGAAAGACTGCACCTGGAGAGAGACTGCACTTGGGGAGAGAAACAGTCTGGGAAGAGAGACTGCATCTGGACAGATACTGCACCTGGAGAGAGACTGCACCTGGGGAAAGACTGCATCTGGGGAAAGACTGCACCTGGAGAGAGACTGCACCTGGAGAGAGACTGCACCTGAGAAGAGAAACAGTCTGGGAAGAGAGACTGCACCTGGAGAGAGCCTGCACCTGGGGAGAGAAACAGTCTGGGAAGAGAGACTGCACCTGGAGAGAGCCTGCACCTGGGGAGAGAAACAGTCTGGGAAGAGAGACTGCACCTGGAGAGAGACTGCACCTGGGAAGAGAAACAGTCTGGGAAGAGAGACTGCATCTGGACAGAGACTGCACCTGGGGAGAGAAACCGTCTGGGAAGAGAGACTGCATCTGGACAGAGACTGCACCTGGGGAAAGACTGGACCGTGAGAGAGATTGCACCTGAGAAGAGAAACAGTCTGGGAAGAGAGACTGCATCTGGAGAGAGACTGCACCTGTGAAGAGACTGTACCTGGGGAAAGACTGCTCCTGGAGAGAGACTGCAGCTGGGGAGAGACTACACCTTAGGAGAAAATGCACCAGAGGACCAAGAGTTCATCTAGAGAAAGGCAATGTACCTGGGAAGAAACTGCACCCGGAGAGAGACTGCACCTGGAGAGAGACTGCACCTGGGAAGGGAAACAGTCTTGAAAGAGAGACTGCATCTGGAAAGATGCTGCATATAGGAAGAGAGACTGCAGCTCGTAAAAGAGACTGCATCTGGAAAGATGCTGCATATAGGAAGAGAGGCTGCACCTGGAGAGAGACTGCATCTAGAAAGAGGCTGCACCTGGAGATAAACTGCATCTAGAAAGAGGCTGCACCTGGAGATAAACTGCACCTTGAGAGAGACAACACCTAAGGAGAAAATGCACCAGAGGACAGCTTCATGTAAAGAAAGAAAATGTATCTGGGGAGTGAGACTGCACCTGGGAAAATGAGAATACACCTGGGGAGAAAATGCACGAGAGGAGAGAGACTGCACATAGAGAAAAACAAAAGCATCTGGGAAGAGAAACCACACTTGGGGGGAAAATGAAGGAGCAGAGAGACCGCACCTATGAAGAGAATGGACCAGAGGAGAGAGAGAGCTCACATAGGGAAAGAAAATGTATCTGGAGAGAGATTGCATCCTGAAGGGAAAGACTACATTCGAGCAGAGAGACTGCACACACAGAGAGACTGCACCTACAGAGAGACAGCAACCAAGCAGAGAGACTGCAGCTGGAAAGAGACAGCACACAGGGGGGAAACAATACCTTGGGAGAGAGAGCACCTGAGGAGAGAGACAGCACCCGAGCAGAGAGACTGCATCAGAAGAGGGTCATTATCCGGGGAGATAGAGTGAAATAGACTATACCCAGGAAGAGACTTCACCTTGGGAGAGAGAATCGGCACCTGGAGAGATAGCACCCAAGGAGAGAAAATATACACGAAAAGAGAGAGACTGCACCTGTAGAGAGAAACTGCACTCTGAAAGGGCCTGCATCTGGAGAGACAGCATCCAAGAATAGAAACTGCATTTGGAGTGAGCATGCACCCACAGAGAGATTACACGTTGAGACTTCACCTGAGAAGACAGTACCAGAAGGGAGATACTGCACATAGAAAAAGGAGACATCTGGAAAGTAAAATCACCTAAAAGAGAGATAGGAAGATATTACCTTGATGAGACTGCACCTGGGGAAAGAGACTGCAACCATGGAGAGAATTTTAACCCATGGAATGAATCTACTCCTGGAGCGAGAAAGCACCTCAGGAGAGAAAGTGCATATAGAGAGAGAGATAGCATCCCAGGAGAGAGACTGCATTTGGAGAGAGACAGCACCCAGGAAGAGACATTGCAGCTAGGGTGAGAAAATGCAAAGAAGCAGAGAGCATTGTGAGGAGTGAGAGTGCATCTGGAGAAAGGCATCACTCAGGGAGTGAGAGACAGCACCTGAGGAGAAAAACTGGAGCGATAAACTGCGCCTGAGGAAAGAGACTGCATTTGGAGAGAGACAGCACTCAGAGAGTGAAAGTGGAAGTTACAGTACCTTGTTCACAGTTTTATAGGTAGGCAAGTTCATCGATAGTCTCGCCTGTACGCAGCAGGGATATCCTCTAATCCTGGCCTGTGTGTGGCTCTCCGGTACCCAACTTGCCTTCTCCCGTCCTATACTAATACCACACGTGGCGCTCTTCTCAAGGTGACAAAAATGTGGGCAACCAATATTGCCAGAGAGTGCTTCAATTTAGGCATGAAAGGGAAGACTACCTAACCACGTCAGTTCTGGACGGCAGCGCCTAGACAAGGGCTTGTTTGTTTCTTGTAACCCTCTAACATTCCTGGTCATGTATTGTATACATTTTGTTTGTTTGTTGTATTGCTGTTTTTCTAATGCTCAAGATGTGAGGATATTTATTACTCTGGGTATCACTTATCTGTAACCTTATACAGATAAACACACAGACAGACACACAGACACACACACAGACATACACACAGACACACAGACATACACACGGACAGACATACACACAGACACACAGACAGACACACAGACAGACACACAGACAGACATACACCCAGAGATACAGACAGACATACACACAGACAGACAGATACACAGACAGACACACACACAGTCAGACATACACACAGACAGACATGCACACAGACACAAACAGACATACACACAGACACACACACAGTCAGACATACACACAGACAGACAGACACACAGACAGACACACAGACAGACATACACACAGACACAAACAGACATACACACAGACAGACACACAGACAGACACACAGACAGACATACACACAGACACAAACAGACATACACACAGACAGACACACACACAGACAGACATACACACAGACAGACATACACACAGACAGACATACAAATAGACACACCCACAGACAGACATACACATAGACAGACACACAGACAGACATACACACAGACAGACATACACCCAGAGATAAACCCCGAGATACAGACATACACACAGACAGACACACAGACAGACATACACACAGACACAAACAGACATACACACAGACAGACACACAGACAGACACACAGACAGACACACAGACAGACATACACACAGACACAAACAGACATACACACAGACAGACACACACACAGACAGACATACACACAGACAGACATACAAATAGACACACCCACAGACAGACATACACATAGACAGACACACAGACAGACATACACACAGACAGACATACACCCAGAGATAAACCCCGAGATATAGACATACATAAACACAGACATACACACAGAGATACACAGAAATACACCCAGAGATACACCCAGAGATACAGACAGACACACAGACATACACACACACAGACAGACATACACACATACAGACATACACACAGACATACACACACACAGACAGACATACACACATACAGACATACACAAAGAGAGACATACACACATAGATACACCCAGAGATACACACAGACATATACACACACACCTAGACATACACAAAGACATGCATACAGACATACACACACACATACAACTAGACATACACAAAGACATAGACACAGACATACACACACACACACATATACACACAGACATACACACACAGGCATACACACAGACAGACATACACACAAACATACACCCAGAGATACAGACAGACATACATACACACATACACACAGACAGACACAGAGACATACACACAGAGACATACAAATAGACAGACATACACACAGACAGATATACAAATAGACACACACACAGACAGACATACACCCAGAGATAAACGCCGAGATATAGACATACATACACACAGACATACACACAGAGATACACAGAAATACACCCAGAGATACACCCAGAGATTCAGACATACACACATGCAGACATACACACAGAGATACAGACATACACACAGACAGACATACACAAAGACAGACATACACACATAGATACACCCAGAGATACACACACCCAGAGATACACACAGACATATACACACACACCTAGACATACACAAAGACATGCATACAGACATACACACACACATACAACTAGACATACACAAAGACATAGACACAGACATACACACACAGGCATACACACAGACACACAGACATACACACAGACAGACATACACCCAGAGATACAGACAGACATACATACACACATACATATACAGAGACATACACACAGACAGACATACACACAGAGACATACACACACATACACCTAGACATACACAAATACATACACACAGACATACACAAACACACAGACATACACACACACACAAAGGCATACACACAAACACACACCGACATACACACAGACATACACACAGACATACACAAATACATACACACAGACATACACACAGACATACACAGAGACATACACAAGTACATACACACACACAGAGACATACACACACACAGAGACATACACACACATACACACAGACACACAGACATACACACAGACATACACAGAGACATACACAAGTACATACACACACACAGAGACATACACACACACAGAGACATACACACACATACACACAGACACACATGCACACAGACACAAACAGACATACACACAGACAGGCACACAGACAGACATACACACAGACACAAACAGACATACACACAGACACACACACAGTCAGACATACACACAGACAGACAGACACACAGACAGACACACAGACAGACATACACACAGACACAAACAGACATACACACAGACAGACACACAGACAGACACACAGACAGACATACACACAGACAGACATACACCCAGAGATAAACCCCGAGATACAGACATACACACAGACAGACACACAGACAGACATACACACAGACACAAACAGACATACACACAGACAGACACACACACAGACAGACATACACACAGACAGACATACACACAGACAGACATACAAAAAGACACACCCACAGACAGACATACACATAGACAGACACACAGACAGACATACACACAGACAGACATACACTCAGAGATAAACCCCGAGATATAGACATACATACACACAGACATACACACAGAGATACACAGAAATACACCCAGAGATACACCCAGAGATACAGACATACACACAGACAGACAGACATACACACATACAGACATACAAATAGACACACCCACAGACAGACATACACATAGACAGACACACAGACAGACATACACACAGACAGACATACACCCAGAGATAAACCCCGAGATATAGACATACATACACACAGACATACACACAGAGATACACAGAAATACACCCAGAGATACACCCAGAGATACAGACATACACACAGACATACACACACACAGACAGACATACACACATACAGACATACACATAGACATACACACACACAGACAGACATACACACATACAGACATACACAAAGAGAGACATACACACATAGATACACCCAGAGATACACACAGACATATACACACACACCTAGACATACACAAAGACATGCATACAGACATACACACACACATACAACTAGACATACACAAAGACATAGACACAGACATACACACACATATACACACAGACATACACACACAGGCATACACACAGACACACAGACAGACATACACACAAACATACACCCAGAGATACAGACAGACATACATACACACATACACACAGACAGACACAGAGACATACACACAGAGACATACAAATAGACAGACATACACACAGACAGACATACAAATAGACACACACACAGACAGACATACACCCAGAGATAAACGCCGAGATATAGACATACATACACACAGACATACACACAGAGATACACAGAAATACACCCAGAGATACACCCAGAGATACAGACATACACACATGCAGACATACACACAGAGATACAGACATACACACAGACAGACATACACAAAGACAGACATACACACATAGATACACCCAGAGATACACACACCCAGAGATACACACAGACATATACACACACACCTAGACATACACAAAGACATGCATACAGACATACACACACACATACAACTAGACATACACAAAGACATAGACACAGACATACACACACAGGCATACACACAGACACACAGACATACACACAGACAGACATACACACAAACATACACCCAGAGATACAGACAGACATACATACACACATACATATACAGAGACATACACACAGACAGACATACACACAGAGACATACACACACATACACCTAGACATACACAAATACATACACACAGACATACACAAACACACAGACATACACACACACACAAAGGCATACACACAAACACACACCGACATACACACAGACATACACAGAGACATACACAAATACATACACACAGACATACACACAGACATACACAGAGACATACACAAGTACATACACACACACAGAGACATACACACACACAGAGACATACACACACATACACACAGACACACAGACATACGCACAGACATACACAGAGACATACACAAGTACATACACACACACAGAGACATACACACACACAGAGACATACACACACATACACACAGACACACAGACATACACACCGACATACACACAGACAGACATACACACAGACATACACAGAGACATACACACAGACATACACACAGACATACACACACACAGACAGACACACAGACAGACATACACACAGACATACACCCAGAGATACACCCTGAGATACAGACAGACATACACACAGACATACAGACAGAGATACAGACATACACACAGACATACACACCGACATACACACAGACAGACATACACACAGACATACACAGAGACATACACAAATACATACACACAGACAGACATACACACAGACATACACACCGACATACACACAGACAGACATACACACAGACATACACAGAGACATACACAAATACATACACACAGACATACACACAGACAGACAGACATACACACAGACATACACACAGACATACACAGAGACATACACAAGTACATACACACAGACAGACACACACACAGACATACACACCGACATACACACAGACAGACATACACACAGACATACACAGAGACATACACAAATACATACACACAGACATACACACAGACAGACAGACAGACATACACACAGACATACACACAGACATACACAGAGACATACACAAGTACATACACACAGACAGACACACACACACAGACAGTGTTACACAGACAGACAGACACACAGTCAGACATACACACAGACATACACCCTGAGATACAGACAGACATACACACAGACATACAGACAGAGATACACCCAGAGATACACCCCGAGATACAGACAGACATACACACAGACATACAGACAGAGATACAGACATACACACAGACAGACATACACACAGACATACACACCGACATACACACAGACAGACAGATACAAAGACAGACATACACACATAGATACACCCAGAGATACACACACCCAGAGATACACACAGACATATACACACACACCTAGACATACACAAAGACATGCATACAGAAATACACACACACATACAACTAGACATACACAAAGACATAGACACAGACATACACACACAGGCATACACACAGACACACAGACATACACACAGACAGACATACACACAAACATACACCCAGAGATACAGACAGACATACATACACACATACATACACAGAGACATACACACAGACAGACATACACACAGACACACAGAGACATACACACACACATACATCTAGACATACACAAATACATACACACAGACATACACAAACACACAGACATACACAAACACACAAAGGCATACACACAAACACACACCGACATACACACAGACAGACATACACACAGACATACACAGAGACATACACAAATACATACACACAGACATACACACAGACATACACAGAGACATACACAAGTACATACACACACACAGAGACATACACACACACAGAGACATACACACACAGACACACAGACATACACACCGACATACACACAGACAGACATACACACAGACATACACAGAGACATACACACAGACATACACACAGACAGACACACACACAGACAGACACACAGACAGACATACACACAGACAGACATACACACAGACATACACACAGACAGACATACACAGAGACATACACAAATACATACACACCGACATACACACAGACAGACATACACACAGACATATACACCGACATACACACAGACAGACATACACACAGACATACACAGAGACATACACAGAGACATACACAAATACATACACACAGACATACACACAGACAGACATACACACAGACATACACACAGACATACACAGAGACATACACAAGTACATACACACAGACAGACACACACACACAGACAGTGTTACACAGACAGACAGACACACAGTCAGACATACACACAGACATACACCCAGAGATACACCCTGAGATACAGACAGACATACACACAGACATACAGACAGAGATACAGACATACACACAGACAGACACACACACAGACATACACACAGACAGACATACACACAGACATACACAGAGACATACACAAATACATACACACAGACATACACACAGACAGACATACACACAGACATACACAGAGACATACACAAGTACATACACACAGACAGACACACACACACAGACAGTGTTACACAGACAGACAGACACACAGTCAGACATACACACAGACATACACCCAGAGATACACCCTGAGATACAGACAGACATACACACAGACATACACACAGACATACACCCAGAGATACACCCTGAGATACAGACAGACATGCACATCGACATACACACAGACAGACAGACACACAGACATACACACAGACATACACACAGACATACACAAGTACATACACACAGACAGACACACACACACAGACAGTGTTACACAGACAGACAGACACACAGTCAGACATACACACAGACATACACCCAGAGATACACCCTGAGATACAGACAGACATACACATCGACATACACACAGACATACACCCAGAGATACACCCTGAGATACAGACAGACATACACACAGACATACACCCAGAGATACACCCCGAGATACAGACAGACATACACACAGACATACAGACAGAGATACAGACATACACACAGACATACACACACACAGACATACACACAGACATACACACAGACAGACACACACACAGACAAACAGACAGACATACACACAGACACAGACAGAAAAATACACACAGACCTACACACAGACATACACTCAGACATACACACACACACAGACATACACCCAGGCATACACAAATACATACACACAGACATACACACACACAAACATACACAAAGACATACACCCAGAGATACACACACACAGAGACAAACACACACACATACACCTAGACATACACAAAGACATACACACAGACACACACACACAGACATACACCCAAACATACACAAAGACATACACACACACAGACATACACACACACACACACACCTAATGACTTAGAGGTGGGATTGGAGTGTGGTGTCTACATTTTCGGTGATGACATGAAGTTGTGCAAGGTCATTAAATCAGATAATGATGTACTTTCCCTACAAAAGGATTTACATAAAATAGAGGAATGGGCGGCTAAATGGCAGATGAGATTTAATACAGATAAATGTAAGGTTATGCATTTGGGAAGGAACAATAGCCATGCAATTTATAATCTTAATGGAGCAAATCTAGGTGTATCAGATATTGAAAGGGATTTGGGAGTGCTTGTAGACAACCACCTAGGTAACAGTGCTCAAAGCCAAGCAGCAGCTGCAAAGGCAAATACAATATTAGCATGTATTAGGAAGGGTACAGAAGCAAGGGAAGCAAATATAATTCTGCCACTATACAAATCTCTAGTACGTCCTCATTTGGGATATGGAGTACAATTTTGGCACCAAATCATAAAAAGGAAATTTTTAAGCTGGAAAAAGTACAGAGGAGGGCAACAAAACTAATTAGGGGAATGGAGGGGCTAAGTTATGAAGAAAGACCAACCAAATTAAACTTATTTTCTCTAGAAAAAAGGCGTCTAAGAGGAGATATGATTACCTTATATAAATACATCCAGGGTCAATATAAAGAATTGTCAAGTGAACTTTTTGTGCCAATAGGTTTTCAACTGACAAGAGGACATCCCTTGAGGTTAGAAGTAAAACGATTCCACCTTAAAGAAAGAAAAGGGTTCTTCACAGTAAGGGTGGTTAATCTGTGGAATTCTCTACCAAGGGAGGTGGTGACAGCGGATTCAATAGATAACTTTAAAAGGGGATTGGATATATTTTTAATTAAAAAGGGAATTCAGGGTTATCATGGATAATTAGAGACAGTATTGATCCAGGGAGAAATCAGATTGCCAGTACCTGGAGTCAGGAAGGATTTTTTTTTTTTTCTCTTTGAGACGATTGGCTAAGTCTCACTTTTTTTTTTTTTTTTCTGTTTGCCTTCCTCTGGATTAATTAATAATTAAAAATAAAATAAAAAATAAATAATGAAATCATTGATTAGTAATTAATTAATTAATTAATATTGAATCCACATATTGCAGATCAGAGTAGATCTTAAAAGGTTGAACTTGATGGACTGAAAGTCTTTTTTCAACCTTAATTACTATGTAACTATGTAAATACATACACACAGATATACACACATACACAAATACATACACACACAGACATACAAACATACACACACACTGACCTAAATTTAGCTTAAGGTATATATATATTTATTTATTTATTTATCTTTATATATATATATATATATATATATATATATATATATATAGTAAACAAAAAGTACATCTGTGTTCACATCTGAATATCTAAAGCAAGTTAAAAAACCTGCTTCCAGCTCAGAGTTCCGAGAAAAAACAGTTATTACACTGCATATATATATAAATACATCCGGTTGTGCATTTCTTGAGGTTCTGCTCAGGAACGAAGTTTATTAATTTATTTTTAGATATGCAAATATACACACAAATGTACTTTCTTGTCATAAATATAACATCTACAATTTTCCACTGACACTATGGGATAAAAGTGATTGATTTTGGAAGTGCGAGGCCAAAGTGGGTCTAAGGGGCATGTGCTCATACCTGAGGAGATACCGACACACACAATACAAAAATGACTGCAAGTTCACTATCTAAGCTCACCAAAGATGTAAATATGGCCCTGGTCGGTATTTATTTACTGTATATAAAGTGGATGGTTTTTCAGTCACCTTTGTACTCGCCCCAACGTACTTACTGTCTGGTCTGATCACTATTTTACTAATCCTCTCACCATCGGATCACTGCACCACTAGTTTAAACCATGCACAAACCACTAAAAAAGGAAAGGAAAAACAGAAGGGAACTGCAGCTTGTGCGTTATGACAAAAGCGAGAGGTCCAATCTATACATAGACACGTTTTCAAAAATATAAGAACAAGAAGTAATACAGAAACTAGAGGACCTAAAATGAAAGGACACAATACCGCAATATTCTAAAGGTTCCCATACGGTGGTCCATGAGCTCCATTCAGGTGGTCCATGAGCTCCATTCAGGTGGTCCATGAGCTCCATTCAGGTGGTCCATGAGCTCCATTCAGGTGGTCCGTGAGCTCTATTCAGGTGGTCCATGAGCTCCATTCAGGTGGTCCGTGAGCTCCATTCAGGTGGTCCGTGAGCTCTATTCAGGTGGTCCGTGAGCTCCATTCAGGTGGTCCATGAGCTCCATTCAGGTGGTCCGTGAGCTCCATTCAGGTGGTCCATGAGCTCCATTCAGGTGGTCCGTGAGCTCCATTCAGGTGGTCCGTGAGCTCCATTCAGGTGGTCCGTGAGCTCCATTCAGGTGGTCCGTGAGCTCCATTCAGGTGGTCCGTGAGCTCCATTCACGTGGTCCGTGAGCTCCATTCAGGTGGTCGGTGATGCAACCGGGATTACAAAACAAGAATAAAACTAAATGATGGAAATGAATAAACATGCAGTGGTGCCTAGATACTACATGTATGGGATATAAGTTCACAGGGTGTATTCCAACATATTATGAAGCAGCCACAATATATCTTTAGGTGGCCGCCAAGTCCCTCAGCAATGATCCACCCTGGTCAACTTTTAACTGGTCCACCATAAACAAATAATGGAGCTTTTGTAATTTAACAACTACCCCCTCCTCTGTACATGCACTGAAGCAGACACATCAATAAATGCAAGCCATGTCCTGCAGAAGTATAAGCCTCACCAAAGTCAATTGGATGCCTCCATCAACCAAGACATAAACCAACATTTCTAATTAAAATTTTACTTTAATACTTTTTCGCTGACTATGTTTTCAAACATATATTTTTTTCATCAATCACTAGTAAAATCAATCAATGAGTCGTAAAATTCCTTATTAATTCCTAATCAAAATGATAATGACCACCTTGAAGTAGTAATTTTATCACTCACTCAAACCAATGATAAGGACTGTGTAAAATATGAGAGAAGCAGCATATTCATGCTGAGGAGATATGGTGGACTTTATTGTATGTTTTTTCCCCACTTTTTTATTTTAAATAATAGTTAACGTAAAAGCGTTTTGGTAGTGAAATTACTGGCCCTTAAAATGTGTTTACTCTCAAAAATAAATATTTTCATACAAAAATTGAGAAACTGGCTCACATAACAGCCAAAAAATCTCAAATAGAGTTAATCATCTCTAGATGCCAAATGCAAAGGTCACTTGTACTTGATTTTTGTCCTGTGATGGATGTGAACTGAAACCTTAGGTTCTCCAGCTTGCATTTCAGTTTGGTCTTTTCCTGGTTCATGTCCCTAAATGCTCAAACCCAGTTTATCTAATATGACAAGTTCCCAATCCTCTCTGGGTTTGTGCTCATGTTTTTGGCACAATGCAAGAAGCATTACATTTTACAAAAAATTAGCCAGTGGTACAAAAATAACAAATCCAAAATAAATCAAAGACAATAAAAGTTCTAGCTTCCACTGAAGCGCTAACAAACTAATATACAATTCCCTCACTAACCAGCTAAAACTGGGTGGAGCAAAACAAACCATCAAATAGTTTGTAGACAATATGTAACTTCATGATACTGTGAAGGTGTTTAGTAGGGAAATAAGTGACTGCACAACTTATAGTTGTTTTATACAATTTATAACTGATCTTCATTTGTTTGATACTATGTACACTATGTACACAATAAAAAAAAAAACATAAAAAAAAATAAGCTTGCATCTGGAACTTCCACATTCCTAACTGATGCTCTGTCTACTGTGCTGTGTCAACTCATAATGGTATAAATATTAATAGTAATGATTTCCTGAACCCTGCATAGTATGTTGCAATGACTATTAGCAGTGAGCCTCATTATATATACAGCAGCTAAGAAAGAGATTCAAACATACAATCCCTACAACGTCATCAATTCAGCAGCAATTTCAAAAAGGAAAACACTTTTCCACGTGGATTTCAACCTCAATCTGATGTTGCAGTGCATTACTGATGACTTTAGTGGCCCTGTGTATATGATCCAGTATAAACAGCCTTGGAATTTATGTTTTGTGAGAAAAATTACACTGACGATTGCTGGTTTCCTCTAGTCTTTTGACTGGGGCTCCTCCAGTCTCTCAGAGAATACTGCTCGTTCATTGTGGCTGCCTCACTGCGGCACAGTACAGTACATTCAGAATGCAATTTATTTTGGAAGTGGACGTGTTAGCACACTCTGCCACAATGAGCAGTATGGAAAATAGGGGGGTGTTTCGGCCTAGGCCAATTAAGCTAAAGCCTATGGTGGTGCCGTTCCAGGGGTGGTAAGTCTGGAAAGAGATAGTTGATTTTTTTATTTCGAATAGTCCCTTTCGGGCTGATGCTCATCAGTGCACATGATCTCTCCACAACTCTGTGTGACAGGATGCTCATGGCCAGATTTACCATTGGGCAGATTAGACAAGTACCTAAGGGGGACACCATGTTTCAAAATGGAAAAGTGTACAAATTTTAACTTTTTAGTGGTTTAAACAGCTTTATCTGAAAGTTCTTGTTTCCTCAGGCTCAGGACTAACACAAATTCTCTCTGACTGGTTGAATTATGCTACTCATCAAAATACTTAATTTCTTCTCTACATAATAGACAAAAGGGTGCCCTTGCTGGTCAATCCAGGTGGAGGTCTATCTGGCAGCAAAATCGTTGGTGCCTGAAACTTGTGGTTGGTCATGTGACCAATTTTGTCATGTTGATAATCAATAAAAGTGACCGTGGCCCAATTTACCCAAACGGTGATGTCTTTATTGTGTGAGGGAAAAGGGGAGAAGTAGGTGGATGACTCCAGTGACCTCTCTACCATGCTAGGGCACCCGTGGGTGCCAAAAGGGATCCGCCGAGTCACAGAAGACTCACAGGGGCCCCTCGGTGGAAAGGGGCCTTGGTGCCTTGCACCGTCTGCACCTGCAGTTGCTCCGCCTCTGATTGTAACATATTCCACTACACTGCAAATATACTAATTGGACTTGATATGGAGGAGTTTACACAGAATCCATAGCTAATCGGATTGAAGAAATCAAGACTCTGTATCTGTTCTCCTTTCACGACCTACTTCTTCAATGGGTCTTGATAAGAACCTAGTTGAAACCTACCCCAGACGGCCCGTGTAGTTCTTGTTACCTCTGGCACAAAATATGGCAACAGGATAGGGACAACATCCAAAAATATGTGCAGATGATAAGGCAGTGGTCACAGAACAGGACCACCCCCCACTCAGAATACAGGCATACAGTAAATTGTCTCACGCCTTGGTTATGTGAAAACCAGAACTGACCCTTTTATTATGAACTATGGACATATTGACAGTTTTTCCAGTGGAGAACAACCATTGAGAGAATTGTTTTTTTGGTAACCAATGGGTACAAACCTTCATGTAAATAAGATTCCCCAATCAGGCCAAGGTGCATTCTTAGTTGCCTTAGGAAAGCATGCCTACTTGTCAAACAGAGCATCTCAGGTATATGTGCAATACAGCATCTGTTCAGTTACTTCCTCAGGAGTGTTGAGTCAGCACTTCACTGAAGGATAAGCCATCTGGCTGGGATATGGCAGGTGTGAGCTATGTGTTTAATTGCAATATTCTGCAGAGCTGTCCATCTGCAGAGCATCTTATATAGTTTTTACTATAGCCCCTGTTTGTGGGTGCGTAAAAGCACAATGTGCAAAACCCCCTTGTATGCGTTATTAGCACAGGGTTTAGTCTGCATTGCACTAACTTGTGGGACCTTTTCTGTACATCTCCCCAGAATTATGGTTTACTTCTAACATGTCCACACCGTAATAACTTACAGGATAAACAATACGTTATTTACAGCAATACCTGCAACATGAAATACAATTTATATCCAATCATTCACAATATAAACAATATATGTCCTACTGGGTTGTGCAGGGCAGGAACTTGTCATCTTAGGCCTAGGCACATTACTCTTGCAAGCTCTCTAGGCTCTGGGCATCACCACAAGTAACAGGTACCCTGGTATTCTAAACCATACAAAACCTAGTATACTCATAAACCAAAATACATATAATCCTGCAATCATATTTTAACCCATGAAAGTTCCCAAATCCCAGGGCCAATACACAGTCCACAATAGTCCAGTAAAGCTCTGGGCATGAAGAAATGGGGTGGCAAAGGGTCCCCCTATGCCTCCCAAAATCCAGTCGTGACCAACCCCAATCTTGATTAAAAGTAAAATAAATGAACAGATTGGGGTCATTAAAGTAACTGGACATCATGCCCACTGTGGATGAGTTAGTAAATATCCCCCAAATAACTTTGTTGTAAGGAACATTTTAATAATAACCCACAAAAAGAGAAGATACTACAATCAGTAAATCAGAGCGCTTGATATCGGTGTTTTACACGAGAGAGATTTCATAATTGTTTTTGAGAAGTGGAAATTGGTTTGGACAATACATTATTCATTAGGTGAGTTTCATAAAATAAACAGTAATCGGTTATCAAACAAACACTCAGCTACTGATAAGTAACAGTATTTAATTTGTACAGTGCAGAAAGTGCTTTTGTCAATTATTTATAGATATTTCCATAAATACAAATGGCCATAAAGCTGAAAGAAAGTGGTTTCATTGCGAACCTGTGGGAGAACGTAACGGAGAAATACCAGGACAATGCAATTTGTTTTCAGTTAGATGGATTTCTCTGCAATGGAGATACATCAGCAGTTAATGTGCTTTATAATAAAGTAATGGCAGAGACAATCATTGCATGTTAATCTCCTAAAGAGAGGTCAGTCAATAAAAGGTTTGTTCTTGTTTAGTTGTTCAGTCGTGACTGACTCTCCGTGACCCTACGGACTGCAGCATTCCAGGCACATCTGTCAGCCACTGCACATCCGAGCCCTCAAGCTCATGTTCATTGCTTCAATGACCTCATCTATCCATCTCTGCCTCTACCGTCCCCTTCTTTGCGTGTTCTTCAAGTCTTTTCCAGGGAATTATGTCTCCTCATTATACATCTGTGCTTCAGTCTCATTATCAAACCTTCCAGTGAAGGTAGGCAGGTGTCTCTATATATTAATGAGTGGTTTATTTGTTATTATTTTAGTTTATAATATAAATATTAGACAGTGATCCATTGTAAGTCTGTTAGTCTGTTATTTGATTCCATATGGGCCATCTTCTCAATTTAAAATACAAAGTTACAGTAGATTTACATCTTTGGAGCACCTTGGCAAACAATCACAAGATGCCCCTGGTGCTTATGTATGTTGGGCCTCTGTTTCCTAAAAAGTGTTGGTGTCTCCTAATCCATCAGATACTGCTGATATATATAGACTATGTATTCTAGCACCCAACATTGTGCCGGCAGCTATAAACTACCCAGCCAAGCCCACACATCATCCATTTGCTGACCTACAAACCAATCACTTGGTGCAGATACCTGGAAAAGGCGACAATTAAGCCATAAAGGAACCCATCCAATTTGCATGGTGCTTTTAACCACCTTCTGCCAACAAAATAACCGTCACAAGAGACATCAAAACACTGATGCTTCCCAAGCAGGAACCCAAACATCTTAGCAACATTCTCAGAACGAGTCATGATAAATAAGCTTTTCAAAAAGCCGCAGACTGAGCGTAGAAACATCAGGTAAAAACATAACTTATACCTGTGTTACAGTTTGTGGATACTGCTCATAATAGATTAATTTTATGGATATTCCCACTTATGGGCTGGATTTGGCCTGAATGAGTGTGAATGAGTTGTCATTATCATTGTGTCCACATACAGCAGGCTTGATGGAGCCACTAAGGGCCATATGTCGTCAGTGCACTGTGTATAAGAATCACTGACAGTATGGTTTCTTATTCAATGGATACACAGTTGCTACACTGCCTCCAGATAGGAGGATCCCTTTGGGGAACATAGGCTTATTTTTTAATAGGGTTGTGGAACTAGCTTTTGGGGCTTGCAGACAGGAGGATCCCCTTGAGGGACTTAGATTATTGCAGTTGCACCCCAACTGTATATAGTCTGTATATAGTCTAGTGATTTATAGTAACTTGCGTCTTTTCTATATTATTGAATCAATAGAGTTCCATTTATTATTTTTATTCATAAATAAGCTCTCACCATACTTGACCAAATGAGCACTACCCCAAAGGAACATGGCCCTGTTGTCCACCATTTCAGTCCAATGGAATCAGTAAAGAGATTCACATTAACAAGACCCCAAAAAAAGAAATGGACATTAAAGGAGTCCAAAAAAACCCCAAGCAGAAATGACTTCCTATGAGAATAAACTGAATGTAAAGATGGAGGAGGCATAGAAGAACAGCTAGAAGAAGGTAAACTAATGGGCCCAGCATAAGAGACTCATTAGCATGAGGAGCATGAACAACCTCAGACCAATGTGGAAGAATGTGTTCTTGGAAACTAACAGGCTTTTCATTACTCCTATTATAAACCACTTGTAATTGTATATACCACATTCCCATTGTGCAGATAGAAACCTATGTGCAGATAGTAACCTCCAGGGTATTCAATGTCTCCTCCTCAATTTCCAGGAATAAAAAATTGTACAAACTTTGAAAATGAGATGACGCTCTCTACAAGGGCCCAGCATATGTCTGTCTGTCTCTCAGGTGTCAGATGTTGGACGTCACTAAGTAACAGGAGACTGAATCTAGTGGTCTCTGTAATAGGAGCAGGAGGTTAGAAGTGAGTGTTCATTCTCTATTTGGAGCCAGAAATGAGAGTTCCCTCTCTATCAGGAGCCAGAAGTGAGAGGCCATCTGAATTAGGAGCCAGAAGTGAGAGACCCCCTGTATCAGGAGCAACACGTGAGAGTTCCTCTGTAGCAGGAGCCACAAGTGAGAGGTCCTCTGTAGCAGGATCCACAAATGAGAGGTCCCTCTTTATATGGAGCCAGTAATGCGTGAAGAGAGTAAAACAAGACCTGCTGGAGTAGTAAATAAAAACAATGGGCCATATTCTATTACCTGCCCGCAAATGCCTGGAACTGACAAATTTGGCTGCGAGTTATTTTTTGTGTTTTCTTCTGGTGCTTTCCAGGTAATAAAAATGGAGAAATGCTAAAATGGAGTTCTAAGGCCATTTTTTCAGGTTTGGCTGGCCCGTAGTGATTGTGTGTGGGTGACTCGTAATTGGAATTCGATTAGCTAATAGAATATGTGGCAATATTCAAAGTGGTTTCCTTCAATATCTTTTAATTATCACAAATGTTGTTTGCATATCAAAATTTTTCAATGACTCGCAAGTCAACTTTTGTCAATTTACACAAAATCATTTTCAATTTCGACCTCTCATTGTTAATATACAGCATTGTGAATTCTCCACATCAATTTTCCGTTTTCTACTGTATCGCAGGCCTGTTAGCATAGTAGTCATTACATTATGCATATATGATACATCCTATATTACCGTTCCCCCGTAGGGGAGATTGCTTAAGTAAAGAAAATAGTCATGGTTATGAAGATTTTACTACTTCAATGGCATTACCCTTTAATCTGGGTAACACCCATCTTCTTAAATCAAAAGAAATAAAATTCAACATCTTAACCAAAAATAAACAATAAAAAATAACGTCAACAATTACCTGTACCTTCTTTGTCTCTTTAGCTTTCCCATGTCGCCAATGGATCAGATGGAGGGACCTGCCCCGCGTCCCAGCAGAAGAATAGTTGACTTCTTCCAGTTTTTGGCCAAGTGACTTTTGGCAGCTAACATAACAAACTGAATTCATGTGTTCTGGTGTTTGTTTATATGTGCTTCTGGTATTCCCAGGATACATAATTCTATAGAAGGATGTATTGTTGTTTCCAGTACCATGAATGCTAGCTCTGTAATATTGGGCCATATAGTTTGTGCTATTGGACAGTCCCATCACATATGGCGAAATGTACCTTTTTCTCTGCAGTTCCTAAAACACTCTGAGGGAGTCAGAGGCTTTAGTTTATTCAATCTATCCGTACACTCTGTGTAGTACTTTAGTTGCCATTTCCAAATAGCTAAAATAGATCGAGCACTTGGTTAATTCTGAGTTAAACTGTTCCCATTTCCGTATATCCCAGGATACTCCCAGGTTATGCTCACATTGTGTAATGTATCTAGGTTTCAGGCCCATTGTCGGCGTGTTCGCCACTGCATAGAGTTCCCCCAGGATGCCTCTAGTTAGTGGGGTTTATTGCATATATGAGAAAACCACATATTTTGTGGCAACCCCCATATTCTGATCAGGGATGAAACGATATGACGGATTTTATTATAGTTAAAGTATTCCCTTTCCGGCAGTAGGCATGTATCCATAAATTGTTCTGTTGCCATTAACCTTCCTATGAGCCAAGCTTCCAGCTTATCTAATTTGCGTGAAAGCCACCACACATTGGATTCCTCACCCAGCCCATCTATTACGTGAGACATAGTTAATGTTGGGGTTAAGATTGTGTTTCAAGTGACACCTGGAGTTGGCCCGCCCCCACTCATCTAGAGATAACTTGATCATCGAGTTGTTGAATCCTGCTTTAGAAAGAAGTAGAAGTTTGACCTTATTGCTTGGGAGTGGGGTTCTATAGCTAAGGCGAATAATAAAGGGGATAAAGGGCACCCATGTCTTGTTCCCCTCTGGATGTGTATGGGTATCTGATTTTCCCCTGGTAATTTGAGGCACGCAGTTGGGTTCCTATACAATGATGTAACAAGATTTATGAAGTTACCTTTGATCCCAAATTTCGCTAAAGTGACAGGTAGGTATAGCCATTCTTTCGAGTCAAATGCTTTTTCCAGGTCCAGGGCCACCAAACAAACAGGCGTATTTGTAGATTTGGCTATGTGATATATATTAATATTCAGAGTGGTTTTAAGTGTGTATAAATTTATGAATTGGTAATAGAATAGGGCCCATATTTACTCACAAAATAAATGTTGGTTGTATGATAGGTCCAATGATACACCATATAGATAGGGTTTAAAATGCAGCACTTCCTCATGGATATTTCTAGTTCTTTAGTCTATTAGAGTATTGGAACAAAAGGCCTTAAATATTATTATAAAAAATACTTTGGAGATTAAGGACTGTCATGTACTTTATTTTATTAAGAATGGCTAATAACCCCTTTTTTTATTGCCTAAAATCACACAAATAGTCCCTGTATGGGTCTGTCCTCTGCAACATATGCAGCCACGGGCTCTATTTATTATATATTTTTTTAATTTATACAATACTGGCAATTTGGTAAGAATTTTCCAATTTGGTCACAACAAGATATGAAGACAATGAGATTTCAGGTCCCTGCCCTGAGGAACAATTCTTGTCGGTGTAAGAAGACTTACAGGTAATCCGGGAGGGGTGAGTACCTGTCACTGTTACTGTGGGGCAGGGATTTATTACAGAGCTTCATATAAAGGTTTACTTTTAGCTTAATGTGACCCAGTTCTTGGTTCTGAACATGATAACATTTACTTTTCCACTTGAATGTTATTTAAAAAGACGTTTACTTTTCACCTTTTAGTCGCTTTATCTGATCGGGCATGGGTGTAGGAAGCCCCAAAAATCTGGGGGGATAATTTAACTCTACTCCCAGGACAGGAAGCAGGGATGGATATCACACCGATGCACAATGTGAGAATGCACTGGGGCCCTGCTCTGGAAGGGGGGGGGGCATTGCTAAAGTGCCCCTCAAAAACTTTTTTTTTTAATTTCATTGTTTATATTCTCAATACTCCTGCCCCCCCCCCATACAATTAAAAAATATATATATGTGGCAAAAAACAGCCACCTAGTCTTAATACAAAGATATTGTGTTATTGATATGTGTTAATGTACACAGAGTTAGAGGGTAAGGGAAAGGGTTAACCTTTGCCTTGTCAGAGTCATGGGGGATTACTTGGTAGCTACCTGGTAGACCTTGTGGAGACAGATAGGGCAAAGAGAGGGATGATCCTATCAATCTCTGTACTATATGGTAATGCCTGTTATTGTAGAGTAGCCAGCTAGGCACAGAGAGATGTGTGATGTGACCGCAACTATTGTTCTCTCTCTCTGTACTGTGTGGCCAAATATCGGCATGTGTTTATTTACCTGTGTTGATTTCCTGTTTTCCCAGGATATATATATGAGTCCAGTATGGGGAGACTGGGATTATGAGACTGTACAGTGCTTCTCTTGGAAATTTTACAGTCTACCAGCGGAGATATTTCGTGTAATATTGCATCTCTGCTACAATATATATATAAAATGCTTGTTTATATGCCAATTTATGTATATTTGGCCAAATCTGGTAATGCATGGTTAAGTTTCATTTTGCTATTTTTGTGTGTCCCCTATTCATTTAATCTGGAGGGAATTTGTCCCCCCCCCCCCCCCCCATCCCCCCAGTTCCTACACCCCTGCTGTCTGGTATTTCTTGCTAATGGTGAGATCATTGACAACATTTGTTGATTACTCCCTGGACCTTTTCAGTGTAAGCCTGTGAAAAACAATCAAAAAGACTGGGCATGCTCAGACCCCAGGCAATGAGGTCCACGTCTAGGGCAGCATGCTTCTCTAGGGCACTAGCCTGTATCGTGTTGTAAGGTGTAAGTGCAGCGTCATGCAATAATATGTGTATATTCATAGAAATGTCTGTGTGCAATGAGTGTACTGTCTACCCACCTATATCACATATTATAATTGTCAAACTGCAATTCGTCATCAAGTTTGCGAGCTTTGCGAAGCGAGCTGTTAACGCATAGAAGCCTTCCGAGCTCAGAGAACTTAGGCGATAAGTGCCGAAGGTGCTCATCGCCCTGCGAGCCTTGGGAGGCGAGGAGGGCAGTTGAGGCATTGAAACACGCGGGAGGGGGGAGCACTTAGGAGATGAGTGCCGAAGCGAAGCAAACAGTTTAAGCATTGAAACACGCGGGACTTAGCCTGCAAGCAGTTAATAAACGCAGGACTTACTTAGGCTGCAAAAGGTTGAGGAATGCGGGACTTACCAAAAAAAAACGAACTTGCAAAAATTTGACTTTAATGGTCGACCCGCGGAAACTTGAAAAACACGAAAAACAAGACAAAATTAAAATATGTAATAAAAACACACGCACACACAGCACGGGGGGAATGCCAGGACACCTGGGAGTGAGGTTGCATGCAAATTTAACCCGAATTTGCAGAGTTTCGTCACTCGAAAATCGCCTAAGCAAGAAAAAAAATGGCGGACGAAAAAAATGAAAATGAGGCTAAAGTAGACCGCAGCGCGCAAATCACCACCAGGCACATACGAGTTAGCCAGAAACGACCTCTGAATCTCGGGGGCAAAAATAAACAGCCTCGCAAAAATACTAATTTCACGGCTGAATCGCGGAAATTGAAAAACACGAAAAACAAGACAAAATAAAAAAAACAACATAAAAATACAATTACAGACAGCACGGGGTAATGCAAGGACGCCTGGGAGTGAGTTTGTACGTGAATTTAAGCCGAAATTGCAGAGTTTTGGAACTTGAAAATCGGCTAAGCAAGAAAAAAAATGGCGGCCGAAAAAAATGAAAACATGGCTAAAGGAGACTGAAGCGTGCAAATCACAGACAGGCATGTACGAATTAGCCAGGAACGTAGGAGATACACAATATACCATTACAACGGACGGAAAATGCTCACGAGACAAGTAATACATAGACAAAAGCCGCCATTTTACAAAACTAACTTGCAAATAATAACATTACGAAAACATAACATTCATTAATTCACTGTACTAAATACATTTTATATTTTACACTGTACTTATATATCTGGCTTTGTGATGAGCGATGAAGGTGATCGTTGCAAAGCAGGAAAATTGAAGTACACGAGGGGAGAGGCTCGCAATGAGCGCCGAAGGTCCACAGAGGAGCAAAAGCCTTACATTGCGTGGCAAACAGCATTGCCAGGGCTTCAAATGTTATTGCCCCGTCATTTTTGATGGCAAGTAGCTAGTACTGTATATAATCTTTATTAGGTTATAACATGCAAAAAAAAAAAATTATATTTTCCTTTGATTGAAGTTTGTAATATTATCAGCCTGCCTTTTTGATCCACCCACAAAGTAAGGAGTGATATTTCTTGCTGATGGGAAATCATTGCCAATAATTGCCTTCGGCGCTCATTGCAAGCCTCTCCCCCTGTGTAGTTTATAGGCCTGGCGCTTGAGTGTTACTGTCTTGGGTTATGTTACTGCCTTGTGTTAAATGTTAGTGGCTTGGATTAAGTGTTACCGCTTAGGGCTACTTTTACGTCCTTCGGGATAGTTTTACGTCTTTTTTGCGTTTTTTCAGCAGCCATTCTTTTTCTCGCTTAGGCGCTTTTCGATCTTGAAAAAACGCCAAATGTGCATCAGATTAACTTGCAACCTGACTCCCAGGCTCTCCCACTGTGGTGTGTGTGTAAGTTCATTTGAGGCATATTTGTTTTTTCCCCATGTCTTTTCAGTTTCGTGGTTCCGCAGTTAAAGTCGTAATTTTGCGAGGTGCACAGTGCATGTGCGGGTTTCAGTTTTAAGTCATAGGGGTCGTAAGTACTGCGTGCCTCACCTGCTCGCCTCTCTAAGTCCTGCGTGCCTCAACGGCTCGCCACCCAGTACAATGAGCGCCTTTGGCGCTCATTGCAAGCTAAGTCCTGCGTGCCTCAACTTATCACTTCGCAAAGCTCGCAGTGCAGTGAGCAAGCGGTTGTGGCTTGCTTCCAACTTTCTTGAACTGACAACTATTATAGTGATGTCTCACTGTATAATTGGGGAAGCGTATCTTCTTTATCATCCCTTTTAATTGCTAATGATAATGCCACTACTAATTTTACACATCAAGTAAGTGTACCATTTAATATAAATGCTAAGTCTTCCACTTTTTTAATTACAACTAACTGCAATTATGTTTATTTTCTGAGTACTTTGAATTTGAGTAATTTTAATTTCTTCAATGAATTCCCTTACAAAGATGGCCACGGTGTGATATCACGTTCCCTTACAAAGATGGTGGCGCTGGTCCAATCAGCAGTGCTTCCTTGTTTCATTGGGTTTGTCACTTTATCGTTTACTAACCCGTGGCTCAGCGTTTGATTGGGTGTATGCTGTCCCGCCTCCTCCGACAACACAGCTGTGATTGGCTGGGTGCTGCCCCACCTCTAGTTCAGCTGTGTCTGTTACTGCCGGTAGGACTCGGGGTGCGCGCTGTAGGGAGAGCTGAAGATCGGGAGCGCGCGGGAGACCCCATGAGTGGTATAACGGGGGAGACGGGTGTAACAGGGGGGGCTGAAATGTGTGAGGTGGTAGAGTAGTGACCGGGTGTTGTGTCAGCCTGCTGTAACCACACTGTGATAGAGAAGGTGTTTATATTCAGACAGGATAATGCCAGAGACTGGATAATGTATAATACAGGATAATGCCAGAGACTGCATAGTGGGTTATACAGGATAATGCCAGAGACTGGGTAATGTGTAATACAGGACACTGCCAGAGACTGGATAGTGGGTGATACAGAATAATGCCAGAGACTAGATAATGTATAATACAGGATACTGACAGAGACTGGGTAATGTATAATACAGGATAATGCCAGAGACTGCATAGTGGGTGATACAGGATAATGCCAGAGACAGCATGGTGGGTGATACAGAATGCCAGAAACTGGATAATGTGTGATACAGAATAATGCCAGAGACTAGATAATGTATAATACAGGAAAATGCCAGAGACTGGATAGTGGGTGATACAGAATAATGCCAGAGACTAGATAATGTATAATACAGGATACTGACAGAGACTGGATAATGTATAATACATGATACTGGCAGAGACTGGATAATGTGTGATACAGAATAATGCCAGAGACTGGATAATGTATAATACAGGAAAATGCCAGAGACTAGATAATGTATAATACAGAATAATGCCAGAGACTGGATAATGTGTGATACAGAATAATGCCAGAGACTGGATAATGTATAATACAGGATAATGCCAGAGACTGGATAGTGGGTGATACAGGATAATGCCAGAGACTGCATAGTGGGTGATACAGAATAATGCCAGAGACTGGATAATGTGTGATACAGAATAATGCCAGAGACTGGATAATGTATGATACAGGATAATGCCAGAGACTGGATAATGTGTGATACAGAATAATGCCAGAGACTGGATAATGTATGATACAGGATAATGCCAGAGACTGGATAATGTGTGATACAGAATAATGCCAGAGACTGGGTAATGTGTAATACAGGATACTGTCAGTGACTGGATACTGTGTAATATAGGATACTGCCAGAGACTGGATAATGTATAATACAGGATACTGCTAGAGACTGGGTAATATATAATACAGGATACTGCCAGAGACTGGATAATGTATAATACAGGACACTGCCAGAGACTGGATAATGTATAATACAGGATACTGACAGAGACTGGGTAATGTATAATACAGGATACTGCCAGAGACTGGATAATGTATAATACAGGACACTGCCAGAGACTGGATAATATATAATACAGGATACTGACAGAGACTGGATAATGTATAATACAGGGCACTGCCAGAGACTGGATAATATATAATACAGGACACTGCCAGAGACTGGATAATGTATAATACAGGGCACTGCCAGAGACTGGATAATATATAATACAGGATACTGACAGAGACTGGATAATGTGTAATACAGGATACTGACAGAGACTGGATAATGTGTAATACAGGGCACTGCCAGAGACTGGATAATGTATAATACAGGATACTGACAGAGACTAGATAATGTATAATACAGGATACTGCCAGAGACTGGATAATGTGTAATACAGGACACTGACAGAGACTGGATAATGTATAATACAGAACACTGTCAGAGACTGGATAATGTATAATACAGGACACTGCCAGAGACTGGATAATATATAATACAGGGCACTGCCAGAGACTGGATAATGTATAATACAGGATAATGTCAGAGACTGGATAATGTATAATACAGGACACTGCCAGAGACTGGATAATGTATAATACAGGATACTGACAGAGACTGGATAATGTATAATACAGGATACTGCCAGAGACTGGATAATGTATAATACAGGACACTGCCAGAGACTGGATAATGTATAATACAGGACACTGCCAGAGACTGGATAATGTATAATACAGGATACTGACAGAGACTGGATAATGTATAATACAGGATACTGCCAGAGACTGGATAATGTATAATACAGGATACTGCCAGAGACTGGATAATGTATAATACAGAACACTGTCAGAGACTAGATAATGTATAATACAGGAAAATGCCAGAGACTAGATAATGTATAATACAGGATAATGCCAGAGACTGCATAGTGGGTGATACAGGATAATGCCAGAGACAGCATGGTGGGTGATACAGAATGCCAGAAACTGGATAATGTGTGATACAGAATAATGCCAGAGACTAGATAATGTATAATACAGGATACTGACAGAGACTGGATAATGTATAATACAGGATACTGCCAGAGACTGGATAATGTATAATACAGAACACTGTCAGAGACTAGATAATGTATAATACAGGAAAATGCCAGAGACTAGATAATGTATAATACAGGATAATGCCAGAGACTGCATAGTGGGTGATACAGGATAATGCCAGAGACAGCATGGTGGGTGATACAGAATGCCAGAAACTGGATAATGTGTGATACAGAATAATGCCAGAGACTAGATAATGTATAATACAGGAAAATGCCAGAGACTGGATAGTGGGTGATACAGAATAATGCCAGAGACTAGATAATGTATAATACAGGATACTGACAGAGACTGGATAATGTATAATACATGATACTGGCAGAGACTGGATAATGTGTGATACAGAATAATGCCAGAGACTGGATAATGTACAATACAGGAAAATGCCAGAGACTAGATAATGTATAATACAGAATAATGCCAGAGACTGGATAATGTGTGATACAGAATAATGCCAGAGACTGGATAATGTATAATACAGGATAATGCCAGAGACTGGATAGTGGGTGATACAGGATAATGCCAGAGACTGCATAGTGGGTGATACAGAATAATGCCAGAGACTGGATAATGTGTGATACAGAATAATGCCAGAGACTGGATAATGTATGATACAGGATAATGCCAGAGACTGGATAATGTGTGATACAGAATAATGCCAGAGACTGGATAATGTATGATACAGGATAATGCCAGAGACTGGATAATGTGTGATACAGAATAATGCCAGAGACTGGGTAATGTGTAATACAGGATACTGTCAGTGACTGGATACTGTGTAATATAGGATACTGCCAGAGACTGGATAATGTATAATACAGGATACTGCTAGAGACTGGGTAATATATAATACAGGATACTGCCAGAGACTGGATAATGTATAATACAGGACACTGCCAGAGACTGGATAATGTATAATACAGGATACTGACAGAGACTGGGTAATGTATAATACAGGATACTGACAGAGACTGGATAATGTATAATACAGGACACTGCCAGAGACTGGATAATGTATAATACAGGATACTGACAGAGACTGGATAATGTGTAATACAGGATACTGACAGAGACTGGGTAATGTATAATACAGGACACTGCCAGAGACTGGATAATGTATAATACAGGATACTGACAGAGACTGTATAATGTGTAATACAGGATACTGACAGAGACTGGATAATGTGTAATACAGGATACTGACAGAGACTGGGTAATATATAATACAGGATACTGCCAGAGACTGGATAATGTATAATACAGGACACTGCCAGAGACTGGGTAATGTATAATACAGGACACTGCCAGAGACTGGATAATGTATAATACAGAACACTGCCAGAGACTGGATAATGTGTAATACAGGACACTGCCAGAGACTGGATAATATATAATACATGATACTGACAGAGACTGGATAATATATAATACAGGACACTGCCAGAGACTGGATACTATATAATACAGGACACTGCCAGAGACTGGATAATGTATAATACAGGACACTGCCAGAGACTGGATAATGTATAATACAGGACACTGCCAGAGACTGGATAATATATAATACAGGACACTGACAGAGACTGGATAATATATAATACAGGACACTGCCAGAGACTGGATAATATATAATACAGGACACTGCCAGAGACTGGATAATGTATAATACAGGATACGGACAGAGACTGGATAATATATAATACAGGACACTGCCAGAGACTGGATAATATATAATACAGGACACTGCCAGAGACTGGATAATATATAATACAGGACACTGCCAGAGACTGGATAATGTATAATACAGGACACTGCCAGAGACCGGATAATGTATAATACAAGATACTGACAGAGACTGGATAATGTATAATACAGGACACTGCCAGAGACTGGATAATATATAATACAGGACACTGCCAGAGACTGGATAATATATAATACAGGACACTGCCAGAGACTGGATAATATATAATACAGGACACTGCCAGAGACTGGATAATATATAATACAGGACACTGCCAGAGACTGGATAATATATAATACAGGACACTGCCAGAGACTGGATAATGTATAATACAGGATACTGACAGAGACTGGATAATGTATAATACAGGACACTGACAGAGACTGGATAATGTATAATACAGGGCACTGCCAGAGACTGGATAATGTATAATACAGGATACTGACAGAGACTGGATAATGTATAATACAGGACACTGCCAGAGACTGGATAATGTATAATACAGGACACTGACAGAGACTGGATAATGTATAATACAGGACACTGCCAGAGACTGGATAATGTATAATACAGGACACTGCCAGAGACTGGATAATGTATAATACAGGACACTGCCAGAGACTGGATAATGTATAATACAGGACACTGCCAGAGACTGGATAATGTAGAATACAGGATAATGTCAGAGACTGGATAATGTATAATACAGGATACTGCCAGAGACTGGATAATGTATAATACAGGACACTGCCAGAGACTGGATAATGTACAATACAGGATAATATATGATACAAGATAACATGTCAAACCAGATAATGTCTAGTATTGGATATGGTATCAAACTGAATACTTCTTGATATTTGTAATGTTAGAGACTGGATGCTGTTGGATACTGTATGATACAATATTATGTCCAGGACTAGATCGTGTGTGATACGAATATAAATCTGATGCTGGATAGTGTCAGTGTTTGGCTAGTACCATGGACTGGATGATGCCAGATTTGTGTGCATGCCAATATGTGCACCCTCTATCCAGTCTCACACTTCCAGTTCCTGCTTGCCCCTCTGGCTGTGCTGGTGGCCTCTCTGGCTGTCCTGGCCCCCATTTCCTGATTGCCCCTCTGGCTGTGCGCGGTCGGCTCCCTCTGGCTGTGCTGGCCCCACAGTTCCTGCTTGCCCCTCTGGCTGTGTGCTGGTGGCCTCTCTGGCTGTGCTGGCCGCCAGTTCCTGCTTGCCCCTCTGGCTATGTGCTGGCGGCCTCTCTGGCTGTGCTAGCCGCCAGTTCCTGCTTACCCCTCTGGCTGTGTGATGGAGGCCTCTCTGGCTGTGCTGGCTGCCTGTTCCTGCTTGCCCCTCTGGCTGTGTGCTGGCAGCCCTCTTTGACTGTGCTGGCCGCCAGTTCCTGCTTTCCCCACTGGCTTTGTGCTGGCGGCCCTCTCTGGCTGTGCTAGCCGCCAGTTCCTGCTTGCCCCTCTGGTTGTGTTCTGGAGGCCTCTCTGGCTGCCAGTTCCTGCTTGCCCCTCTAGCTGTGCGCTGGCGGCCTCTCTGGCTGTGCTGGCCCTCAGTTCCTGCTGGCCCCTCTAGCTGTGCGCTGGCGGCCTCTCTGGCTGTGCTGGCCCTCAGTTCCTGCTTGCCCCTCTGGTTGTGCGCTGGCGGCTTCCTCTGGCTTTGCTGGCCCCCAACTCCTGCTTGCCCCTCTGGCTGTGTGCTGGCGGCTCCCTCTGGCTGTGCTGGCTCCCAACTCCTGCTTGCCCCTCTGGCTGTGTGCTGGCGGCTCCATCTGGCTGTGCTGGCCTCCAGTTCCTTCTTGCCCCTCTGTTTTGCGCTGGCGGCTCCCTCTGGCTGTGCTGGCCCACAACTCCTGCTTGCCCCTCTGGCTGTGCTGGCCCACAACTCCTGCTTGCCCCTCTGGCTGTGCTGGCCCACAACTCCTGCTTGCCCCTCTGGCTGTGTGCTGGCGGCCTCTCTGGCTGTGCTGGCCCCCAACTCCTGCTTGCCCCTCTGGCTGTGTGCTGGTGGCTCCATCTGGCTGTGCTGGCCGCCAGTTCCTGGTTTCCCCACTGGCTTTGTGCTGGCGGCCCTCTCTGGCTGTGCTAGCCGCCAGTTCCTTCTTGCCCCTCTGGTTGTGCGCTGCCGCCTCCCTCTGGCTGTGCTGGCCCCCAACTCCTGCTTGCCCCTCTGGCTGTGTGCCGGCGGCTCCCTCTGGCTGTGCTGGCCCCCAGTTCCTGCTTGCCCCTCTGGCTGTGTGCTGGCGGCTCCCTCTGGCTGTGCTGGCCCCCAACTCCTGCTTGCCCCTCTGGCTGTGTGCTGGCCGCCCTCTCTGGCTGTGCTGGCCGCCAGTTCCTGCTTGCCCCTCTGGCTGTGTGCCGGCGGCTCCCTCTGGCTGTGCTGGCCGCCAGTTCCTGCTTGCCCCTCTGGCTGTGTGCTGGCCGCCCTCTCTGGCTGTGCTGGCCGCCAGTTCCTGCTTGCCCCTCTGGCTGTGTGCTGGCGGCTCCCTCTGGCTGTGCTGGGCCCCAACTCCTGCTTGCCCCTCTGGCTTTGTGCTGGCCGCCCTCTCTGGCTGTGCTGGCCGCTAGTTCCTGCTTGCCCCTCTGGCTGTGTGCTGGTGGCTCCCTCTGGCTGTGCTAGCCGCCAGTTCCTGCTTGCCCCTCTGGTTGTGCGCTGGCGGCTCCCTCTGGCTGTGCTGGGCCCCAACTCCTGCTTGCCCCTCTGGTTGTGTGCTGGCCCCCAACTCCTGCTTGCCCCTCTGGCTGTGTGCCGGCGGCTCCCTCTGGCTGTGCTGGCCCCCAGTTCCTGCTTGCCCCTCTGGCTGTGTGCTGGCGGCTCCCTCTGGCTGTGCTGGCCCCCAACTCCTGCTTGCCCCTCTGGCTGTGTGCCGGCGGCTCCCTCTGGCTGTGCTGGCCGCCAGTTCCTGCTTGCCCCTCTGGCTGTGTGCTGGCCGCCCTCTCTGGCTGTGCTGGCCGCCAGTTCCTGCTTGCCCCTCTGGCTGTGTGCTGGCGGCTCCCTCTGGCTGTGCTGGGCCCCAACTCCTGCTTGCCCCTCTGGCTTTGTGCTGGCCGCCCTCTCTGGCTGTGCTGGCCGCTAGTTCCTGCTTGCCCCTCTGGCTGTGTGCTGGTGGCTCCCTCTGGCTGTGCTAGCCGCCAGTTCCTGCTTGCCCCTCTGGTTGTGCGCTGGCGGCTCCCTCTGGCTGTGCTGGGCCCCAACTCCTGCTTGCCCCTCTGGTTGTGTGCTGGCCCCCACTGTTAGCTGTGTGATGATTGCAGTAGTTGGGTAGTTGTTTGTACACTTGCCGATGTCTCATTATGTAGCACTGTGCACATCAGTAATTGTTCTACGTTAGTTTTGGGGGGTCCTGTGTCTAGCTTGGTGTGCACACCGCTTCTGTCCTGACGCACGCTTGGCATTTGCTGTATTCTACTAAATAACACACACCCTTGTGTTCAGCTCCCTGCTAATCCTAATCTGCTGCGTGTGACTCTGGGACATTACCTTATTATCATATTACAGGTCACAAGAGTCTCTGTGTGATGACACGTCATGTGCTGTTTGTTTAATTCTGGGTATTCCCCTGTGGGGATAATCTGTGTGTTAAAGGGCCAGTGCAGGCACCAGGAAATGGGCTGAGAGCATCTAATCTATCCATTGTTAGTCATCAATAAAGGGATATGGAAGGTTCCTGGATGTTACGTTGTTGTTTAGTCGTTCAGTCGCGTCCCACTCTCCGTAACTCTATGGACCACAGCACGCCAGGTGCATCTCTCAGTCACTGCCCCTCTGAGCTTCATCAAGTTCATGTTCATTGCTTCAGTGACCTCATCTATCCATCTCCGCCTCTGTCGTCCCCTTCTTCGTGTGTCTTCGATCTTTCCCAGCATCAGAGTCTTTTCTAGGGAATCCTGCCGTCTCATAATATGGCCAAAATATTTGAGCTTCAGCCTCATGATCATACCTTCTAGTGAACAGTTTGTCTTGATTTCCTGAAGTACTGATTTATTGGCTCTTCTTCCAGTCCAAGGGACGCTAAGCTGTCTTCTCCAACACCACAATTAAAAAGCGTCAACTCTACAGCGCTCAGATTTCTTTATGGTCCAGCTCTCACATCCGTATGTTACTACTAGGAATACCAGAGTTCTAACTATGCAGACCTTTGTTGATAGTGTAATATCTTTACTTTTTACAAGCTGGTCCAAGCTTCCCAGAAGCAAACGTCTTTTAATTTCATGACTTCAGTCACCATCGGCAGAGATCTTGGATCCAAGGAAAATAAAATCTGTCACTGCCTCTGCTTTTGCACTCTCTTCTTTTACCCTCATCAATAAGTACTTTGGTCCCTTTCTCAATTTCAGCCATCAGAGTAGTATCATCGGCGTATCTGAGCTTGTTGATATTCTTTTCAGTAATATTGATTCTGTCTTTGGATTCATCCAGTCCAGCCTTACAGATGATGTACTCTGTGTATAAGGTGAATAAACAAGGTGACAACCTTGTCGCACTCCTTTTCCGATCTTGAACCACCTTGGTCAACATACAGATTCTTTAGGAGGAGGGTGAATTGCACATCTGGTATTTCCCGGGCCATATATTGTTGGAGTCGAGCTTGTAGAATCTTAAGCATTACCTTGCTGGCATGTGAAATTAGTGCAATTGTTCAATAATTGGAGCACTCTTGGGATTGGGATGTAGACTGAACTTTCCAGTCTATTGGCAACTGTTGAGATCTCCAAATGTGTTGGCATAAGGCAAGTAACACTTTCACAGCATCATCTTCTAGGATTTTGAATAATTCAATTGGGATTCCATCACCTCCTGCAGCCTTATTATATCAGCAAGGCATCCAAGGGCCCATCTCACTTTGCTCTCCAAGATGTCTTGCTCCAGCTCATTGGACAAATTATTGAGGTCATCACTGCAGTTAAGATCCTTCCTGTATAGATCTTCAGTGTATTCCTGCCACCTCTTCTTTATCTGATCTTCTTCTATTAAGTCCCTACTATATTTGTCTTTTATCATGCTCACTTTGGCATGAAAGATGCCCTTTAGGTTCCAATTTTCTTGAAGTGATCTCTTGACTTTCCCATTCGGTTATCTTCTTCGATCTCCTTACATCGCTCACTGTAGAATGTCTCCTTGTCTCTTCTTGCTATTCTCTGGAATTCTGCATTCAGTTGGACAAATCTTTTCTTATCTCCACTAACTTTCTCTTTTCTTCCCTCCTGGGCTACTTTCAAGTCTCATCAGACAGCCAGTTTGTCTTCTTACTTTTCTTACTTTTTAGGGATATTTTTGTTGCGGTTTCCTGGATTATGTTGCAAACTTCGGTCCAAAGTTCTTCAGGCTTTCTATCTTCCATTTCTAGTTCTTCAGGCATTCTGTCTTCCATGCCTAGTTCTTCAGGCATTCTGTCTTCAGTCATCTCGGAGGCTGTTGGAAGAGGGTGTTTGCTACGACCAGAGAATTATCTTGACCAACTTCGACTAACTCCTGACCTGCGTCATTCTGTACTCCAAGACAAAACTTACCAGCTATTCCAGGTGTCCTTTGGTTCCAATCTCCTATGATGACAGTTACATCTTTTCTAGGTGTTATATCTATGACGTGTTGAATGTCTTCATAGAACTGGACAACTTCAGCCTCTTCAGCATCCATTTATTGGGTTGTAACAGAGCACTGCTTTGGCCACTCTTTGATTGAATAGGATGGCTACTCCATTTGCCCTCTGCTCTTCCTCAGTAATGTGGTAGGCACCTTCTGACCTGAGGGGCTCATCTTCCGGTGCCATATCGTTATGTCTCTGGTTGTGCCTGTCCATAAAGTTTTCTTAGCAAAGATACTGGAGTGGGTTGCCAAGATTGAGCAAGGCTCCTGAGAGGGTTAATTTTTGTAAAAGTGTACCCTGTCCATGTTAGCATGCCCAGGTTTGCAGCCAATCAGCAAGGCTGTATGCAGCCAGCATAGATGACTATTACACTGGGTCCTTAAAGGACCATACCTCGACATTCAAGTAAAAATGCTTGAGCAGTTGCATGGTTGTTTCTTAGACATATGCCATCTACTTGATACATTCTCCCAAATTATAATTGTACTGAAACCAAAAATTTCAGCTTCTTCTTTCTATTCTAATTTTGTCTTTTAGGCGAATGAGCATTTATGCTTGATTTATTGTCCTGCAATGACCTGCAACACTTTCTGTTCAGGTGTCTCTGTGTGAGTGCATGCGTCTCTGTATGAGTGCACAGTGTGAGTGCATGCAATTCACTGGGGCTGGGAGAGATCTCCGGGGCAATTCACTAGGTGTGTGTGTGTGTGTGTGGGGGGGGGGATGGGGTAAATCACTGGGGCTGGTGAATGTAATGGGGCAATTCCCTGGGGCTGGGGAAGGTAATGGGGGAAGGTAATGGGGTAAATCACATAAAACAATCATTGAATGAAGGGACACAGACCTTGTTCTGGGTATTAGAGAAATCTAAAGAAAAACTGAAGCTCAGTTCACAGACCAAAAAGACACAATGTATTAGTTATGCTATTTTTCCATGGGGTTTTGTCAGGGGGAAAACCGTTTGCAAATGCAATAAATTCAATAAACTTTAGGTTAACTGTTTAAATGTTTATTTTGGTATTTTTCATGCAAAAAATTATTTTTCATACACTACTAATTCTCCTCTATCAGATACATTCATAATCCAGCTCACTTACATATACCTTTACGTTTTTCCTGTTACCTACAGGCATTGGCAGCAATGATGGAGCAGGAGTCGGGACCACCATATGTGGAGCAGGGGCCAACTAGTAAGACAGAGAGAGGTGAGAGACTGCGGGCATATGGTATTGGGTAGAGAACTGACGGGTGGCAAACACTTTGGGTAGTGGAGGGCATTGTGGTACTATAATGGGAAGATGGTTTTGTGCACAGGGGGATTGGGAGGAAAGGGAGAAGGTGCTACTGAATAAGGGGCAGTGTAGTTTTACATTTGTATAGTACCTTGGGCATCTTTGCCAATAGAATGGTTTTTGGGTCTTGCAAAAAATAAACATGCCACCATACTTGTCCCCATTTTTCCCAGATGCCATAATGCCACTCCCCATTTTTCATATGTGCCCCCATTTCCTACCCTCTTGCATACGGATGTATTAATGTGTGGATGTTCTGCTATCCTGTTTATACTTTCTTTCTTTTTTATGCACCTTTAATTTGCAGATCCAGATGGCGTCATGGAAAACAAAGCTGTCTCTGGCCAACCCGCAATAATATCCCAGGACGGGTCTCTGGTGCTCCCATGTGACTCTGTACAGAAGGAATTGCCAATGAGTTTGTCCAGTGAAGAGGATGGGCTGAGAACACAGGAATACCATCATGAAGAAAAAGAAAACATTGGGCTGGTGCAGGAGAGTGGACATCAGGAACCACACTGTGATCTAAATGAGGATCTTCAAGTCACAGAGGAAGAGGAGAAGCCACCAGAAGCTTTAGCCTTCACCCAGGACAGTGCTCCAGATGAGGCAGGATCAGACCAGGGACTTCTTGGGTGCATGCCCGTGGACTCAGAACAGCGGCTTTCAGGGGCTATTGAGTTGGGGGACTCTGATCAGAGAGATTCAACATGCACAGAAGTGGAGGACTTAGAATATGCACTTTCAAAAGTTAATGAGACTGGGGGCATCGAGGAGAAATCTTCAGGCTCTGAGATTGTGGATGCTGACCAAGAGTCTTCTAGTGGGACTGAAGTGGGGAATTTAGAACAGGTGCGTATTGGGCTCTTAGAAGATGGGGAACATGAAAAGTTTACAGAACATGGGGATCTAGAAGAGAGATCTGTAGAAGTCTCAGAAGAACAGTCTGTGGAGGCTACTGTAGATACAGAATCCAGACCTGTTGACCTTGAAGATGGCAGCACAAAGGACTTTGTGGACAATACCTTAGAAGACTCTGGTGATTTCCCCAGCATCCCCTCAGTAGTTGTTGGGGAAGCTTCTGAGGATTCACCTCCCGCTACCCCTGCTCAACGTGATGAGGACATCACAGCAGAGGGCTGGCGCACAAGGCGGAAACACATATTTGTACTCAGCGAGGCAGGGAAGCCTATATACTCCCGTTATGGTAATGAGGAAGCTCTGTCGTCCACCATGGGTGTCATGATGGCGTTGGTGAGCTTTGTCCAGAGTGGGAATAACTCCATCCGCTCCATCCACTCAGGTAACAACCAACTGTATGCTTATATCAATATTATATCAACACAATGCTCTCATTGGATAGACTTGCTGTGTTAAAATGGTTTCCTTTAACAGTGATATCTAACTGGAACCAGCCTGTGAATGGTTATATAGACTCAGGTTACCCCCCATCTAGTCTGATTGATCTTGAAGCCCTTTAGATCTCTTTTTCACCATTGTTAACCTGATGAGGGTGGAGACTCCACGAGACAGATACTCTGTTTGAAAGTTATATGAATTTTATTAATTAGCAACGCGTAATAATTATGGCTAGCTCACCTTGTAATGGCATGGCAGTGGCCTTATATGTCTGATTAAATTGATATATCTGACACATGTTATACTGTCCTGCCATAATTGGGACCTCTTCTGGGTACCAATAAGTTTCTTAGACTTTACGTAAGTGTGTTTCCTCTGCCCTAAATGAGTATTGAGCTTTGGGCTCTGCAGCACTGAGTACTAATTAGAGCCAGGTATGGAGCTTTTGAATCCGAGACCAGCTATGTTACATATAAGAGCACCACCTAAACAAATAACTCCGCAAGTTGAGTAGTAGACTATGGAGCTATAGTCATGGGTTCAAATCTCAATAGAGTCTTTTTTTGTTTTAAAAATAAGATATGTTACTTACTAAAGCAAATGTAAATATGAGCTAACAATGTGTTTTGTGGAGCTTTTAAAATGATCATTTGACGTAATCTTTATCACATCTAATAGTTGTCAAACTATGAGACGCTGTCACGCTTTGCATGGTGCGTACGAGTTAGGCCTTTGGTGCTCATCGCTTGCGAGGGGAGCCACTAACGCGGAGCACTTACGCGATGAGAGCCAGACGCGCGAGGCGAGCCATTAAGGTACTAAAACTTGCAGCACAAAGACAATGGGCGCCAGAGGCGCTCATTGCCTGCTCGCCTCGCTTTGTAGGCAATGAAACATTCGGGACTTAGCTACCAAACACTTTGTCAACTGCTTGCAGACTGGCGATTGACTTTTAAAAAAAAAAAAATACGAGATAGGAAAAATACGAGGTTAAAGGCCGAACCGCGAAAACCAAAAGGAGCAAAAGTACACGAAAGGAGAGGCTCACAATGAGCGCTGAAGGTCCTCCGAGTACAAAAAGCTTTACACTGTGTGTCAAACAGCATTCCCATGGCTTTAAATTGTATTGGCCCGTCGCTAGTGTGTGTATATATATATATATATATATATATATATATATATATATATATATATACAAACTAGCGAATTGCCTGTCAAAAAATGACGGCAATGAAATTGTAAGTGAGCTAAGGGTGTTTGGTGTATATAATGTGACTGATGTAGCGTCGTTCGTTTTCTATGTCATGCGAGTTTTTCGGAATATCCGTAGCTGTTTGGTGGTGTTTTGTGTGTTTAGGGAACTTTAGCCTCGTTTTCGTTTTGTTTGGCGGCCATTTTTTCTCTCGCTTAGAGAATTTTTTTGTGTCTAAACTCTTTTAATTTGACTTAAATTGAGGTGAAACTTTAGTTTTCGAGGTCCTGGATTCTCCCTCTTCCTGTAAGTAAGCTTTTTATGTATTTTTTGTGTGTATTTGTTGGATTTTTCATGTTTTTATGTGCGTGTGTTGCGGACGATTTTTGCGAGGTCGTAATGGGTCGTAACGTGTCTCCGAGTTTGTTTGCGTTACGTCGTAAATTTTGCTAGGGTCGCAGTTGCTGGTAAGTAGCACCTTTGGCAAGAACTGCGTCCCTTTACAAATGCGGAGCGAGGGGCCGCATTTGCGTCGGTGGAGTCTCTATGGCGCCTCACGCGGTTACAAACACCCACACAAGCGGCACTTTAACAAAATAGATCTAACACGCAATAACTATATAGGGACACAAAAATATGAACCGCAGGACTTAGAACAGAAAATGTACGGATTTAGCAGACAAAAATATGAGACGCAGGACTTAAAAAAAAAAAAAACATTACGACCTCGCAAAAATACGACCTTAACGGCCGAACCGCACGCACCTGAAAACATTAAAAACACAATAAATACACACAAAAAATACATAAAAAAGCAAACCACAAAACGCCACCAACAAAACGCCACCAACAAAACGCCACCAAGCACATACGGCTTTTCAAAAAAGCTGTACGAGGTAAAGATACACTTTTACTAAGGAGGGAAAAATCATCCACAGCCGCGTACCACATACACAATCACCGCCATTTTACAACACTAACTTACACAATGCGGAAGTACACAGCTACACTAACGGCTTCCCCTCGCGCACGCAGCCTATTTACACTACACACTGCACACATTGCTGACACTTACACCTCAGCTCCACAACAGTGCAAACCTACATTGTATGCTGCAGGAACATCGAAACAGATTGTCAGCTCTTCAGCACGTTGCTTGCTGCATATATTACTTAGGAATAGGTAAAGTATATTCATTTATTAATTTATTCATTATTTCATTGGCATACAAAAATACATATACACAAAAAAAGCCCCTGTAAGAACAAACAAAACAAAAAAATTAGCGCCGAAGGTCCTTACGGTAAAAAATAGATATAACAACATTCCCTGCCTTACGATTTCATGCCTGTCATTTTTTGAGGGGCAATTCGCTAATTTACAAATAATATCTAAAATGACAAGATCTAAGTTCTTCTTGATTAATTTTAAAAATGTAAATAACTTTTCTACAATATTTTCAACACTCTGTCTGATGGTGCAGAGCCATTTAAAGCATATAATATATTCAGTCTATTTTTAAGATAATATAATTAGTCTCAGCAATTAGCAGTGTTTTATGGGTTCATGCCAAGCTATCCTAATTTGCCTTTATGAGGATGTACAATGAACAGGAACTAGATGCTAATTCAGCCTCTGAGTTGTTCTGCAAGTACTTTGATACAGTAATACATGAGCGATTATCATGAAAGGAAATTTCCTGTTTTTTGTTTGTTTTTTTTTCTCAATTTTTATTACATTTGTATCCAAACTGGATGAAAAATATTTAAAAGTAAAAAATGGTACATTAAGATTGGTAGATGGGGTACCTCACAAAACACTACTGGGCTAAATCCTCTTTAGGCAATTTACTAAATGGTTGGTGCATTGGTAGTGTGAATCTGGGTATAGTCTTAGATCACATCTGTGAAACATGATACCGTACACGAGATAGAAAATGAGGAAGTTCCAGAAGGTGAGAATTCTGTTAATTTAAGAACAAAGTGAAGTGTACATTTCATATATCCGTTACATTGAGGAGGATACGCTTTATTAGCCTAGTCAAATTTATATATATATATATATATATATATATATATATCGCATATATAGTTGTCAGTGTTGGTGACGCTTGTGATGTTGGTAACACATTTGCGAGCAGTTGAGGCATGCAGGACTTAGGCTGCAATGAGCACAAGGCACGTAGTTGGTTCAAACGTGTAATTCGAAAACACCAAAAAAACACCAAAATACTTACCAAAAAAATAAATAATAATAACACACTCACATACAACACAGGGGAAGAGCCAGGAAGCCTGGGAGTGAAGTTGCCAACTAATTGAAGCCATATTTTAAGTTTTCGCTTGAAAATCGGCTAAGCAAGGGGAAAAAATGGCGGCCGAAAAAATGTAAACATTCTGAAATCGGATGAAAACGAGGCTCAGCAACACCAGGCATGCATAACTTAGAAAATACATAACACAGAAAACCGTAACGCACACATAGAACGAGGGACTTCGAAAATACACAACGACGAAAACCGCAACACTGACACCAGGCACGCGGGACTTTGAAAATAAAACCAACGCAGGTGCTCAGAGGAGCAAGCGCATTGCCAGCCTTACAATTTTATTCCCGTCATTTTTGACGGGCAATTTCCTAGTATATATATGTATATATAATCTCCATTGTAAACAATGAATTATATAGCTCATTTGGAGCCACAATCAGGTTGTCGTACTGTATCTCCCTTTTGATTATCACAAACTTTGGCAAATCTCTCAAGTGTCATTTTAGGTACAGAGGGCATAAAAATAACTTGTGACTGGACTGACCTCTTTGTAAACATATTGTTTAAAATATAATGGCAGCAATACAATATCGTTGATGCCTCTGCTGGTCACTGGAGTCATCAATTATATTTTGCAAACCTTTGTATATGTGAGATGGGTGTTTACATTTCTGGGAGAGCAGTCTAGCAGTTATAATTGCAAGCTGCCTGCTTCTGAGCATGTGCAAGGAAGGGAGTAGGTGTTGAATTCCAAAAAGTCTAATAAGTTTCCCTTCCTGTGTTCTTTACTTACTCCCTCTAATAAACACCTTGATCTTGAACCATATATGTGCACATCCGGTTGTTTCCCGGTTATTTTCTGATGTGAGCAGAGTTATTGTGTAGGCTTTATGCCCTCAATCTATAGAGACCCGTGTTCTCCCCAAAATCTTTCAGCTACCGGGTGGCACGACGGAGCATCTTGGCGGGCACACGTGCCTGCCCGTGATCTGCCCCTCAAGCTGGCCAACTCTTCAAACCAGACACATAACCAAATGGCCTGGGGAGACCAATCGATACATCAATACAGGGCTCGATAGACCCCCGGCACCCGCCATGGTCACTAAAAAATTCACTCTGGCAACTATTTTTTTCTAGCTAAGTAGGCAGTGAATTTATGCCAGGGCTACCAGTCACCAGCCACATGTAGACTGTATGTATGCAGTATGGGCCTTCCCACAAAATCTAAAGCCAGAGTTAGGAACAAATCAAAACGGTCTCCCAACCCTCGCATAATCCATCCTATGCTACACATTTAAGCGGCGTAATACAGCAAGCATATGCAGAAGACATATATAAAGTGGTATTGAATTAAATAGGGAAAATGTATTGTGGACTCATTTGCCTATCCCCACCCAGTTTCCCAGAGTGCAGTGAAAAAACTGTCCCTTTCACATAGCCATGTCTTCCATTCCTATTCTCTCCACCTTCGTTCTCATCCCTCCCCTTCTCTTATTGACCATATTTCTTCCCCCAACTTCTGTCATCCACAGTTTTTCTTTACTGCTTCCTTTTTTCTTCTGCTCACCGGCTTGGCTTACATTTTGCAATCTTCAATTCTTTCTCATTGTCTCTTCTTGGGGACCGTGTATCAGGAAAGGAGAGAGGGATGAGTTATTGGGAAAGGGCATTAGGAGAGAATGATTTAGTATGGAGGGAGAGGACTAATAAAATATTGGTGATGGAGGAGTATGATGGATGAAACAATATAAGGGGGGACTATAATAGATTGTATAAAGAATAAATAAATATATATATATATATATACTAGTGACTTGCCCGCCAAAAATGACGGGGCAATAAAATTGTGAGGTAGCTAATGCTGTTTGCCACAGACAGTTTTGGTCATCTGAGATCCTTCGGTTGGTGTATTTTTTGTTATCTGAGGCGCTTTTGCTCTCATTGTAAGCTCCGCGCTGATCTCCTTTTTGCGCTTATTGCGAGTGTCTCCCCTGGTGTACTTTGTGTCCTATGATACTGTGGTGTTTTTTTGTGTATATGTATTTTTTCTTGATCATTAATTAATGAATGAAATCCTAAATTAATAATTTTACCTATTTGTAATTAATATTTGCAGCAAACAATGTGCTGAAGAGCGCGCAAAGGGTGGCAACGTTTCGTAGTTTGACAACTATTATATGTGATTTATGCAAATAAGTGGCTCCTGGATACTAATTAGCTACTTTCATATGTTAATTGGAATCACAGTCTGCTTGTCTGTCTCTGTGGTGGTTAAAACAATGCCCCCCACTGTTGTTATTAAGTTGGAACCGCTTCCCCACCCTTATCAAGTTCCCTGAGCTGCACATTAGCCACAAAACGATGCTGTATTTCTCTTTAATGTATAGCTCTTTAAGAAGAACCCAACTTCATTTTGGGGTGACAGTGTCCCTTTAAGTACATTGCAAATATGGTTTATAATGTATATTTTCCATGCATCATATACAGACCTTGCGCGGCGTACACTTCACTGCCTAATTTTTAGCAAACTGTCAAACTATTTTTACAACTTTACATTTTTTTCTCCACGTTTGAGCCCATAATGTTTATTTCTCACCTCAAAAACAAGAAGTTATAACCGAAAACCACAATCTCCTAAATCTATAAAGATTCTAGCTCTGACGAAGAAACTTTGTATTTAATTTGTCCGTTGTGTGCGTGACGTTTGTTCACAATATACTGGGTTACTTTTATCAATTTGCCGTAAGTTGGATCATATTCTGATGAAATTACATTTTCTGTAATTTGGGGGCAGGCACATTATGAACATTACGTCTACCTTTGTTGTTTAGATTTCCTCACCTTATGGTATGGCCCCCAGACTCCTTAGGTGTTGCTCGTTCTCAGATGAGCGCCTCTACTTTTGTTGTTTACATTATGAACATTAGCAACTCCAAACCATGAGCATGGGCAATTTTAGCAAAAATCGAAATTTTCAAAGACACAGTTATTATATAGATACTAGCTACTAGCCCGTTAATAATGACGGGAATAAAATGTTAAGGCTTGTAATGCTGTACCATCGCGAGGCTCGCAGGGCAATGAGCGCCTATGTCGCTCATTGAAGCCTAAGTCCTGCGTGGTCGACGGCCCGCCTCTCTTTGCGAGGCTCGCAGTTGCGGCCCTACGGGCCTCCACCGGGCTTTCAAATCGTGATCAACATCGCAAACGTTACCCACACTGACAACTATATATTTGATCTTGCACTTCCTGCAAATTGGAGCCTGAGAAGATCCTACCGATTTTAGTAGAGGTCGGGATGGAAAGGAGCAAAGTAGAGATGGAAGGAGGATTTCTTAGCACTTGTCACCTTGAGAAGGTTCTTCTCCCTATTGTTCAAGTCATTCTCTGGGTTACTATTGAGAACAATAATAAAAAATAGATTTCAATTGCCCTGCTATGATTTAGTTCTAGTTTTTGAACCTAATCATTGAGTAGGGTGCTACCTCCGAGGGAGCTTGGAGCTCTACTATAAACTTGAACAATCTCTCCATGTTCTCCTTCAAAAGGTCCCCCTCTCATATCATTCAAATAGCCTTCTTTTGAGGCTGAGGATTCCTAGCTCTCCATGGTCTACTTCTACAAAGCCAACAGTAATTTAAGTTTTCCCATTGGAAAGGGGACGGAAAGAGGTAGAGGCTACTGGATAACGGAGTTAAGCTGTATTCCTCCCACTGGCAAATAAATGAACCCATAACTGGAACCGTGCAAAATAATGAGTCCATTTCTTTGTAAGAGAGATGGAAACGTATTTCCTGTGGGTTCCTGTTATGATGAAGGGGTAGACATACCCCAGTGGATAAGAAGCAATATGTCTTTCCTGGTGGTTGTGAGGGACACAGTATCAGAAAACATTACTATGAGCAAAACAAGTATTTGTAAGTTGTTTGTCTTGTAGAGACGATCTGAGAACTAACCCAACTTGTCCTTCTTCCCTAGATTCTCAGAAGGTGGTCTTTCTGCAGCAGGGTCCACTTGTTCTGGTCTCTGTGTCCCGTACTCCGCAGTCAGAGGAGCAGCTGAGGTTGGAGCTGCAATATGTTTACTACCAGATCATCAGCATGCTGACGCAAGCAAGTGTGGCGAGGATCTTTGAGCGCAAGAAGAACTATGACCTTCGCCGTTTGCTCACTGGCTCTGAGAAGATACTTGACAGCTTGTTGGACTTGTTAGAGACAGACCCAGGCTTCCTGCTCCGTGCAGTACGATGTCTGCCCCTTCCCAGCCCGTTACGGGACTCACTCAGCTCTATCCTCACCAAGGCCATCACCACCAACCTTGTTTTCTCCATATTGGTGGCAGATCAGCAGCTGGTGACTGTTGTGCAGGAGAAGGCAGTAATTGAGGACTGTCGTCTGGATCCAGCTGATCTCCATCTCCTACTCAACCTCATAGGAGCTTCTTCCGCCTTCCAGGCTGGGGAGATCTGGACACCCATCTGCCTGCCTCGCTTTAACCCAGATGGCTACTTTTATGCCTACATCTCATACCTGGACCCAGAGTGTACAGTGTGCCTGGTGCTGCTCTCCACCGACAAGGAATCCTTCTACGCTGTGTCTGCATGCAAGAAAAAGATCCAAGAGGCCATGGAAGCACAGAACTCCTTGCAGGCACTAGCTGGGGCTCTGCGCTGTAGTTCCTATAGTGCTTCTCTTGTGGGAGTTCCTGAGCTCCTGCACTTTGTCTACAAGCCACTAGACATTCCTGACAGTTACCAGCAGCTCCCACAATTCACCAGGTAAATTAATATAGCATGTTTTATTCAAACATTATGTATTTGTCCTTTGCTATCTCCAGGATCATTTTTCACAATGTGAAAGAGCACAAGTTTGTATATTAAAATACTTATTTTTCTAATAATATAATATATATATATATATATATATATATATATATATATATATATATATATATATATATATATATATATATATAGCTTTGTTTACACACAGTCTATTTTGTCCACTGGCTGTTGCATGAGTAATTGGCAGAATGCTGAGTGCAGCGTGCGCTGTGTGAGGCTGCTATGATTGATAGGCACAGCATCCCAGGTTACACTGCACTGACCAGTTGACCATAGCTTTCCTGTTTTAGGCGAGTACCAGTATTCCATGCCTGCACAGATAGATGTGGTAAAGGTTACAGTTTTGTTTGTTTGGGATCACTACAAGGAGCAATAAACCCCCTCCCCCTGAGATGGGCATAGATTCTGCTGTGCTGTGTCTCATACTAACCAATCAGTGATCATCTCTCTGCAACATGCAGCTGAGACGTGCCTGGTAAGCTAAGACAGGTGTATCTCTGCCTCGTAATTTGAGGGCCAATCAAAATGATGATTGTTGGACCATACATTTTGCTAATTCTTTCACATCTCTTTCTTTTTACAGTCCAGAGGCGGAGGGTCCATACGCCAGTGAAGAGGAGAGACAGAGACTCTTTGACTTATACCGGTACCTGCACTGCCGCATCCACAGCTCCACAAGACCACTTCGGCTTATCTACCATGTAGCCGAGAAAGAAACGCTGCTTGCTTGGGCAAGTATTATATTATTGCTCAAGGGCTGACGAGGAGGGGGCATTCTGTGCATGGCTGGGAGGAAGAGGGGAGTCGTACTGGATGGTCTGTGCTCAGGTTTATGTAAGCTGAGCCTGTAAAAGACTGATGCTCGTGGGAGTGAACCCGCCCCGTGTGACTTTTGTATCTCTGCTATTTTCTCTCTGCAGGTGACCAGTAAATTTGAACTCTACACTGCGTTCAGTTCTTTAGTGACAAAAGTGGGCGCCATTAATGTCATCACCAAACTTCTGCGCTGGATCAAAAAGGAGGAAGATCGACTTTTCATCCGATATCCACCAAAATACTCAACAACACCCCTTCCTGGGAAGAGCACGAAGGCTGGCCGGCCGGACAGGACTGACGCCTCTCAGAATGGTTATTTCTCAGGACACTAGTGTGGCTTTACCAAATGTTACCATGTGATGTAGGACAGGGGGAGTTGGGGGTCTCTTCTAATGATCAGTGTGTTGCCAGTGTTAGGTGGCTCTGTGCTAAGCGCCCTGTCCTAAAAGTCCATGTGTTAGCTGTGCTTCTGTGTCAGTGTAACTAACATCACTCCATGGACACGGTTTACATCCTAAACTGACGCCCAATAACAGTATATAGACCGCTGTTTATGGGAGCTTAGGGTCACTTCCATGACCTATCCACATGAGGGCAGCATCACATTAGTTAGTGCAATAACCTCCATTCTGGCTAGGTCAGGGTGAGGAGGTATAAGGTATGATCTAGCTCCTGTTTGATAGGGTGATATTTACTATGCAGATTACAGGGCAGAGGTAGAACTACCAACCATATGATGCAGGTTGTGGTGTAGAGCAGGAGATGGCGTGTGTGTGTGTTAAATGCAGGTAGTGTGGAGCAGCTCTTGTCTGTTTGGGTTTGATGTTGAGAAACTAGTCCGTTGGCCAGGAAGTGTTTGAGTAGGGGCCCTTTGCTTGGTTGCTTGCCATGACAGATAGCTGCAGTTCTCTCTCCTGGTGGTCAGTGTGTTTGCTCCAGTTCTGTGCATGGTTCCCTCTCATGATGGTCAGTGTGTTTGCTGCAGTTCTGTGCATGGTCCTCTCTCATGATGGTCAGTGTGTTTGCTGCAGTTCTGTGCATGGTTCCCTCTCCTGATGGTCAGTGTGTTTGCTGCAGTTCTGTGCATGGTCCTCTCTCATGATGGTCAGTGTGTTTGCTGCAGTTCTGTGCATGGTTCCCTCTCATGATGGTCAGTGTGTTTGCTACAGTTCTGTGCATGGTTCCCTCTCATGATGGTCAGTGTGCTTGCTGCAGTTCTGTGCATGGTTCCCTCTCCTGATGGTCAGTGTGCTTGCTGCAGTTCTGTGCATGGTTCCCTCTCATGATGGTCAGTGTGTTTGCTGCAGTTCTGTGCATGGTTCCCTCTCATGATGGTCATTGTGTTTGCTGCAGTTCTGTGCATGGTCCTCTCTCGTGATGGTCAGTGTGCTTGCTGCAGTTCTGTGCATGGTTCCCTCTCATGATGGTCAGTGTGTTTGCTGCAGTTCTGTGCATGGTTCCCTCTCATGATGGTCAGTGTGCTTGCTGCAGTTCTGTGCATGGTTCCCTCTCCCGATGGTCAGTGTGCTTGCTGCAGTTCTGTGCATGGTTCCCTCTCATGATGGTCAGTGTGTTTGCTGCAGTTCTGTGCATGGTTCCCTCTCATGATGGTCAGTGTGTTTGCTGCAGTTCTGTGCATGGTTCCCTCTCATGATGGTCAGTGTGCTTGCTGCAGTTCTGTGCATGGTTCCCTCTCATGATGGTCAGTGTGTTTGCTGCAGTTCTGTGCATGGTTCCCTCTCATGATGGTCAGTGTGCTTGCTGCAGTTCTGTGCATGGTTCCCTCTCATGATGGTCAGTGTGTTTGCTGCAGTTCTGTGCATGGTTCCCTCTCCTGATGGTCAGTGTGCTTGCTGCAGTTCTGTGCATGGTTCCCTCTCATGATGGTCAGTGTGTTTGCTGCAGTTCTGTGCATGGTTCCCTCTCATGATGGTCAGTGTGTTTGCTGCAGTTCTGTGCATGGTTCCCTCTCCTGATGGTCAGTGTGTTTGCTGCAGTTCTGTGCATGGTTCCCTCTCCTGATGGTCAGTGTGTTTGCTGCAGTTCTGTGCATGGTCCTCTCTCATGATGGTCAGTGTGTTTGCTGCAGTTCTGTGCATGGTTCCCTCTCATGATGGTCAGTGTGCTTGCTGCAGTTCTGTGCATGGTTCCCTCTCATGATGGTCAGTGTGTTTGCTGCAGTTCTGTGCATGGTTCCCTCTCATGATGGTCAGTGTGTTTGCTGCAGTTCTGTGCATGGTTCCCTCTCCTGATGGTCAGTGTGTTTGCTGCAGTTCTGTGCATGGTTCCCTCTCCTGATGGTCAGTGTGTTTGCTGCAGTTCTGTGCATGGTCCTCTCTCATGATGGTCAGTGTGTTTGCTGCAGTTCTGTGCATGGTTCCCTCTCATGATGGTCAGTGTGTTTGCTGCAGTTCTGTGCATGGTTCCCTCTCATGATGGTCAGTGTGCTTGCTGCAGTTCTGTGCATGGTTCCCTCTCATGATGGTCAGTGTGTTTGCTGCAGTTCTGTGCATGGTTCCCTCTCATGATGGTCAGTGTGTTTGCTGCAGTTCTGTGCATGGTTCCCTCTCATGATGGTCAGTGTGTTTGCTGCAGTTCTGTGCATGGTTCCCTCTCATGATGGTCAGTGTGTTTGCTGCAGTTCTGTGCATGGTTCCCTCTCATGATGGTCAGTGTGTTTGCTGCAGTTCTGTGCATGGTCCTCTCTCATGATGGTCCGTGTGCTTGCTGCAGTTCTGTGCATGGTTCCCTCTCATAATGGTCAGTGAGTTTGCTGTGGCTCTGTGCTTTGCTCCCTTCACGGATGGTCAGTTTGTCAGCTGCGGCTCTGTGATTGACCCATTAGCTGTGGTCGGATGTCCTGATAGAATGTTACCGGAGACTTCTCATCTCATTGTCCTGGTCAGTGTGTCCTCTGCGGTCTTGTGCTAAGCTCACTGCCCTGACGTTCTGTGTAGTGGCTTTGGTGCCATGTCTACGTTTCTGCTCAGAGTTCTGGACGGAACGGGTTTTAGGTGATTTTTGGTCCCTTGTTCTCTTCCTTGATACTCTAAATTTACATGAACACAACATATTGGTCTCAAACTACTTTTAGTGAGGGAGATTTGAGCAACTTCAGCTGACTAACCTTCCTTGCCATAGCCACATCAGAGAGGGAAACATCTCCCACCTGGCCTAGGTCATGTGTATGATAATGAATGTTGTGTAGACCCTGTCTGGGTTATGTAGGTCCTGACTGGTGAGAGTTGTGCGTGTGAAAGACACAGGCCGTGTGTAGATCTCAGAGTGAACTAGTGCACGGTACATGGTGGGTGTAACATATATGGTGGGTGATGTGTAGAATGCGTTGTCATACAGTCAGTGCTACTTGGCTAAGTGTGTACGATGCACCGCCTCATGTATCCCCAGTCCTGTCTGGGTCCATGGTATTGATGGAACTTGGTCTTGTTGCTCTCTTGCCATCACTCCATGTTGTTTTGCTGCTCGTTTCTGTAAAATATCAAGAATAAACTGCTCCAGATGTCTACTCTTTATCCTTTTATTGGTCATATGAGTTATTGAAGGAGAGTTCAATGGTGATGCGGCCAGCTGCTCATAGCATGGAGGCTACATCTTCTCGTTCCATTTCCATCATCAAGTCAAACAGTCGACCTACAGTCGCTTCACTTACTTTCACCTGCGGAAGAAGAAAGTAATCATTAGCCCGACATTAAGGAGATGCTGGTGACTCTACAACTAGAAGGGGGTGTGGGCAAAATATTTCCTTAGTATGTTCTGCTGCTGAATAAGATATACCGGGAATACAACTGCACGTTTTCCTGCTTAAACTCACTGTAAGTGCTCTTCACGGTGTGAAAGAGCACAAGATTGTATGTGAAAATGGTCTATTTTTTTTTAATTACACCAATAACAGATGAACAAATACAACATTTTTAATCATTTTTTACATACAGTCTATGCTAGGTAACGCAAATGAAATAATAATAATAAATATACTTTATGGGGTGGAAACCCAATATTTCGAACATCTTAATTGATGGGCCACCTAAGTCCCATATTTAAAGTTTACTATTTTGGAGACCTCTACAGAATAATGAGCAAAGTGTTTGTTTTTAGAAAGAAAGGAAAAAATGCCCAGCCTTTATTTTTACATTGTATATGCACTTTATTTCTAATGGAAAGCTCATAAGTTTACAAGTACTCGCCATTCTGAGACCGCAGCAGAAAGAGGTTAAGTAAAGAAAATGTAACCCTGCAGTAAAGAATTGCACATAAAAGTGAATGATTTAAAAGCTTTGTTTATTTTTTTAACTTTCTGATATAATTTCCTATTATGTTTAGTTATTGAAAAAAAAAAAAACAATAAAAAACTGGGTGTGAAATGGCAGGTTTGCAGTGTGCTGCACTATAATATATGCATATGCTGGTGGAGCAGAGTGGTGGCAGCTAAACAGATGCACATGGCACTGGCGGCTAACGAGTTTGTGCGTAGGGGCTCCAGATATGGAAATTCAACCAGGACATGTAAGTGTATTACGAGAATATATACATTGACGTGTCTGGACATCCAACCAGTAAAATAGAAACAAAATATTCTGATTTCTGATGCTTAGAAGTAAATGATGTAAAGTGCATTTTTCTAAACAAAAACAACAACACAATACAGAGGGACAGAGATCCAACAAGGAATGAGCGGGTTGAGTAAGGTGCTTGGTGCTTCAGGGGTACAACTATGATAGTTTATGAGCTTTTAGGGTGGATGGTTGAGTAAGTCTGGTTCCCATTGATTGAAAAACGAAGTTCACCAAACAATGATAACATTATATATATTACATTATATTTCTAAATGAATATTCTTGAATCCTTGATGGGGTAAAGGAGGACAGTTGTCTTAAAATTGGATCTTTACACCTAGCAATACGTGTCTGAATAAGTAAGAATATTACCAGTATTAATAATATGCAAAATGGCAGCCTTACTAATCTGTTGAACAACTTCAGAACAAAAGGAGTGAATATGGGAATATTTCCACTAATTATGTAAGAAATCCACCAAAACCAATCTGGTTTACCAAGGTCGTACTTTGCTATAATGTAATCTTTTAATGTTGAGTATATTATACACGTGTGTCATTTTTATTTTATAAAAAAATGCAGGGTTTGAGGTATGTGTATTATTTCACATTGGTCCAGTAGTTCAGGCTGATCGTTTCATTAAAAGGAAGTTGATGTTCTTGTGATTACTGAAAAACATGGCAAATGAAAAAGTTTCAATGTGACCTATTGGTCTTTGCGTGGCTAGTACTGGCATCACATATATAGTTGTGAGCATACGAGCCATTGCTCATGCTTGCGGGCTTGCGGCGCTCCTTGCCAGCAACTGAGGCCCTTGCGAAGCGAGGGTCGCAGTTGCTGGCAAGGAGCGCCAAAGGCGCTCCTTGCCAGCAACCCTTGCAAAATTAAACAACAAATAAAAGGGCCCTATTCAATTGCAAGCCCACAATTGCCTGTAACCCTTATTCAATTATCTCTAACTCGCAACTGCGGCCTCACAGCCTCCCCCCAAAACCGTGACCTGGTAAGTAGGATTCCAGGCGGCATGATCATATGACCTGGCAATATTTAAGCAAGCCTGTAAGTTACTTCTTAGACACAGCCAATAGTAAATGAGACCGTCATCATGACATCAGTAAAACATAATACTACAATTAATTAGTGTTTAGTTGTACAATTTGTGATCAGACTCGCAATCCAGAAATGTAGAAATCAATAAAAATCATTAAAGCAACTGTTCTAGTCAATGCAGGCTCCATGATAATGTATTAACCCCTTGATTCCTGGGATCAATTTAACACGGACAATAAAGGAATAAAGGCAGGTGCAAGTTGGTTGAGCATCCCGGTTGGTTGAGTGTCGGATAATCGAGAGTTTACTGTATTGTGCAATTCTAAGACCTTTCATTGCTTTCCCAGTATTTTAAAGTACAGTAGTGTGTGTTTATTTACTGCTGCAGTTGTGAGAACTAGTGTCTAACCCCCTTGTGGGCCCAATCTAGTACTCTTAATATGTTTAAATCTGATCCGAGACTCGAAAATGTATCAATTTGCGATCTACTTGAAATTTTGTAATTGAATATCGATTTTGCGTCTTTAGCATTGGTAATTTTTGCAAGCTTGAAAAATCAACGGAGGAGATAAAGCTGAGTTACGTCTGTGGCTGGACCGCAGTGATTTTGGGCAGGTAATGTGCAGTTGGAAGGCGAGTAGCTAAATGTAGCCAATTGAATAACCATAACCTCTACGAGCTGCTTTTCAAGCTCAAGTAAATGCGATTTGGCAAATTGAATGGAGCCCAAAGTGGCGTAAAATGCGATACCTTTAATGTCTAACTAAAGCATATTATAGCGCAAGCCTTCAAAATCAGCAAGGTATTAAATAAAGACCCTAAATACGACCCTGTGTCTCTTTCCCCCATCTCACCCTGTGTCTTTCCCCATTTCTCTCCCCTGTGTCTCTTTCCCCCCGTGTCTTCCCCCCCCCTCTCCCCCCGTGTCTGTTCCTTCCTGTGTCCCTTACCCCCTCTTCCCCGTGTCTGTTCCTTCCTGTGTCTCTTCCCCATGTCTGTTCACTCCCCTCTCCCCCGTGTCTCTTCCCCCCTATGTCTCTTTCCCGTCCTCTCCCTCCCATGTGTCTCTTCCCCCCCCTCTCCTTCAGTGTCTCTTCCCCCCTCTCCTTCAGTGTCTCTTCCCCCCTCTCCCTCTGAGTCTCTTTCCCCCCCTCTCCCTCTGTGTCTCATTCCCCCCCCATCTTCCTCTGTGTCTCTTTCCCCCCTCTCTCACTCTGTGTCTCTTCCCTCCCCTTAGGCGCCGCCCCTGCGCAATGCACGGTTAATGCAGAACTCTGTGCATGCGTGGCTAAGGGCTCACTATGTGCATGCGCGGCTCTCTTGTGCCGTGCATTGCGCATGCTCGCAATCCGATCACCTTTACGATGGGATCGTTGTCAAACTGCAATTTATCGCAAAGCGTGACGACGAATCGCAGTTTGACAATTAGAATATGTCATAGGTATACCCCGTTTAGTGTGGAATATGCACTCCTGCATGCAGGAGCGCAATGCGAAAACTGAGCTAAATGGGGCATTATATCGGCATATCGCTGAACAGCTAAATGGGGATTTAAATGCCTGCAGCGCGATATCGCAAGATTTAGCCCTGTTTGGGGTCTGGCCACCCAAAAAGCACTATAGCAAATCAGCGATACGCGGGGTAGCGCTGTGCCGGGTATTACTGTATATCTGCTTCAAGTTTGTGGGGTTGTAATGAAGAAGTGAACACAAGGCAGACAGCGAGATGGTCACTAATGTCTTCCACAAAAGACCAATTTTATGTTTTTTTGCTTTAATTCTGATTCTTGTGCTATTTGGAGGCCCTTCGGTGGCCTTTGTAAGAGGCTGAATCACATTTTATAGATTGAGTTCAATAAAAAAAAAAAGGACTGAGAGACAATTTGGGAGCAAAAGAAAGACTACAGGCTAATACTTAAATCATAAACTAAAATACTGTAAGGGGAATTTTAAGATTGTCCAAAAGAATATACAATTCTGAGCTTGAGTAGACAGAATCGGCAGACTTGATTGGCCTATTAGTTCTGATCAGTACCACAATTTCTAGTTGTATGGTACATTTGGTAGGAGACGGTCTGAAGACTGTGTTCAGCGTCCAGGTATTTGGGGACATTTATCTTGTGCCGGTACGGGGGTTCTTCCTTAACTCGTCCTTGTGTCTTTCTATTTGTCTTTCCATTACACCTCTTGTTGGTTCCATTTATACTAAGCTCATCTTATTGCTCACATCTCACTTTTGGTTATTCATCATCCATAGTATGTGACTGCCCCCTGGTGGTAGATTGTTCACAGCACTTTTGTTGTGGTGTGTTGACATTTTCATATATGGTTGTAGACATTGTCACGTAGACATGGTGGTTGACTTTATTATAAGTATTGTTAATGTTTGGGTGGTTATTCCTAAGGAATGAGCCAAGAGACATTAAAATGTTTGTGATTTTGTTTAAGGTTAAACTATATCTTTATTGGTGTGTCTGATATAACCAAAGTCTCGCTCGAGATACGTGTATATATTTATGGTGCCTTTTTTATTCATATAAATCATTACCTCCCAGCTTTTTAGCACCTCCGCTGCCGGGTGGCTGCTTCTCTGCTGCCAGAGCTCTACAAAGCTACGTGGGATGCGCAGTTTGTCCGCTAGCCACGTCCAGTCATTTCCTGGAGATATAAAAGAGAAGAGGAAGAATCTAGAAGGGTAGATCTGAAGACTACAAATGAGCAAACTTTTTGTGAAGTGAAAAATGTTCTCAACGTATAGGTTTTAATCATGGAAGAAAGTCTTAGATTGTCTGGGCCTGGGAGTATTTTGCTGCTCTTGTATTTTATGTATACTCACTGATTGCCCTGCAGTTTTGGGCCTTGTTTGTGAAGTGTTGCCCATTTTGTTTGAGGGGGTCCAATATACCAAGAACTATTCCCAACAGTTGTTAGAAGCTTGTTGGCTTCAAGATACCCTCAGAAAATAAAAATAAAACTTTGCCTAATCACCCTGCTCCCCAATGGGATTCAGGTCCCAAAAAGGGAACCAATAAGGTTTTACCTAAGTACTTGCTAGCTCCTACACCCACACGTTTGCTACCTTCCACATCTTCACCAAGAAGCTTGCGATCTTCCTCAGCTATATCTAAGTGTCACCTTCTCCAGTTTATAGCCTCAACCAAGGAGTTTGATATGTTCCTTACTTGTGACCTTCTCTGCCTTCACCCCAAACACTCACAACCCCACTCACGGGCTTCCCATATTACAGCAGTTAAACCTTCATAATTTTCTCATCTTCCTTAAGATCAGTGCATAGATCTGGGAGGGGGGGGGGGGGGTGTCTTTAATAATGACTGGTCCTCTTCGGGCACTTGCAATCTTCCTTGACTACCCATCCTGTGATAATATGCATCCTTCATTGGAGGGTGGGTGGGCAAGTCCTCTACAGCAGTTTTTCACTAATACCAAATGGTGTGTATGTTATTGTTGCGTTCCTTAGTGGTGTGCCAGTGCTTACCTGTGGGTTTAGTGATGCTCAAAGCTGTAGTAACTTGCTGCCACAGAGATATTTTCATGTCTTTAATTGGCTGCTCCTCTGGTAGAACTGGGCCTGAGAACAGAAATCCTGCAGTGAGTTACTTGTGGTGAGCACTGAGCTTCTGGCACTGTAAGGAACCCATTATGGTGTCGCCTTGTCATGTAGAACGGATACTGAGGGGAAGATAGGAAAGGGATGTGACAACTATGGGTGGACAATTTTGTGGGCAAAGAGGGACTAATGAGCGACAAATCTTATGCAGGGGAGAGGCAAAGATGGGCAGGGATTGAGGCCAATGTGGGTAGGGAAGTATGAAACATGGACAAGGAAACCCTAGTTAGGAAACCATGCACAGAAGTCCAAGAAAGAAAGAACACAATCTTGATGCTCTGCACATGCTTCAAGAAAAACGTATGGGGTATCCCACACAAATCATCCGCAGTGGTAGTGGAGCCTTCTGTCATGGGGCTTAGGGACAGACAACGTTGAACTCCGACACAATGCAAATGGAAAGATGATGTGAAGGCCAGTGCGTGGTGTGAGATATGTAAGGTGTGGGCACGATGCATGGCAGAAAACACCAAACTTGGAGAATACCAGGAAGGATCACATAGGCACTTCAGGCACCTAACGAGGACAAAATAGAGGAACAGATTAAGACTACGGGAAATCCAAAGCAAAGAGGATACATTGGTGGGTATCACTAGCCAAACTTACAAGATGGCAGGGAAAAAGACAAAGGCAGGTACAAAATCCATGCAAGTAGAGAGATCATATGGACTGGTAATCCACTAAAGGCAGAAAGAAAAACTGGGTGGTGAAACCCATGCAATGGAAAAGGCAAAATATGGGTTTTGGGTGTGAGCCAAACTAGGACTAGGAATGGGTAGGCAGGTGGGTAATTCCATGCAAACTTTTTTTTTCAATCTATATTTGTGCTTGGTGTTCTACAGGAATCTTGAGATTGATTCCTACATGTGTCTCACGAGGGATTTATTGTACTTTGGCTCAATACCCAGTGACTGCAGCAAGGTCTTCTGTTTGTGCATGGAAGCTACCACATCGACCCTCTGTAGCTTCTTCAGGTGTTGAGCAAGATCACGTAGTTTTGCCCTGGCATCTGGTTGGCTCTGGAACTCCAGGAGAAACTGCTGGACACATGGCACAGGACATTTCTATAAGACAGGGACATAGGGCAGAGTAAGTGACTGTGAGACAAGGCAGGACGGCAAATAGAAAGGCAATGACAAGGGCAATATTGCAAGGAGATAGGAAGTGACGCAGAGACAGAGGGAAGGACTGCAAGTAGAGAGATGGTAATACAGGACAGGACTGCAAGGAGTGGGGCAGAGACACAACATAACCCCACTGACAATATGGTGGCCACTTTAACTTCCCAACAATCCAGTCACTGTCAACATGACAACCCAACATAAATTTATAAAGTTCAAACATAAGGTTTGAGCGTCCTGAAGTTTTGCTGGCAGCTATGAGCTAAGTGACGATGCCCACCACAGCAACCCTTCACTGACTCACAAAATGTAACTGATTCATCCCCCATGGGGGCCACACTTAAGCCGTAATGGAACCAAGCCAGCTCTCATGCTGCTTCCAACCACCTGCCTACAAAATGAAAGCTAAGATTGAGAAAAATAAATATGATAGAAATCATAAGGATATACATCTGTCACCTATAATTATTATTTATTTTTTAAAGGGTGGGATCAAAATCTATGATGTTGCTCAGGGCGCAGACCTGCTCTTATAAGCAAGAGAGGAAGTGCTAATGAGGGAGGACGCTGTGTCCAGCCCAATTAAGCCCTTGAGTGCCCTTTACTAATATCGCCCAGTTTTGTCCCATTCCAGGGACAGGTCATGTCCCCCTTCTTTCTAAGGTGCAGCAGGGGTCACTTTACCTGCCCACCATCAATATAGCCCACTTGGGAAAAGGAAGCCACAGACACCACTTTTATTATAACAATAAATACTTAAATACGTAGTCAAAAAGACTACCAAACTTAAACTTGTAAAGCATCCCTTTCCTGACCTACACTCATTAGCTGGTTCTTCCACCATGGGACATCACTTCAGCTGCAATGGAACCAAGCCAATTCACCTGCAACTTCCCTCCAGCAAAAAAACCCTTAAGCTGCAGTGAAACACGAACGCACCCCAAGCGAGAACCCAAGTATCTTAGCAACACTTTCAGAAGGAGACTTGAGACATAAACCTAAACCATAATTGTCTAAATGACCACCATCCCAAAGGAACATAGTGTCATATTCTGCTGACTCAATTGAGTGGCAGATAGACAAGCCCCTCTTTTAACCACAAAAGAAGTCCTGACCCGATTGATCTTTTTACGACAATTCGTACGTAACTTGTTCTAAGTACAAGACTGTCCATTGACGGCGTTTAACCATTTCTGATTAAAGTATATTAGTATGGGGACACAAACCAATGAATTTTACTATAATATATTGCATCTATTTGAATCAAACCAAGGTTATTCTCCCCAGCATGGATCAACAAAATGTCTGGGGCACCAAATTAAGTCCCCTAATCTGTTTCAGTTACCAAAACGTCTTGCTATAGAATGCCCCCGATGCCGAGCCAGTAGTTCTCATATGAATCATCATCCAGTGCCACGGGAAATAGGGAAAATGGAGCCACCTAATTAGGGTGGATGTATGAAGAAAACTGCTAAGATTCCCATCCTCCTAATTCAGTAGCAACTCCCAAATGGGAGCAACCCACAATCCTCTGGGCTTAGTCCCGATCAATAAACACACTTTGTTAAAAGCATAATAAACTGAAATTTAAATGGGAGCCAGAATAAATAACGATCTGACCCAAAAAGGACACTGTCAAGGAAAACTTGCCACAGCCAACAAGGACTTACATCATAACTGAATGGGGTAGAGAAAAAAACAAACTTTCCTCAGGCCTCCTGATCTGTTTTAAATTTATAAATCATTATTGAAAAATGGTCGCTTTGTCTTGAACTGCACCAAAGGGAAGACCTCCAGGTACAATTCGACTAAGACTAACAAGTTAGCTGATGCGTAATACACCAAAGAAAACCAGGGAGAAAGCAGAACAAACAAGGATGACACCAATAGGGTGTGCATAACTTGATTAACATAAAATAGGCCAGATAAGATAAAATTAAACTTCTTTCTCTTAAGGCCCTCAAAAATGTAACATTGTCAACCCTTGGAGCATAAACAAAAATGAAAGACGACAAGTGCTTGTCAATAGCTGATCCTAAAAAAAACAACAACTGTAACACAGACCACAACAAGCAGTTTCTGAGGACAATCCCAAGTACCAGTCGTCCGTTCCAAGTTGCACCAAGCCTTCCAAGGTGCTGATCAAGAGGACGGAGCCAACAAACTTTTGATCAATATTGGTACATCTTCCAGCTTAGTGCCCATAAGTGTGGAGGTCCCCTTGAGGGTCACCTCTTGGGCAAACTCTCTGAAATGGTTAAACTGAAACCGGGACAGAGAATCACAGTGAAAATGATGAAAAGGTTGTGGCAAAAGAAAGAACGTCCCATTGGCAGACATAAAACAATGTAAAAAACTGCCATCAAAATAGCACCCTAACAAATGTTGACTATCCCAGTGAAGCGCCTCTAAGTCAGTTTTAGCCACGAGGGTGCTCCACCTTGCCTCTTTAACAATCTGTACTGCCTGGCCAAATGATGTAGTAGATGAAATGGGCCGGGAACTTTGTAGGAAAATAACCAAGCTGGAAGATAAATAGGGCAGAAATAGGAGATATAGAGAAAGGACCAGCCATTCAACCCAACTTAAACCTTATAACCAGATCCACCAACCACATAACCATCTTAGCCCAATTCTCAATCTATCCAGGCCACCAGGTGATGAACGCTGCAGCAATGGCTCTTTCCTTAAACAGAGAGCGATAAGGTGGAAGAAAGAACAATGGGAACAAGAGTGTTTTGAACCTGCCGCCTGTTGCCCGCTCAGACTGACCATCATTATACAAATAACCAACCTTCTTTGGGGCCGAGAAACTACTCTGTCCCTCAACCCCTCCTGCAAGGGCTGCATTTTTGTCCTTGTGGGAGTCATGATGTTAACCACTTGTGTACATCCTTCTCAGGGCTACAAGAAGAGCAGCTGTGATATGGGGCTGGTCGAGTGACACAGGGCACGATTGGAAAGAGAGAGAGGAGCAGGGCCACAGTGTTAGGGGCAGAAAAGCAGTTACTTAGCAGTTAAAACCAATTGAATAAAACACAAATTCAGTCATCAGTATTTTTTTTCTAACCACTTTAGGCTGACAGAACCTACATGTGACAATACTGGGAATCCCCATCATTAATGCTGACGATATCTCCAGTAAAAACAGAAGTAAAGGTCCTATATTTATTGACATGAAATAATGCTCCAACATTTTGCTCACTATATGATCTTTTGAAACTGACCGGCTGGAAAATTTATTTAAAAAAAGGAATATTCAGTAATAAAATTATTGGTAACATTCAGACTCAGCTGCTGCTAGTATCCACCCACTATGAGGTCAATGAGGAGAGGTGACTTTGTCTACAGATAGCTGCTACATTTTCAGGCACAATGTGTACCACCACCAGCACTATGTGCTCCATTGGCTGAAGACTAAGAGCTGTATTCAATTTGAGACGAACTACTTAGAAGCGTAATTTCGGCCGTGGAAGCTTTTTGCGGCAATGTTACACGTATTCAATGCGGTTCACACTCAATATTACGGATTGCAGCCGACATCCGTAAATCCAGTCTTGCCGGTACCATACTAAGGCCCCTATTAAATTTGAAGGCTGCAGTGGCAGTCATACAACACATATATCTGCAGGGGCATGGCCGTAATCCAAATCTGTAAGCCCTGCTTCAGCACGTAGCAAATTATTCAAATACAGTAGTGTGTTTATATTTGCTTTTACAGTGCTACGGACAGGAATTTAACCCCCTTGCGGGTCCTCTCTAGTCCCCGTAGACTTTTGGCTATATTTGAAATTTACAGGTGTAAAAACAGTTGCGGGCTTGAGGACTTGTAGCAATTTAATAGTGATTTGCGGACATAGGGCAAATGCTTGCAGACAATTACTCGCCGATAAAAGGGCGGCGACAGTAGCGTGCAGTTCGCAAATGCGCACAAATAAAAGAACGCAAGTTGTAGAATGTATGCCCTAATGGCCTGAACCCCTCTAACCCTAACCCTCAGTCTCCAGGCCTAACCCTAAGACTCAGACCCCAATGTCTAACCCTAACAATCAGACCCCAATGCCTAACCCTAATACTCAGACCGCAATGCTTAACCCCTCAGACTCCAATGCCTAGCCCTAACACTCAGACCCCAATGCCTAACCCCTCAGACCCCATGCCTAACCCTAAGACTCAGACCCCATGCCTAACCCTAACACTCAGACCACAATGCCTAACCCCTCAGACCCCTAAACCTAACACCTAATACCCCTAAGCCCACCCAAAGACCCCTAACCCAAAGACCCCTAAACCTAACACAGCTAAGCCCACCCAAAGATGCCTAACCCTAAAACCTAACACCCCTAAGTCCACCCTTAAGACCTTACCAACTCCTGCACTTACATGTCGGGCGTGCTAGCGTCGGGCGCACTTTTGTCGGTTTGGGCATGTGTCGGCGCACATTTCTCTGCGCTCATTTGTCGGCGCGCATTTGTCTTGCACGAAAAAGTTGAGCTACTGCGATTTGCGATTGTAACATTTATGGGATTGAAAGTTCAAAGGCTTAGCTGGGTCGGAGTTCAGATTTTGACGCCCCATAAGGTTTTTTCGCCTGTAACCCGCAGAGCATTTGCGTGTAGCTAAAAAAGGCCCATTTAATAGCCGTAACTTTTGCGGGCTTCTTTACAGGCTTCTGGAACTGCGATTTGGTGAATTTAATAGGGCTCTAAGTGTAGAATTACATGTTACTCCAGACCTGGAATTTTGCTTAAATTACTGATGAGATACAGCTCACAGATCCAATAAAAAACAAGAATGTCATGATAATGTATATATAAGTACAATGAGTAAGAATAAGTACCTATAAATAAGTAGATAAGTACTTATGCCGGTAGGGCTAGCCCTTCCATAAACAATGCATTAGAGCATCTGTTTCTAGTCCATGTGGGTTCCTGATAGGTATTAACCTTGAGTACTATGTTGTGTGATAACCTGGATGATGTATAATGACACAAACATAATAATAATATCATATTTTGAAATTCCACATATGTGCCTATGGAAATTCTGATGAATGTCCATGCTTTTTATTGTTTCCTTTAGTGGTTTACTGTCTCTTTAACTGCTGCCATAATACTCAGAATATGTTTCAAAACCATTTGCCATGCTGTTTAGGACGCGTAATTTTTTTAGATTACGAATCATAAGTAATTTGCGAGTGATCAGTAAAGTCTCAGTTGAATACCGATTTAGTGCAAAACTAAGAAAGAGTCACTTGTAATATAACTGATGTCAAAATATCAATGGGAAAGCTTGCAGTAATTTGTGGGTCTGGCTTGCCAGTCATTAGGGGTAGCCCACTCACACTCATGCTACAAGGGATGAATAGTATAGCTAGGGGAAGTTACTGGGCACTTTTTGCCTGTGTAACTTTATGAAATAGGGAATTGAATGAGGCCCCAGTTGTGTTAAAGGTTTCCCTTAGCAGCAAGCGTGTGCAGTTGGGGCAGACGAACAATGATGGCTTATTCTCTTATCAGATCTGATTGTTTTTAAAACCCTTTAAACCTGTTTCTCTCTAGCCCCTTCTCCCTTTCATGACCATATGAAGGTGGAGACAAATAATCAGCTGAAGGTTGATACTCTAATTTTTTTTTTTTTTTTGTGTGCTTTCTATTTCTACATGTTGATACTGCAGTACAAAAATAGTCTACACACAATGGTATAAATTCACTAAACTATCTAAACAGTTGGGTGAGATCCCAATGACATTTAATACAGTCATAGGGGTTTGAGATTAACTTGTATTGCAGCTAGGGGAGATGAATGATGCAGTAATGGGATACTGACTAAGAGCCTCATTCTAATGATGGCCGTAGGAGCTGGGCGCCCTGCTTTTCCTTGCGGCCACCCCCGCCGCAGCTCACTGCAGGGAAAGCCTTTGATCCCATGCTTTGAGATTCGGCCGCATGAAACCCCACAACCCTATTCAAATGCTCCCATCACCATACTGTCAACCCCGCAAAAGATCTGAAAATGGCAGCAGGGGGTGCAATCAGATCCAAGCCTGCCATAGCTAACGGCCGACTGCCTGTCTTGGTAGTAGGTAGGAGTGTGCTGCGGCCCCTTTCCTTTGAATAGTAAAGTAGCTAAGGGGTCGCAGCACACAGTAAGGGATCGCAGCGTTGCGTCCATTTTGTTGCCATCATTAGAATGAGGCCCTAAGCAAGGCATACCCTACTGTAGTCCTCAAAGGCCAGATCCAGACTAGTAAATACAATGTGAGCATGGGTAGATTGCCAGTAAAAGATTTCATTAAAACCAGAATGTCCAGGGTCAGATCAACGGCTTCCTCAATTACGTATTGAGGAAGTACTTATCCCATAGGGACCAGGATAGGTTACTTTTTTTTATCACCCACAGGTCGGTAAAATTGAGTTCTAATAGACGATTTTTATCCACTTTTATTTTAACCTCGTTCCAAGACGGAACTTCATTCTGCTTCCACTTGGAGGCTATTAATGATTTTGCTACCATCAAGATCTGTAGCATAAGGGCTTTGACTTTTAGAGGTAGTGGAGGGAAAATATGGAATAGAATTATTTCTGGGTGTGGACTCAATTCTACCTCACATATCGTAGTCAATTGGGAAAAAACATCTGCCCAGAATTTTTGAATGTGCGGGCATTGCCACCAAATATGCAGGGAGGAACCTGTCCCACTACACTTGCGCCAACAATATTTCTCATGATCTAACCCATCTTAACCGGCGTATAGTGCCACCTATTGCAGATTTTAAAGTGGAGTTCTCTATAGGAGGGATTTTTAACAAATCTATCCGTAATTGCATAAGATCTATACCAATCTTCTATGGTCCATTTATACTCCAATTCATCTTCCCAATCCTGCATGCACTTAGATTTATGCTCCATTTGTGGCCTTCTAATGATATCGTAACATTTTGAAATAAGATGGGTTTTAGTTTCCGCCATGATCAATTTTTCAAATTGAGTTAAATCTCTTGATCTAGTCAAATAGAACTCTGACTTTTTGAGAACTTTTTCCAGTGAGAGAGATTCTAACCATGAGATCTTTAGTTGAGGGGCTTTAATTTTAATATTCTCCAATGAAAATACTCTAAGCTTTGAAAATGAATTTAAATGTAAGCTTGTATGTGACCCTTTAAGGACTGAGTATAAATAATTCAATGAAAATGCCATGACCATTTGGCTTCCCAACTAATATATTTGTTGATGGCTGCCATGGCAGGGACACTGGTACTACTGCACCTATCACTAATATCAAGAAGGCCTTATGTGAAGATAAAGTGTTGAGCTGGTATAGTGCCTGTTTGGATTTAGGACTGCCTCACAGTCAGAGTTGCTCTCACCCCTAAAATAGGTTGGGACAGGCAGCTCTTTGTCCTTTTTCGATCTCTGAACAGGAATTCTTTTCAACATCGGTTTCTAATTTAAACATCTAGCTCATGTTGTTATTGTTATTACAGGGATCCTTTAAGAGAGAAAACTAAAATATTAATGGACGATAATAATGGGTGTACTTTATACCTGCTGGTAACTCTCGGATATTAAGACAAATATGTGCCAGGGACTTTCCTACATTGTGTAAATCACATGGAATTGACCCAAGACATTCAAAGTTGTTCACTTGTTGATACTCACTATCAATACTATCTAGGAGTATTTTGTTGAGGTTTATACAGGTCTTATTGTATTTTTTGATTAGGTCTATACACTAGCACAAGTGAGAGTATACTATAATATCATCCGGCTTCAATCTCATCCATAGTGACATTGTTATAATGCAGATCTGAGATTTATTGTGGTATAATTTACTATAAATAGTAGCAAGTATTTCCCTGGAATAAAACTACATGCATGGTTGTAATTTGTCTTTCTAACACTCCTCTATAGGTCTTCTTCTTATTTTTGTATTTGAGAAAAATCCAGCCAGTCATTAAATGCTTGACCATTATGGACAGAGGCGCATAGGCTGTGCCGGTACACTAAACAGAGAACTACATCAATTAGTCAGACACCAGGTAAGATTGTTGTTGTTGTTTAGTTGTGTCTAATTCCCCGTGACTCAGCACGGCAGCACGGCAGGCACATTTAACCATTGCCACTCTGAGTTCCACGAAGCTCATGTTCATTGCTTCAATGACCTAACCTATCAATCTGTCCCAACACCATGATCAAACCTTTCCCAGCCTCATAATCAAACCTTTCAGTAAACAGTTTGTCTTGATTTCCTGTAGTATTGATTTATTGGATCCTCTTGCAGTCCAAGGGACCCTAGGTAGTTTTCTTCAACACCACAATTCAAAGGTGTCAATTCTCTGGCGCCCAGCCTTCTTTATGGTCCAGCTCTCACATCCATACGTTACTACTGGGAATACCATAGTTCTAACTATGTGGACATTTGTTGATAACATAATATCTTTACTTTTTAATAGTTTATCCAGACTTGCCATAGCTTTCTTGTAGTCACCATCTGCAAAGATCATGGAGCCCTCTAACTTGTGGGCGCTAATCGCAGGCCTCGCAATGAGTGCCTTTGCGAGCCTCTACCCACCCCTGTGTCTCTTTCCCCCCTCTCCTTGCCCAGAGTCTCTTTCCCCCCTCTCCCTCCCCTGTGTCTCTTCCCCACCTTTCCCTCCCCTGTGTCTCCCCCCCTCACTCCCCTGTGTCTCTTTGCCCCCCTCTCACTCCCCTGTGTCTCTTTCCCCCCTCTCCCTTCCCTCTCTTATTTGCGGGCTTGGTGCCGGTTGAACCTGTAACATTTTTTCAAGGCCGCAAGACTTGAAGCTTAAATCGTTTTTGCTCCAAGCCTTGCGGGCTTGAAAAAAGTTATGGGTTTATCAAACTAGCATTCAACCTCACTTATAGACTTCCTGTCTCAGGAGGAGGCAGGGAGCCAATAAGTAAGGTTGGTAGCTAATTTTCTTTTCAATTGGCGTCTTTTGGCGGCCTCCCAACGGCTGACGAGTTATGGCCTTGAAAAAAAATGGCGGCATTAAACCCGTGGTGCGCTCTGCCACAAAACAATACGCAAAACAAAATATCCAAACTTCTATAGGTGTAACAATATTTTGGGTTATCTTAATAAACACAACCGACTGATTAAAAATAATAATAAGTCTAGTTATTAAAAATAGTTTAGTAGAACATAAATAACAGTACAAAGGGAATAAATAAAATATTGTAGGTATAAAATAAATGAAAAAACAAACAAAACTCACACTCATACTATGCTTACTGCACGGTTTTTAAGGCTAATGGATTTTGGAAAAATCTATAGTACAGACTATAATAAGGTAAGTGGTTTATTTTAGGGAAAATAGAGGAACTGGAGTTTTTATTAATACTTAATTGACATTGCAGAGACCAGGTCTTGACTTTAGGAACATAAACGTGACAGCAGATAAGAACCAAAAAATACCATTTCATCCTATTTCCCAAAGAACATGGCTAAATTAAGAGTGAGAGAAACCTGCAAATATATCAAAAGGTTCAATAAAGTTCATGAAGGAAAAGGAGTAATGCAAGAAAAAGAGGTCACAATTTGTAGTTGGAAGGTGGAAGATTTAGGGGGAATTGTGAGTAAGTACTACTTTACAGAAAGGGTAGTAGAGTCAAATACAGTTTTAAGCATGTCTGGGATAAGGCCATCCTCAGGCTTATATTAACCCAAACTATGAGCCCTATTCTATTCGTTGCTCGCAAATGCCTCTAACCCATAATTTTTGCTGAAGGTGTTTATTTCTCTAAATGTTTAGATGTATTCTATTGCATTAAGCCCGCAATTTAGCTCCTTAAGCCTAAACTCGTAAACTCTGCCTTTTTAAGTAGGATATCAGGGCTCGTGATCATATGATTTGACAATTTTTAAACCAGCCCGTAATTTACTTCTTAGACCCAGCCAATAGTAAATGAGTCCGTCATCATGATGTCTTTAAAACCTGGAAGTTACACATAATCTGCAAAGTCTACGAATTAACAAGAGCCAATAAGTAATATTTGCTGATTGGGCTCGCAATCTAGCAATCTATAAAATGCATTATATTATCTGTTCTAGTCCATGTGGGTTTCATGATATGAGTCCCGGGATTGATATTACTCAGAAATAACATTGAAATAAATATTAATAATTTTTAATTGCATATTTGTGGATTTGAATCTGTTGTGCAATTCATTCTAATGCCTTTCCATGCTTTTAAAGTACAGTATTGTGTGTTTAATTGCTGTTACAGCTCTAATAAGTGTTCTAAAAAATATCTTGTGAGTACTATTTAGTACTCTTAATATTTTTGACAGAAACTTGATACTTTTTCTAGTTTCGGGTTAGACTTTAATTTCGAGCTAGAGCTACGGGTCTAATAGAATATTGATTTTGTGTAACATTAATTACTTAGCGCTAAGGCCGGTTTTGAAGGTTTGGCTGGCCTGTAGTGATTGTGGGCGGGAACTCGTAATCGGATTGCGAGTAGCTAATGGAATATGTGGCAATATTAAGAGTGGTTTTAAGTGTGAGTAAATTTACGATTTGGGTAAAAGAATAGGGCCATATATTTCTATGTAATGAATGTGAGGGATAATAACAAAATCTGCCTAAATAATTCAGTTAGATGTTGCCCATTATCTACTAAACCTTCACATTCTAACCTGCAGGGCCAAGGTAATGAGGAAATCGGCTGAGGAGGCCAGAGCAGTGAGGATTATGGGTGGTGGCCCCCCAGTGACTGTCCCGGTCAATAAGTGGGAGAAGTTTTGATAGACTGGATTGACTCGGCTACTGTAGTAAGATTTACAGGCCTTGTGGACACACAGGATCCAGCACCATGCCAGAATATCATGTTCACCATCATCCCCTCACATATACACATGTGCACCACAAACACATAACATGCAAATGCTGCCCACCAATTAAAGGGAAATGAAAGGGTAAATTCAAAGTAAGTAAACATCCAATAGAGAGTCCATGTATGGGCATGCCCACTGCAGCTTATATAGATACAGATTCCATCGGCATGTGTAGTATAGCGTACTAGCCTATCACAAACTACTTCTCAGCAGCATGTTACTAACTATTGCTGAGAGATTGTTACAGATTGGTTAGTATGACACACTGCATAGCAAGTTTAGCAGAGTATGTGTCTTCATGAGCTGAAGAGGGCAGACCACAACAGAATTCAATTACTAACCAAGCTCATAATACAAAGCAATTATCATCTGTAGCAAATAATAAATCCACACAATGGCAAATGATTGAACTATCCAGGTTCAGAACATCATAATGTCAGATATATAGGAACACACAGTCATCAAATCATCATACAATGTTAATAACTAAATCAATGTTAATCACTCCTCTCTTTCACACCTCAGGCTGCCCATGATGACATTTCTCACACCCAAGTGTGTAGTCTGTAGATGACATACCATCCCATGGATGTGATGTACATGATCTCCCTCAGTACTGTGATGTGGTCGATCAATGCTGTTCATGACCATTGTTTAGGGCGTGGCTAGCCCTTTAATAGTCAATGCATTGGATCAGCTGTTGTAGGCCATGTAAGTTTCCTGATTTGTACTGGTGTCTATGTCACCCCTGAATTTGATATATATTATGTGGAGGTGTGTTATTGCCAATAGTTGATGTTCCCTGGTGTAAACATATTGATGATATATTATATTTTTATATTCAACGTATGTGCCTATGGGAGTGTTAGGTATTGTGTTAGGTATACACTTACATGCTTTTTCATAATTTTGGCAGTACTGTACTCTATCTTTAACTGCTTTTGACAGGTCTCGGCAAGGCTTTTAAAAGCATTTACGAGTTGTGAGTCATAAGTAATGTGCAAGTGCTCAGTAAATTAAGACTTGATTCACCTTTGAGTAAAAATGAATGGAAAATTCTCCCACAATTTAGTGTAAGTGGTCATTCTAGAGCAATTTGTGGGGCGTTTTCGCAAAAATGAAGAAACAAATTATTTAAAATGCTATGTTATAAATTTACGAGTCAACAAGGTGTGTAACTTAACATAAAAAAAGATTTGGATAGGGTCCTATATCTAAATAAATTATACACTACCGTCATGCCAGGGAACCTCTCAGCTAGTCATAAAGACGGAGTGCAGACATACCAATAAAAGGGTGAGGTAACTGAAACTAGAAATTTCAAAACCTGCCACTACAAGTGGTGACATTTTTGCTTCATGAATAAGATCAGGTGCAGTCATTTTTTTAATTTTTATGATTGTTCCGATCACAGACCTACAGCATTCACATTAATTAAAAAAAAACAAAAAACTCCCGCTATTTTTATACATTAAATGTGCGCCTCCTTCAAGGGGGGCACCCCTAGGTAGCTGCCTGCTTTGCCTATTGAGCATCCAGCCATTTCTGCGCATCCTCAGTGAAACAGTAACTTGTTTCCTTTATGCCCACTTTATAGATGTGTCCAGCTCTGTAGATCGCAGAAAAATTATGTATATAATTTTTAGGGGAAATGGCTCTGTATGGACTGTATAGCTTGCAATATGTTAGTCATCAATGTATCTTTATGTATATGTCCTGCATAAACCATTACATATGTCCAGAGAAGGGATAGTTTAGCATTACACATACCGCTGGGGGCTGGAGGAAGGGGAGCAGAGCTTCGGCCTCCATAGGACTGAAATCTGGGAGGTTGGTGAACCCAGAGACTACATCTTCTGACCACAGAGAATCTGCAAACAAAAAACAGTTTAACTTGGATACATTTATTTAAAGGTTAATGATGGGTAAATATTGTAACTCACGATTTAGACATTAATAGTGACCTTAAGATAGATCCTTGGTGCATAACACCCTATTATAGTACATAAATATTTTATTAAGGGTTTATTAAACATTACAAAAAGCTCTGTTTGTGATAATTAAAACGGGTGCTATTTCTTGCATCAGATATTCTAGACTGTGTTGTAGTATAGAAGGTAATCCTGGGTAATCCCTTAGGATACCTAAATAATGATTGCTGTGTTGAGAGTAATCCTCATATGCAGTAGCTGAAGCTTGGCACCACAAGCGAAACGGTCCATCGGCAACTTGTTTATCCCTGCACATGATCAGCCCACAGAGGAGTGATAGTGGACTTCCGTCGAGCAGTGAGGCTCCCTGAGATGGGCAGCAAATCTAACCACAAGTAACATTGCATTGAGCTGTAACAGCCTATTGCGATCACACCATTTATACTTTATAGTTCTCTTATGGGAGTAGATCTATGCAGGGTTGTTTTTATTTTATTTTATTAATATGCTGTGTGTATACTTTAGTAATCCTGGGATTAAGCTGCTGCATGTGAGGATTACTCTCAACTCAGCAATCATTATTTAGATATCCTAGGGGATCAGCCAGAATTACCTTCTATACTACAACAGAGTCTAGAATATCTGATGCAGGAAATAGTACCAGTTTTACTTATTACATACAGCGTTTTGTTTGTAATTTTTAATGAATCCTTATTAAAATATTTATGTATTAACACAATTTGCCAACAGCATAAGTGTGGCACAGCAGGCCTGTCCACTTTTCCCAACAGTCGTCATGTAGCCCTCTCTTTGCATAAGATTCCAGTCACAGCTGATATACTGATAGCAGGCTTAACAAATTAAAAAAATATGCAAGTGCGCTGTCTAGACTTGTAGAATTGTTCCTGACAAAATGAAATGTATCTAAATTAATTAATTGTTTTGCATCAATAATATTTTAAATCAGGTTGCAGCCCTTCCCCTTTAGTGTACATTTTGTGGATGACTGAATTATCAATTTACTATACTGCGTTACTGTGATAGAGCCATGCAAGGCATGTATTTGAGTCACAGTGTCTATAAAGCTCTGAACTGAAAAAGTTAACCTTTCTGCTAATTTAATTAGCTGCACCTGGGCAGTCCTGATTTACGACTGCTCCGGGAATATGGGAGGGTCTGCTTGTGGACTGATTGTATGCATTTTGAGAGACACACACAATAAGACATCAGAATGCAGCTCATTATAGCTTGGAGCAGAGTGGTGACCTGGAAATCTTAAGAATAATACAGGCCATAGTAACAAACTATTGGACTGTTTGCTTTGCTCCACCCAGGTTTAGCTGGTTTGTGAGGAAGCTGTATACCAGTTAAGTTAGCGCTTCAGTTGAAGCTAGGCCTATTATTTTCTTTGATCTGTTTTGGTTTGTTATTTTTGTATCACTGGCTAAATTTTAGTGATCCTTGGAAAAGTATTTATTTATGCCTCTTGTATTGTGTTTTCCATCAAAATGGTTGAAACACGAGGACAAATCCAGAGGGGACTGGGAACTGGTCACAATACCAAATGAGCAGGGTCGGGTATAACATATATCCCCTTCAAAATATTATGGCTCATAATGCTGAATTTAATTGTTGATAAATGAACAGAGGTCTTCTACTCTGATATGAAAACGAGCATACTGGCAATGGCAATGGTCTTACCTGGTGGACGATCGTCAATCTTTTCAGCTATTGTGATGTTGGATATTTGCAGGATGACTGGTGTGCTCAGGTCCCCGTCATAATCACAGGACTGCAGAGGTTGAAAGAAATCAGTGGATGGCATTGATTTTACTGCATTGCAACTGATATCTGAAATTATGCAAAACATGTTGTCAGCTGGGTAGCTGTGAACTCCAAATAGTGTGAGTACAGTAGAATCCATAGGTAGTCAACTGATACCTTCTAATAGATGGGCACTAGAATAGAAAAACATTATTTACTACTAGGAACTTGCCCGTCAAACATGACGGGAATAAAATTATAAGGCTGGCAATGCTGTTTGCCACACAAAGTGAGGCTTTTGCTCCTCTGAGCACCTTTGGCGCTCATCGTGAGCCCCGCGCTGAGTGCCTTTGGTGCTCATTGTGACCCTCTCCCTCCGTGTACTTCAACTTTCCTGCTTTGCAATGATCACCGTCTGGCGATCATCGTGGGGCTCGCAATGAGAGCCTTTGGCGCTCATTGCAACCCTCTCCAACTCACGGTACTCATCAAGAGCCCCGCAATGAGTGTACAGGTCGCTCATTGCAGGGTTTGTTAACCTGCAAGTTTTGTACTTGTGAAAGGCATGCGTCCCTTCCCTGTGTGTTTCTCCTCTGTGTGTCTGCTGAATGTTTGTGTGTTACACGCTAAAGGACATTTGTTTTATTTTATTTGCTCAGCCTCGTTTTCATCCTGTTTTCCATTTTTTCTCTCGCTTAGCCGATTTTCTCGCTTAGAAAAAATGGCAAATATGGCTCAAATGTGCTTGCAACCTCACTCCCAGGCTTCATTGTTCTGCCCCTGTGCTGTGTGTGTGAGTTTTAATTGTTTTTATTATGTTGCTTGTTTTTCATGGTTTTGGAGTTGCACTTTGGCGCTCATTACAGCCTAAGTCCCACGTCAACAGCTCGTCTCGCTTTGCGAGGCTCGAAGGGCGTTACCAACATCGCAAACGTTAAGAACAACCACGCATGATCCATAACTATATATGTAATTAAACATAATAGTAAAACATTAAAGTCACATTTGCCCCTCACCCACCAGGTCTCTGTATGGTTTATATCCCTCCCTTTTAGTGTGTCATAATCCACAGCATTGTTTACTTGTGGGATAAGGAGCACTGCTTTTATTCAGAATATTACACATAGTAGACACATGCTCACTACCAAAACTCTTATTTGCACTGTACTGAAGCAAAACAGTGCTGTCTGTCCCTATAAGTAAACAATGTAGCAATTTTTTTTTTCACTTATTCTTTATTAATTTTAAGAAATTAAAATTAAAGAAGTCTAAAAAATGTCATGGTATCTTCCCAAAGATGTTACAGATAATGAATAAAAACATTGTGACAAATGGCAGATGTTGATATTCAAGTAGGTTATTTTCTGTTAGTGTTTATTTAGTCACTACACAATTATAAATATATAATTTAGCCTGTGCCAAATAGCGTATTGAAGCTCTTTGTGTGATCCAACCCTGTCATATTATTAATCCTACTTCTCAGATACTCCACATACGTTTCCTATTTTAATTTTAAAGAACCACTGCAGTTAAAAAAAGACACCTGTCTGTCAAGTCTGCACCAAACTACTAATTTGAGCAGCGGTGTAAGCCATGGGAATAAAACATTTTTGGGTAAAATCTGAATTTTTTAACTTTCTGTGAATCCATGAGTTACATCACAACCTCAGAGCTGAATCGTGAGTGTGTGTGTTTTGGCTATCAGTGGAGGGGAGAGGTGGGGAAGGAGAGAAAAGAGAGCCATTGTAAAGATAATTGGATACCCATTGCCCCTCACTGGCCCCTTGCATCATTCACTGTAACAACAGCTTTCCAGAAATGTAACCCCCCCTGCACACATTCAACTTCTACCGATGCATCATGGATCTCTCAAGGGTCCTGCGGAGGCATACAAATGTATATGTTTCTAATTAAAAACTAGATGTATGACTTTTTTCCGGCTTTCTTAAAGATTTTAGTTTAGCTTTTAAGCATGACCATCAAAGGTGATGGAGTTTGATTCAATTGCAATGCAACTGTTTGCCATGTAGTACAATCAATGTATCCAACAATGGCCCTTGGATGTTCTTTTTAATTGTTCCGCAAATTTAGTGCAACATTTTACACCATTGATAGTGCTAAATGTAAGTTTGTGCCCTGGTCAGATGCCCACTTCACCAATATGGAAGAACCAGTTCTTTCCCAAGCAGCTCACTTCATTGCCCCTAACAGATAGTAGACAATCTCTTACCTGCTTTGGTGCCATCTGACACAGCTGTATCTCTTGAAATTTGCAGTTGGCTGTGTGAGCTCAGGTCCCCACTGGTGGAGTTATACATAAGAGGAGGATCCACCCAAGCAGTGGAGATATTGTCCCTCACAATCCCTTGGCCAAGGTCAGTAGCTGTACCGTTTAGATGCACTCTCTTTGTCCTAGTCATGGCGTACACAGGGCTTTCTAGAGGTGTCTCCTGGATATTGATGCTAGCACGGGGAGCCAAGTAATAATCTTGGTTAAGCAGTTCATCATTTTCCTCCGGAACCCTTTGGTTGTTGATGGGTGGGCTCTGCTTCATATTCACCCAATATCTCTGATCCATTGAACCTGTAATGCATCATTTTGGACAGAATTTGTGGTTCAGCAGATAGAAACAGAGAAAAATGCAAAAAAAATAGTGTCCTGCTGAGCCAATGTTTTTTAGCTCAAAATTATCTAAATTAGAAATATATAATATGTGTGTATAATCCAACTTTGGCTTTGCATAAAGGCTGTGTAATGCAGCGGGCATAAGCTTAAAGGCCTTGTTTGTTAAAATTGTTAAAGCCATGTTTGAAATGGATTATGGATTGAAGTGCGAGGCAGTTGTAGGCACGTCTGCATGTCCCTGCTCTGCTTCCCAGAGTGCAGTGTAATAACTGTATTTCTCGGAATTCTGGGCATGAAATAAGCTTTTTAACTTATTTTAGACATTCAAATGTGAACACAGATGTACTATTTATTTACTATATATATATATATATATATATATATATATATATATATATATATATAGTAAATAAAAAGTACATCTGTGTTCACATTTGAATGTCTAAAGCAAGTTAAAAAACCTGTTTCATGCCCAGAATTCCGAGAAAAACAGTTATTACACTGCATTCTGGGAAGTTGAGCTGGGACACACAAATGTGGCCACAAATGCCTCGCTCTTCATTCCGTAGCCATTATCAAACATGGCTTTCTTTAAGCTTATGCATGCTGTATTACACAGCTTTAATGCAAAGCCAAGGATGGAATGAACACAGGCTGAGTATCCAATGCATGTACAGCTGTTTCAAGCTTACTGGCTATCATCAGCATGGAGCAGGATCTCAGCCTGTGTTGTGAAAATTAGTAGGGGTAGGTAGTTCACCACAACAATCATTTATAATATAATATAATATATATGCAGTTTTATTGCACATTGCACATTTTAAATAAAGTTAATTTCCCTTATTAAAATAATTACATAATGTTATTCAAGTTTCCCGTCCTTTCCAAAAACGTTTATTATGTTTATAAACCAATCCAATCCCCAGCATCTAATTTTTAAGAGATAAGCATAACATCCTACATTGTATCTTCAATACCTTTATTCTCATTCAAGTTAATTATACCCTCAGTCCTTCAGTCAGCCCCTCCAGTTTATTGTTTCTACTCCAGAGACCTATAGTTCATAGTTTCTCTGCTAGACACCTTTGAATATATTTATCCTCACTTCTCAGTCTCTTCTCCAGAGATCTTGCATACACTCAGCATCTCTACTGCATAGCCTCTTCTCTAGCGTCCTTTGAATTCATCCAGCCTCTTTATTTCATAGTCTCTTCTCCAGACATCTTCATATACACTCGGCCTCTTTGCCTCACTTCAATGATTTTGCAGATTTTCGAATTAAGCTTAGATTTCTCCCATTTCTTCCAGTTGTCTCAGTCAAAATCAGATTTCCTTTATGAGATTAGGAGATCTTTATGCCAGTTTAAATTTATTTCTCCCTCTAGTCAGGCTCACCCGTTCATCATATTTTAATCCAAACCACATATTTAGGTCCGGATCTAACTTTTTGGAGCCCCTGGGCAGTGAATTGGAGGAGCCCCTGTGAGTGCGGAAGCAGGATATGCACGCACCCATTTTCCCCTTTCTGTGCATGTATGTCGTTCTCTTGCTATGTGAGCAAATCACAGACATGTCCCCATAACAGACATATATACAGTATAGCTCCTCATACACACACCAAGGTATTACTTGTTTATTAGATGCATTTTATGGTGGGCCGTATTGTTTATATTTTTCTATGGGACGGCAGCGAGCATATGTTACACAAACACATATCATGATCACTTGTATCACAAATAAAAACTGAATATTTTTGAGAGTTAAAGGGCCACTGCACAATGACAACAGAAATTGTTTGAAAAAGTTGAGTCTAACCAAGTGCATACATAATCAGGAAAAAAGTCATACAGCTAGTTTTTATTTACATTTTTATTTCTTCCAGTTGTCTCAGTCAAAATCAGATTTCCTTTATGAGATTAGGAGATCTTTATGCCAGTTTAAATTTCTTTCTCCCTCTAGTCAGGCTCACCCTTTTATCATGTTTTAAGACAAACCACATAATCAGGTTCGGATCTACCTTTTTGGAGCCCCTGGGCAGTGAAGTGGAGGAGCCCCTGCGAGTGCGGAAGCAGGATATGCACGCACCCATTTTCCCTTTTCTGTGCATGTATGTCATTGTCTTGCTGTGTGAGCAAATAACAGACATGTCCCCATAACAGACATTTATACAGTATAGCTCCTCATACACACACCAAGGTATTACTTGTTTATTAGATGCATTTTATGGTGGGCCGTATTGTTTATATTTTTCTATGGGACGGTAGCGAGCATATGTTACACAAACACATATCATGATCACTTGTATCACAAATAAAAACTGAATATTTTTGAGAGTTAAAGGGCCACTGCACAATGACAACAGAAATTGTTTGAAAAAGTTGAGTCTAACCAAGTGCATACATAATCAGGAAAAAAGTCATACAGCTAGTTTTTATTTAGAAAAAATAAATGTTGTTGCCTCTGCCGGGCCCTGGGGAGTTCATGATACACAGGTAGAAGTTTTGCGTGAGTGAGAGGAGTGTTTACATTTCTAGAGAGATATGGTTGCATTTCCTCAATCAAGTGTCATAAACCTATTTTTACTTTCTCAATAATAAATAATGTATGCAAAACCAAATTGAAGTCACTGGGCCTTTAACCCTGCTTGTGCCTCTTTTATTTTAATGATAAGTCTATACAGCACAGAATTGTAAAGAAGATACAGTATAAATGGCCACAGTGCATAGTAAGGATGGCGTGAAAAACGCATTTAATAGGAGTCTCAGCACCCTATAATAAGACTTTATACTTACAGTCGTTATGTGTTACCATGAGCATTACTTTATTACCATTATTAGGATGAGGTAGAACAGTATAGAAAGAGAGTAATCCAGAGAATGTGATGCTTCAGGATAAATTAGTGTATTTATTGAGAATGCACAGTCAGAGGGCCAGAGGGTAAAATCTCGGCAGGAATAAACCTACTAAATACATATTACATGCCCTGGTATATCCACTTTCTTCATATATTCACTCGCCCATAGTTAAGGCCAATACTAGAAAACCACGCATTCATCTCACTAGTCATCATATTAAACGTATTAGGCTATATGCTGTATATATATATATATATATATATATATATATATATATATATGTACATTTGTATTAGAAAACATGTGTGTTTGTATTGGGAATTGAGATTGTGTGTACATGTTGGAGAATTTTTAATAAGTGCTTGAGAATGTGTGTTTTTATTAGACAATGTGTGTTTCAATTGGGGTCCCTGTATCAGAGAATGTCTGTTTATATTAAAGAATGTGTTCTTTTGGTTTGTATATATTTATAGTGTTGAATGTGTGTTTCTGTTGGTGTGTATGTATTAATATTGGAGTATGTGTGTTTCAATTGGTTTGTAAAGCTTTAAGAAATTCAGAACCAGTGGTGGACCAACCTCGCGGAAAGAACTCAGCGTTGTGCAGATGTTGGAGACTACAGAGGGTTTTATAAAGCCCTGAAGGCCGTGTATGAGCCTTCACACCTGGTCCAAAACCCATTGCGCAGTTCATTGAGGGAACCATGAATGCCAACCATGAATACTGTGACATATTGAAGCAGAGCATGATCCCCTCCCTTCTGAGACTGGGCCGCAGGGCAGTATTCCAAATTGATAATGACCCCAAACACACCTCCAGGACGACCAATGCCTTGCTAAAGAAGCTGAAGGTAAAGCTGATGGACTGGCCAAGAATGTCTCCAGACCTAAACCCCATTGAGCATTTGTGGGGCATCCTCAAATGGAAGGTGCGGGAGTGCAAGGTCTCTAACATCCACCAGCTCCATGAGGAGTGGAAGAGGACTCCATCTGCAACATGTGAAGCTCTGGTGAATTCCACGCCCATGAGTTATAAGGCAGCACTGGAAAATAATGGTGGCCACACAAAATATTGACAATTAGGCCCAATTTGGACATTTCCACTTAGGGGTGTACTCACTTCTGTTGCCAACGGATTAGATGGTAATGACTGTGTGTTGAGGTATTTTGAGGGGACAGTAAATTTACACAGTTATACAGGCTGTACACTTTGTACTTTACATTGAAGCAGAGTGTCATTTCTTCAGTGTTGTCACATGTAAAGATATAATAAAATATTGACAAAAATGCGTGGGGTGTACTCACTTTTGTGAGATACTGTATATTTATAGTGCTGGATGTGCATTTCTATTGGTGTGTATGTATCAGTATTGGAGGATGTGTGGTTCTATTGGTGTGTGTTTGTATTGGAGAATATTTGTTTATATAACAGAATGTGTGTTTGTATTGGTGTGTGTTTGATAATAAAATCACACTCTTATTGTAAAACAAACTGTCAAGGACCCTTTTTTCCAGTTACTGGACCTAAGCTCATTAAAGGACAGACGGCTTGGCTCCAGCTACTCCATTGTATTGTAATCTGCTCTGGCCCATTGTTAGCAAATTAAGTTAATCCCATCTGCCATGTACCCCATCTAAGGTCTGGACCATTCAGACACAGAGACAGCAGGATGTGTATAAGAAGGTAGTCCTATTGTTTTCAGGTGCCAGCTATCAAGATACTGCTAGACCCAATGTGGGGTCATCTCCTGTAATTGTCTGCAGTCATGAATCAGCCAGGGGCCATCTTGGATTTGGAACTGTTATCTGCCACATGTTATTGAACAGAAGGTTTTGGGCTCCCAGAGCCACTGTTATAATGTTATATATTCAGGGCAGAGTCCCACTGTTATTGTTATGCATTCAGAGAAGAGGCAGTTTACCACGTCACAACTAATAAAGTCGTCATAACGCATTAAGTGGACTGACGTGGGAAGTACTGCCCTAAACTCATAACATGTGGGTTATAAAATGTTGCAGTGGTATTATCTGTAAATATATTGTATTGTAATGTGGGAGCCATCTTGTGTGTAGTCATCCATATTGGGTATGATACAGATAGTAACCTGAGTAGATCACCCATCTGCCTTCCAGCTATCACCTAAAGTAAACACTTGAAGTGATAGCAAGGCCAGAACAAAGGGGTCTGTACAGACATTGAGGCACCTTAACCCCATGGGGTCTTCAGCCCAATATCAGAGTCATAGTACAGGAGCACATATATGTTTCTCCCTTGAGAGCCAGAGACCAACTAAATTAGGTAGCCACACCTAGTGGGCGGCCCAGGGGAGGGGTCTGGAAGTTCCCTGAGCTTACCTCTAGTCCATTGGCCAGAGGTAATCAAGTTACTCTGGAGATTACCACATTGGCCAAGAGGAAGATGAGGGTTGGACAAGGGGGTAGCCACTCCCTGTACTGGTTTTGTGAGTTGTTTAAATACTTGTGTAAAAATAAAGAAGTTGTTCTTAATTTTCATACTTTGACTAAGCATGTATTATTGACCCAGAGGGATATGCTTGTAGAGGAGCTCGTTCTGACTCCCTACCAAGGTGCTCCCAGGTACACTACCAAAGCAAGCTGGGACTTATGCCTTTGTACCGACAAAGACTGTCCATAGGTCTAGAGTCACCCAAACTTAGGTCTAAACCTACTGGGAATAAGAGTACTAGGATACTCTAGATCCCATCATCATAGTAGGTTGTGACATCTGCCACACCCTCTAATTGTTACATTGTGTACACCCTCTGTATCTAACTGCTATAAATATTGTTTGACTTTTCAAAATAAATCAGTTCACTTTTGAGGCATATAACAATTGTATGTCTCTTATTTTGCTCCTGTTCTCTTGGATGGAAGGTACTGAGAGACCCTGTAGAGTCCTGCTGGGGTAGGTTTGACTGTAACAAGTCTTATCAAGCCCCCTAAGAAGAAGCAGATCTGGAGTCTCTTGGTAGCCTAGTAGTGCTGATTTCTGATGCAAGGACCCTGACCGATACAGAAGCCAGATATCAAGTTGCTGGTACCGAGATTTCCAAGAACCCCACTGTCCTTGTAGGTAGTTAACCTGTAGTCTACAGCAGGTGGTCGGCAGTGCTGGGATCTCGGTGCAAGAACCGGAAGCAAGGATGGCATATGGTGATCTAAGCATTTTGAAGTCCAGTACTTTCGACAACTTGGCGGGGATGCAGAAACCGATCAACGATTTTGCCAAACCTTCAAATCCAGGTCCAAGGCCATGGAAGGTCAGCACTGAATAGAGGGGATCATGGACCACATGGAGGCCTGCAGAGAGGAGGTGATCAGGGAGAAAAGGAGTCTGATCACCAGTATGCTGGAGCGGTGAAGGCAACAAGTACTCCAACAAGTACGAGGAGTTACTCAATGCTTCCCTAGTTGAGCTAGCAGAGGATACACTGCAAGAGGAAATTGATTATTGTCTACACACCTATAAGGTGGAGGAAGGAAACCAGAAGGTACCTGGAGATCTGACCACTACAGAACAGGCGAGATCAGAGGGACTGCTGGGAACTCAACCAGGATAGGGAGGCCAGGAGAACAGTCCAGACCCTGGTGGATGCAAGACCGGGGAGCAGTGTAAAGGAGCACCAGCCACTGGGAGATGGCCAACATCCAGAAAAGTTCCAGATGCTAACCAAGGGCGAGGAGCAGGCGATTGAACAGTTGGCAGAGTAGGGTACAAGCCTACCCATGGACTGTTACCTGTCCTGATCTAGAGACCGCTGATGTCCAGGCGCCAAGGCTGACAGTCATGGAGAGTGTGATGCCAGATAGGGACATGAGCCTATCAAGAGAGGGGGTCAAGTGAGGGCACTGGCCCTATGACCCTGAGGAATTTGAGACTCCACTCCCAATCCCTGCAGAGTTACCAGCAGGGCGATTGCTTCAGTCCAGGCAGAGTTAAATAATATGGGCAAGCAGCCCACGGTACCTGACCAGAGGACCTGAGACAGCGTACCCTAGCTGCAAAGGTAATCCCAACCTTACCAGCCCTGGAGGATACTCACCCTAAGGAGCTACCAACCCCAGCAAAGTCTGCTACCCCGGTTGAGCCTCAGCCAGGAAAAGGCCTCCATTCATAGACCATGGTCCTGAATCCTGCTCTGTTTCTCCAAAACCCTGCATTGACAACTGACCCTGAGGAGATTGTGCCGGCGGGGAAGTACTTTTTAAGCCCGCCTGAGCTGCTCACTAGATTGGTTACCCCAGAGACACTACCTGACAAGGGGGTAACAGTATGCCCCTGGATGAGGTCTTAGTTCCTGAGACCTTGAATGTATCTCCAAAATTAATGCCTTCAATTTGGGGTAGGTTATTGAAGAAAAAGGAACTGGGGTGGGGCTGTGTTGCTACCTGGGACCCTGAGGATTGGAATTGCAGATGTTGTGCAGGAAAAGGGGGGAGAGTGGCTGAAAAGTGGTGGCTAGTCCAGATACCCCCTGGAAGGACTGTACAAATGGACTATGCGCCCAAGACCCTACAGAAATTGGGGTTAGAGACTGTGGACACTTTACCGATGGCTGGGCAACCACCCCCAGACCCGGCAAACCTCCTTTCCCCTCCAGGAGGAGGACATGCACTGGGACTTATGCACTGGCCACTTGAGCCAACCTTTTTTCTTTGGATGGGGACTTGGACTTGGGCTATGGGCTGCAGTTCAAGACTATCATCCATTAAGGATCATATCCCCAGAACTGCTGTCTGGAAGGGGAGAGTAATGTCAAGGACCCTTTTTTCCAGTTACTGGACCTAAGCCCATTAAAGGACAGACGGCTTGGCTCCAACCACTCCATTGTATTGTAATCTGCTCTGGCCCATTGTTAGCAAATTAAGTTAATCCCATCTGCCATGTACTCTATCTAAGGTCTGGACCAATCAGACACAGAGACAGCAGGATGTGTATTAGAAGGTAGCCCTATTGTTCTCAGGTGCCAACTATTAAAGTACTGCTAGACCCCATGTGGGGTCATCTCCTGTAATTTTCTGCCACTCCCTCTCATTGTTACATTGTGTACGCCACCTCTGTATCTAACTCCTATAAATATTGTTTGACTTTTGAGGCATATAGAAATTGTGTGTCTCTTATTTTGCTCCTGTTCTCCTGGATCGCTGCAGGGAGGTCCTGTGAGACTCTGTAGAATCCTGCTTGGGGAAGTTTGACTGTAACAAGTCTTATCAAGCCTCCTAAGAAGAAGCAGATCTGGAGTCTCTTGGTAGCCTAGAAGTGCTGATTTCTGACGCAAGAACCCTGACCGACACAGAAGCCAGATATCAGGGTGCTGGTACCGAGATTTCCAAAAAACCCACGGTCCTTGTGGGCAGTTAACCTGTAGTGGACTGGGCTTGTATAGCCCCTACTCTCGGATCATCACACAGACATGTTTGCTTGTAATGTTATGTTTAATTTCTTCAATATTGTGATTCAGCATTGCTCAGTGAATTCCTTATCTATAACAAGTCATGTTACAGCATTTACATGTGAATGACTTTATATCTAAATTGTATTAGCCTTTTTATTGGCGATGGTGGACTCTGTGTTAGTGTTTATGTACTGAGAATGTGTGTTTGCATTGGCGAAACACCCAGTGTATGTTTGCATTTCATATATTGTTTATATTGGATAATGTGAATGTTTATATCTGATAATGTCTATATTTGTACTAGAAAATGTGTTTGTATTGAAAAAAGCATGTATATTGGAATATGTGTATATTTGTATTTGCAAATTAGTGCTTTTGTATGCTTGTATTGGATAAAGAGTGTATATATTGCAGAATGTGTGAGAATTTATTTTGGAAAATGTGTGTATATGTACTGGACAAAGTGTGTTTGTAATGGAAAATGTCAGTTTTTATATTAAACAAGTTGTGTGTTTAAATTAGAGAATGTGTGTTTCAGTTGGTGAGCATGTTTTTCTTTGAAGGATGTGTATGTGTTTTTGTTTTGGAAAATGCCTGTTGGGCATGCTTATCCGGTCTCAGTTATGATGGAGACCTTATGTATATCCGCCTAAAATGGGCAGAGCTGGATTTACCATAGCCGGCAGGGGGGCACCAATTTCCTTAAAAATGTATGATAACTGCTTGCCTGGCCCTGCCTGTGCTTTCCCCGGACAGGTGCGCCTCCCACAACCCAGAGAACAAACCTAAAGGGGCCCAAGAGGACACTCCAGGCAGAAGGAAGACAACTCCCCCGGCGTCCACGCAAGCCCAGCAAGGCAACATCAGCCTCAGAAGTGCAGAGGGCCCTGGCGAAGCTGCAGGAGCCTGGTATAGAGAGGTGCTGGTGTCGCATGGGATCCAGATCTGCCAGAGGACTCCGGAGGTCGTCCAAGTGCTCAGCGGAGGTGCAGCCTAAGATCCTGAGAGATCCTGAGAGAAGGCGAAGGCTTTATACAACGTGGGGAGCAGCATTGAGGATATCTCACAGCCTCAACCATCATACAAGTGCAGGGTCAAGCCTCAAAAGGACAGGTCTTCACTGGCACACAGCAAGTATTAAAGAGGGGACCAGGGTGAGGGAGATACTTCTCTTCCCCCAGGGATTGTAACTCATGTTCAGAGGGTTTGCAACTTGGGGATCCCCTGAGCAAACTAAATGCCACATTTTTAAGGACTGCTTATAACTTGGAAAGCTCTTCAGTGGATCTCACACACTTATACAACTTTATACACTCTATGGTCTGAGGCACCTAATATTGTTTTTAGTACCAATGGAAATGGTCACAAACTCTTGCCCCTAATACCCAGTTTTGACTAAGACTGTTGTTGGACTGAAACTTGGGGCTCTATAAAGCAAGGATTGTTCTGCTATAGACCCCATGAGGTGCATCCATGAGGAATAGAACCCGAGCTACCATTACTTTGCCTGCCAGGCTGAATTATTAAACTTTAGTGATATTTTGAGAGGTGGTCAATAATACAGTGGTTATTACAAATGCAGTTCCACTTATAGGGTGGGGCTTCTGACAAAACAAAGGGCCATTTTGTGGTCTGCTGACACACCCTTGAGATTTTATGAACATCATTAAACTAAATGCAAGCACTGGTGTAGAACAGAGCAACACTCCCACCCACAGGATATCATTTTCCAGGCCACATAGCATTTGGCTTCACGAAAAGACTGAATAAGGCCAATAAATTAATATTCTTTAAATAAAAGCCTAAACATCATTATTAAGGAATTGTCAGCCATGTTACCACTGTAATTTGTAGTAAGCTCACTTCAAGTGTAAGAGGCCTATGACTTGTATACCAGTAATAGAATAACCCAGAGACACCAATAATTTTAAAGAAATCCTTGGTCCACCCATGCCTCTCTCAAATGGAACAACAATCATGAGTAGGCCTTGGCCGGGGGGCCCAGGCACTGCAGGGAGAGTTATTTGAATAGATAATCTTATTATGCTAATGTGAGCTATCCTGAACTCTAGGGTAAAAGTATACAGCAACTCCCCAAATGCTAATCAATATCTCCACATTAGGAGATATTTTTATCGGATATTAGCCAATCTATAAATATCCCTCATTATGGGCAAAACAAAGAGAAATGAGGGGACCTGGAGTATATGGGAACATTTTCCATTAATGACTGCTAGACGCTCTCCTCCTCCTAAATCTATATCAGGTACATCTGATATCTCAGACGCTGAGGGTCTGCAACAAGGCAAGCTTAAAGACACTAATCTATCCCGGGACTCCAAAGCCTGGTTTGAATCCATTCTTAAAACTCAGCTGTCGCAAGCAGTTAATGTTCTTCAAAAAGATATTCATGACCTGGGCCAAAGGACACATCAATTAGAAACAACAATGGATCAGGTTGTGGAAACACAGGCCCAGGATAGATTAGATATAGATGCTAATGCTCAGAGACCTAGAAAATAGGTCCAGGTGATATAATGTTAGATTTAGGGGAATCCTGCAAGCTATAACTGACGTTATACCATACCTGATATCTGTCATCAACACCATCATACCTGATACCCTAGAAAAAAAGGTAGTTATAGAAAGGGCCCACAGAGCACTAGGGGCCACTATAAACCATACCGCCCCAAAATATATTATAGTTCGCTTCTTAAGACAACAAACAAGGGACAAACTACTATATGCCTCTAGAGGTCTAAATAGAATCCAAGGCCCAGATGGGGCGGTTATACAAATATATGCGGACCTTGCTCCATCTACATTATCGAAGTGCAGAGAAATGAGACCTACTTTGGACATTCCCATCCAACACAAAATTCCCTACAGGTGGGAATTTCCATTTAGTCTCCAATTCTCTGCTAAAGGAAACAGATATGTAGCTCATGACTTGGAAGAATGTCAATCTTTTCTTTGCTCGCTTAACCTAATATCTGAGGGAGCACAGCTCCAACCCCCGGTTCCAAATACTAGAAGCAGGCCAGTAAAGCAATGGACTGTGGTGCCCACTTCTAAGCATCTTAGGGCCACGACTGATCTTCCAAATTTTGCAGCTGGCGTCGAAAGACTTTTCACAATTGCCGAAACAGATCAACAACAGTTTCAGGGTGTGAGATTCGATAGATGTGAAGTTGGCCTTCACGGTACGAGACATGGAAAGCAGGGAGAGGACTCCCGTGGGGTTTGTTGTACCTTACAGCGGTGGAGTTCGTTGAACTAAGTCAAGGACTAACAACTACTTTTACCCTTAATTATAATCTGTTATTGATGATAACGCACTGCTATTATGCATATTGGTTTGTAAATGTATATTTCTTCTTGTGGGGGGCTAGGGCCCCAGGGCCATATGGCTGTTAAGATGATTTAGAGTTCTATTAATTACTTTTATATTGCTTTTTGTAGTCTTCCTCGTTCTAGGGGTCACACAGTAAAGGACATGGATCCTTTACCCCCTAGGCATGTACGTGCATTAAGTTTATTTGTGAGGATAGGTCAGAACGCTTTACATTGTGTTACAATTTATACATTGGTTTTTTTTCTTTTTATGTCATCAGGTCTCAGATCATTTATTCCCCTGGCACACTCATTATTCTCTCATCCCGGGTGGATGTTTATTGAGAATTGAGGCATGCGCCCGTTTTCATGGCACAGCAGTATGAAGCTACCCCAGCAGCCTTGTTAAGAAACTCGCAAAAACCCAATGGTTAAACACACAATATCATGTGTAACCTGGGCACATCACCCATTCATCCCAACGACCCAGTACGACTTAGGCAGGGAGCACCGTAGGCGCTCATCCCTACGATCCCGTAGCAGTTAGGCAGGGAGCTCCGAAGGTGCTCACTGCGCTGGTGCGACACCCGTAAAAAAAAAATGCATAAAAAAAAGATATGTCCTGTTACACTTACAAAAGGAAACCGCGATTTAGAGAAAAAAAATATGAGCCGCAAAAAAATACAAACTTAACGGCCGAACTGCGCACACCGAAAAACACAGACAATACAAACAAAAATAAAATAAAAACATCACACACAGCAAGGGGGGACACCCAGGACGTCTGGAAGTCAGGTTACACCTCAATTTATGTCCAATTTCAAGAGTTTAGGCACTCAAAAATCCCCTAAGCGAGAGAAAAAATGTCCGCCTAAAAAACGAGGCTACATGACCCCTAAACCCGCAAAACACCGCCGGGCACATACAACTTTTACACAACCCCATACGAGCTACAAAATACACTATTAGGAAGGAGGCAAAATCATCCACACCCACGTACCACATACACAATCGCCGCCATTTTACAACATTAACTTACAAAATGCGGAAGTACAGAGCTACACAAACGGTTTCCCCTTGCGCACGCAGCCTATTTACACTACACACTGCACGCATTGCTGAGACTTACACCTCAGCTCACCAACACCGAAAAACCTACATTGTATGCTGCAGGAACATCAAAACAGATTGTTAGCTCTTCAGCATATTGGTTGCTGCATATATTCATTACAAATAGGTAAAGTATATTAATTTATCAGTTCTGTAATTAATTAATTATAATTACAAAAATACATATACAGAAAAAATTACAAAACACCACACGACAGTATCACAATAAACGCCAAAGCCGTTCACCGCACGCCTCACAAGGAGCGCCAAGGGTGCTCAGGGGAGCAAAACTACACCAGGGGAGAGCCTCGCAATGAGCGTCAAAAGGCGATAAGCATGGACCTTGCAATCAGCGCCAAACGGGCTCTGACAACCAAAAATACACCAACCCAGAGGCTCGCAATGAGCGCCGAAGGTACTCACACAACCAAAACACTTACTTTGTGTGCCAAACAGCATTCCCTGACTTACAATTCTATTGCCGTCATTTTTTGACGGGCAAGTCGCTAGTATTCTTATGTTGATGAGACGTTGGATAACTATAAATCATACAAGAAGGGAGTCTGGATATTTCACGGTGCCAAATACCCACAAATAGCATCTATCACTCTTTATTCGCAAAGAGCGTACAGTGAATTGGAATGTGTAACCTTTATCTACCCATCTAGCCTTTTCACGTACTATTCATGACATCTGTGGATTCCTTACGTTTAATAATAAGTTATATTACTGGATTTACATTTCGATGATCCTCTTATTTTGACCTCTACATTGATAATAGTGGGCTCTGTGCACATATTATGAATTATTTTTATTAATAATTTCTGTGACAGAGAGAAAATCTAAAACTGAGCTGATTTCTATGGCAAGTACAGTTCAGTACTCTATTAATATATTACGGTGAAATAAAAAAAAATGTTTGAAAACGCAGAATCTCAGAACATAATTATCATCTATAATAGTTTACAGTAGTGAGTAGCGCATGCGAGACGCGATCTGCTCAGGCGTTACTCACAACTGCTACTGCTAAAGTGAGGGAGAATCGCGCAACTGGGAGGGAGAGAAAGGGAAAGAGAGTGAGACTGAGGGGGAGAGAGAGAAGGAGGGAGACAGTGCGGAGGGAGAGAGAGAAGATGGGGAAGAAATTGGGGGGGGGGGAGTGAAAGGGAAAAAGAGGGAGAAGGAGGGGGAGAGGAAGGGGGAGAGAGGAGGCAGAGAGAGTGAAGGAGGGAGACAGCGCGGACGGAGAGAGAAGATGGGGAAGAGATTGTGTCGGGGAGAGAGTGAAAGGGAAAGAGAAGGAAAGGGGGGGGGGAGGAAGGGGGAGAGAGGAGGCAGAGAGAGTGAAGGGGGAGAGAGAAAAGGAGGGTGAGAGACAGAGAGAGGGAGGTAAAGAGAGAGAAAGGGAAATAGAGAGAGACAAAAGGGAGAGGGGAGAGAGGAGGCAGAGAGAGAGAAGGAGGGGGAGAGGCAGGAGAGAGAGAGAAGGAGGGGAGAGAGAGAGGGAGACAGAGGAGGAGGATGGGGAGAGAAGGTGGGGAAAGAGAGAGAAAAGGAGCAGAGAGGGAGGGAGAAGGGGAGGGAGAGAGAGGTTGGGGGGAGGGAGAGCGATAGAGAGCAAACAGTGCGTAGAGAGAAGGGACAAAAAGAGATAAGGCGCATAGAGAGAGAGAGGGCACCTAGAAAGAGAGAGGGGGCGCAGAGGGCACAGAGAGAGAGGCAGCGAAGAGAAAGACAGAACAGACAATGGAACGTAACATATGATACTGTCATTTATGACGAGTAAGTTACTAATATTTAATATAAAATATGATATATCAATCTATTAATCAGTACTGATTATAATCAGACTGGTTTCACATGTTTCTGCTGCTTTGCTTGCTCATTATGCCGCAGGCAGGGTACCCACCACCCACTCAGTACCTTGAAGATGATGAGTCACATGGTCTTCATATTCCTGGCACAGTTGAACACCTTTTCTGTCTCCCAGATCTTCCAGCTGCCTCTTCAGATTTGTGATGTCCCAGAGTGATACCTGCCCTCGGTTCAGCAGAGACAGAATGAACGTACGAGCAGTTTGCAGCTCTCTTGGAGACATATGTGTGCACCACACGGCCTTGAGCTTTGCCCACACCGAGACGTGGAGTACCTGGGCCAGAGAGGATGCCAAGAGCTCGTACTTGTCTTGTAGAGGGCTCTGGGCATTGGCCATCACGTCAGAGCACTGGCAGCAGAAAAGCTGGACTGAAACTGAAAGGAAACAGCAGAAAAGAGGAGGATCCGTCACACACCAAAGCAAATAGCTTTACATAAACAGATCTATATATAATTATGTGGGGTATATTGGAAAAAGAAAGTTCATGTAGTTTATCATCATCTATTGTCAGAGATCAGTATTATGTATAAAGATAGGAGAGGTCCTTGTGTGTTATATACAGATAGGAGAGGTCCTTGTGTTATATACAGATAGGAGAGGTCCCTGTGTGTTATATACAGATAGGAGAGGACCCTGTGTGTTATATACAGATAGGAGAGGTCCTTGTGTTATATACAGATAGGAGAGGTCCCTGTGTGTTATATACAGATAGGAGAGGACCCTGTGTGTTATATACAGATAGGAGAGGTCGCTGTGTTATATACAGATAGGAGAGGTGCCTGTGTGTTATATACAGACTAGCAAATTGCCCGTCAAAAAATGACGGCAATTAAATCGTAAGGTAGCTAATGCTGTTTGGTGTGTAATAGTAAAATATATAATACATTAATAAATGAATATATTTTGAAGCATTGTGTTGAAGAGCTGACAATCTGTTTTCATGTTGCTGCAGCATTAGTGGTGTGGAGCTGCTGTGTAATCGTGATGAATGTGTGCAGTGTAACAGTGTGCGTGCGCGAGACTAAACCGTTAGCGTAGTGGTGTACTTCCGCATTGGCGTCAAATGGCGGGTTATCTGTGTTATGCGTCTTTGCGGATTATCCGTAGGTGCTTCGTGGTGTTTTTCGAGTTTCGTGTGTTGTTTTGCGAGTGTGTTGTGGTGTTTTACGTGTTGAGAGTGCTGTAGCCTCGTTTTGGATTTTTCGTCGGCCATTTTTTCTCTCGCTTAGCGATTTCATTAGTGTCTAAAGTGCTTTATTTTTATTGAAATGAATGTGTAACTTGTTTTTTTGAGGTGCTGGATGGTTCCTCTTGCTGTAGGTAATTTTTTAATGTGTGCGTTGTGTGTATTTATTGTGTTTGAAATGTTTGTATGTCGGCGTGTTGCGTCCGATGTTTGCGAGGTCGTAATGTGTGGTAACGTGTCTCGTATGGTGTTTGTGTGTGTAGCCTCGTTTTCGTTTTGTTCGGCGGCCATTTTTTCTCTCGCTTATCAAAGTTTTTATTGTGCAAACTCTTTTATTTTGAGTGAAATCAAGGTGTGAGTTGCATTTTTGAAGTCCTGGATGCTCCCTGTTGCTGTAGGTAAGGTTTTTATGTATGTGCTGTGTGTATGTATTGTGGTTTTAATTTTGTAATGTTCGGGAGTTGCATCCGAGTGTTGCGAGGCCGTAATGTGTGTGAACGTGTGTCGTATGTTGTTTGCGAGTGTCGTAATGTGTGTGTCGTGTTATTTGCTTTGCGACGTGAAGTTTGCGAGGGTCGCAGTTGCTGGCATGGAGCGCCTTTGGCTCTCCATGCCAGCAACTGAGGCCCTCGCCCAGTGCCCTTGCTACGCGAGGCCCGCGTCTCGCTGTGCGAGCCAAGGCCCTCGCTTCGCGAGGCCCGCGTCTCGCTACGCGAGCCCGCAAGCGTGAGCAACGGCCCGAACGCTCACAACTATATATGTGATAGGAGAGGTCCCTGTGTGTTATATACAGATATGAGAGGTCCCTGTGTTATATACAGATAGGAGAGGTCCCTGTGTGTTATATACAGATAGGAGAGGTCCCTGTGTTATATACAGATAGGAGAGGTCCCTGTGTGTTATATACAGATAGGAGAGGTCCCTCTGTGTTATATACAGATATGAAAGGGTCCCTGTGTGTTATATACAGATAGGAGAGGTCCATGTGTTATATACAGATAGGAGAGGTCCCTCTGTGTTATATACAGATATGATAGGTCCCTCTGTGTTATATACAGATAGGAGCGGTCCCTGTGTTATATACAGATAGGAGAGGTCCCCCTAAATGAAACACACCATATATATATGTCCCAATGTGTATGGTTCACATTTTTATACAGGTTTTACACAATACAGTAATGGGTTATTTTCATAACACAACTTAGCATCTTTTGACACTTTGAACTTTTCTGCATGGGCTAGGAACTTCCAGCAAGGGGCACAGCCTCCAGAACAGGGGAGCAGGTCAGAACAGCTTGTAGCAGACTCACAGGCAGGCATCCACTCCATTTTCTAGGCAATGGCTATGGGACAACATGTATGGTAATACCCTGTGGTCCCCAGTATCTGTAAGATGGAAGGGGCATTCTGTCTGACTGGTATGGGTAGCTGGTTCCAGGAGGTCGGGCAGGAGCCCTTTCTTGGGGTTACTACCAGTTGGCAGGCTGCAAGTAGAATATGCATTCAACTGGTTAATATTGGAAATCCAAATGATCTTGGAATCTAACGCTAGCACATCCATCCATGGGGACTGATTTTCTGAAAAAACTTGGTATGGCCCTTCCCGGCCTCTTGGAACTTGTTCTGGCGGTTGGAAACTAGCATCAGCACCTCCTATCCGCCCTCAAACTCCCTGCCCTTAGTTCCCCAGTCTTTGTGACACTTCTATCTAACCTGGGCTGCCTGAGCATGGTCCCTGACTCACCCCGTCAGAGCAACTAACCTCTCCTGGACATACAGGACCACAGGCACCAGTTCCTGCCTATACTCCCCCTCCCAAGCCTATAGGATCAGATTTAAGGGACCTCACAACTGTTCATCCTGCATAAACTCTGCTCTTAGTTCCTTCACACTAGCCCATTGGAGCCCTTGTCCCCCGGAAGTTATTGGACTTACCCCGGTTTCCTCTAGGGTGGCTCTGTCCTTGTCTTCTACATCCTCCTGGGATTGCAGCTGCCGCTTGTCCTGGTAGAATCATTCACCATGTTCATTGCTGACTTCCCCAAGATTTGTTGGGAAGGAATCCATGTGTGAATCCAAGGAATGGATTTTCAAAGACATGTTACATTCCATGGTCTTCTAAGATTGCAAAAGATCAACCACTCTTTCTTTGTAGTTGATCCCCTAAGAATTTCTGGCAAACACTTTTGAAAGATTTCCATAGAGCCTTTTTAGCCTGGTTCATCTGACTATCACAGTTCTCGTATTTAATCAGTTGTCTTATTTGAGGTCTTACAAAGATCCCCTCTTTGATCTTTGCATCACTGATCCTTTAAAAAAAAATCTTAAATATGGAAATCCAGGACCACTTCGATCCATCGCTTTGACAAAGTTCTTCATAAGATTGAGCTTTATATGGAGTGTAGGTAGATACACTTTTTCTGGATCAACGAGTGGTGTATTGACAACATTCTTCTGTCCTGGAGTTAATGATGTTTGTTTTGGCCATTGTTTCTGAGTGTAATGATTTCTTCGGTCTCTGCTGTCCCACTCACAAAGAAAACAGCTGTACTTTGTGTGACCAAGTTGTAGTTTAAGCAAAAGAGCTACTACTTTCAAGTCACCACAGATATTCCATTTGTATTCTTCATATTTGATTCATTAAAGGACGAGTTTCATGCTCTCATAAGTTTCTTTGATATTGGCAGCATGAACTATTGGCACTGATGGAAACTTATTTCCTTTGTGGAGAAGCACAGCTTTCAAGCTAACTTTAGAAGAATCGATAAATAAACGCTAATCCTCTGTTTTGTACTTGTGACCAAGTGCTTCCATGAAAGAATAAACATCATTGCAAAAAACAAGTTCATCTTCAAGGGAAAATAAATCCTTAAAGTCACTATGCCTATGTCTAAAAAAACAGACTTTAGTTTCCTTTATTTATTTTTTTTAATAGTTTTTTATTGTTTTTACAAAAATATAACAATGCATCATTCAGTAGTACTGAGCGTCATAAATCAGATTAATAAGAGATTGCATTGAGATATAATATAAACAAAAAAAAGAACAAAACATTAACATGACATCACATCTAAAAAAAAATTCACTCTACATGCATACATATTCATTTGTAACACCCCAAATGCTGAATATCAAGTTGACAAAAATGATTAAAACAAAAAATAGAAAAAATCAGGCAAAGAAAGAAGAGAAAAAAGTAATTAAGAAAGACACCGAACGGAAACGGCAAAAATTTCCATTAGGCAAGAAAAAGAAAAGAAAACAAAAATCACTCAATATATAGAAGTTTTAGCAGCACCATCTTGGACAGAGTCCCAAATTTTCCACTTCAAGATGTTATTGCGAGAAATGCTGGTACCTTTGCAGTTAGTTTGTAAATCTCTTACTCGTTGGATCATTAGTAGGATTTCATCCCAAGTAGAAATGTTATTAGATTTTCAACGAGAAAATATTGATCTTTTTATTGACATACAAAGTAAAATAATGAAAGCTGTCTTGTCATTATTTATCACATTTGGGAAGATATGCAACAAACTACATTGTGGTAAAAAGGGAAGTTTAAAATCTATAGAGCGCTCAATAAACCAAAACTTTCAAACCATAGGGGTTTAATTAATGGGCATTCCCAAAATATGTGAAGAAAATCACCATGCATACCACATTATTTATCGTTGTATATACACATTTTTATCTTTGTAAATATAATAAAAGTTATATTTTAATATATATGGAATGGGTTTCTTTTTTGCATGATTATTGGTTCACAGAATATGCCAAAATATATGGCTGTGGGGGTCTATAACTTGTGATTGGAATTAAAAGGTGTCTGTTCTTTCCTCTTCATATTATTCATGCATACCACATTGCCTCCAACACATACTGTCTTGAAGATTATGTGAAAACTGGTAAATTTGAGAAGGACTTTAGTTTCCTCATGTTGAAGATTCCAGCCTTTCAACCTGGGGCCTAAAAGTTTTGCTTGCGTTTCAGATAGGTTCAAGTGTCGGACGAGGTCATTAAGATCTCCTTGGCTAAGGAAATGAGGTTGTAACGATGAACAGGTAGCCTCAAATGTTTGATCAAGCCTTATTTCATCATCATCATGCTCAACAGGATCTTTTTCTTGCTCATCATCACTAAGTATTACTTCTCCTGGAGACGTTGGCACCGGCAATTTCTCACTATGCAGCACTGGCCTGATGGCAGATGGTAAAGTCGAGGTCGTAAGTGACTTTGCTAGTTAATTGGCGTCTTTTTGCGGTCTATGATCCGGTTACGAGTTACGAGTTTGCGAATAGCATCACAAACAGAGGGGAACTGGAGCCCGCAACTCACTTGCAGACAATCGGCTGTCTGCGATCGAGTTACATGCCTGGAATTGAATGTGACCAAAATCTCTGTTGACTAGTTTAATAGTTTTACTATTCTCTGTTGTCAGCCCATATAGGAGCTAGACTTGAAAGCCATTTGCTAGAGAGAGATTGAAATAGCAAAAAAAGCACATGTTGGAAGAAAAATAAATATCCCCGCACATTTATATTTTAAATGTGTTTTTAATGATTTTATTCACTATTGTCCTTGTATTTAATAAAATGAATTTATGTAAATATTCCAATTCCTATATACTTTTGTGTATAAACTAATAGTGTTAATCACTAAGGGGCTTAGTTTCCTAGTTCATTTATTTATGTCAGCCCAGGGAAGTGAATATAACTACAAACAATATCCTTACTCAAAGTCATGTACACTTACAGCCCTATTAAATTAGCTCAATGTTGAAAACCTTAACTCGTATTGTAGCACGTAAGACTTACTGCTATTAAATTAGCCCCATAAAGCAAGCCACTGCCGATCTGCGTGTTTGGAGCGGAAAAAGCCTACGGGACGTGGAACGTTGAACCTCGTGGCTGAAAATCCTCTCAAGCCCGTAATCGCTACAATTCCAATTTAGCTATTAAATTGCAACGATTTCACTTGTGTTCAACCCTGTAAGATGCAAATGTAGTCCAGAGGCCAATGAGTGATAAAGAGGACTTGCAAGGGGTGTAAAGTCCAATCCGTAGCACTTTTAATGCACATATACACACTACTGTACTTTTATTAAAAGGGAAAGTGATGTTAGGTTTTAGAATTAATAGCACAACATCCTCAAGCTTGCAAATCAGCCGGAAAAAATACTTGATTTTATGTTTAATTTTTGTGTTAAATCGGTCCCGGCAATGTGTTAATACATATACTGTAACTCGCATGTAATAGAATTTCCTTGTGTTCTAATTTAATAGCTAGGTAACTCTGCCAGATTTTAATCCCACAGCCGTTGCAAGCTTCACATTGCTCATACAGGCTTCAAATTTAATAGGGCTGATAGCCACCTGTGTGCCACTGCTCTATAAGGAGCGAACTTGTGAGCTTGCAAGCAGTTCTATTATAAGTGTAGGAGTTTAAATAAAAGGAGGGAGTTCAGAAAAAGGATGCCAAGCTTATAGTGCAGACAACGGAAGGAAATAAAAGTTGTGTTTTTTTTATAAAGCTTTACACAAATATATTGTTTTTATTATTGATTTTTTTATTTTTCTCACTGAATTTTTGCAGATGATCATTTTGAGTCTGTCCAGTGGCAACCTCACTCAGTGTACATCTGATCATATGTATGCACTACTGGAACAGATGATCCAGAGTTCATACCTCTGTGACATGTGTGAGCATGTTGCCTCTCTGGAAGCTCAAACTGGAGAACCGAAGAGGAGAATTGCAGCACTTAGTGATATTCCTCCACTGGAAAGGGAGTTGGTGCTCATTGAGCACAGTTTAGCCCCATTGAGGGTGAAGATGGGGCTAGTGAGGATGTCCAGGGAGGTAGCTGGGTTATAGTTACAAGGGGAAGAAGGGGGAACAGGAGGAGGAGGCAGGCCAGTTCTGAGTTGGCAAACACCAACAGATTTGCCAGATTTTGTGAAACTGTTGGGGATTTCCATCTAGTAATGGCAATGCCAGATAGAACTGTTCCCTCTAAACTCGAGAAAACATTTCTACTGGAGGAATGGGAGGGCAGATTAGGCACAGCAACAGACATGTAGATAACTTATTGGGAGGGGCTGGAAATGAGCCAGCGGTCTTGGTACATATTGATACCAATGACAAAGTTAGTGGGAGATAGAGTGTCCTAAAGAATGAGTTTAGAGAACTAGGGAATAAGCTTAAGGCAAGGACCTCCAAGGTAGTATTTGGAGATACTACCTGTGCCATGTGCTAGTCCAGGGAGACATAAGGAGCTTAGGGAGGTTAATGCATGGCTAAAAATGTCGTGCACAAAGGAGGGTTTCTAGGGCACTCGGCTGACTTTTTACTTGGGTACAATCTCTATAGCAGGGATGGATTGCACCTTAATGATGAGGAGCTTTTGTGCTAGGGGATAGGATGGTAGAAAGGCTGGACGAGTTTTTAAACTAGTAGGCGGGGGGGGGGACTAGATGTATGTAATGGTGTAGAAAGTGTAGAGGGGATAACGGATGACTTAACTACTCATGGTGGAGGAGATGGGGAGGAGTAGTATAGTCAATAAGGAGGTATTACTAAGTAGAATGGGTGGGTTTTATGAAGCCCTGAAGGCCATGTATGGCCCTTCACACCTGGTCCAAAGCCCATTGCACAGTGCAGACGGTAAAACACTCCTTACAGACAAGGCGTTGATTCTGAACCGGTGGTCTGACCACTTTCAGACTCTATGCTGTGCCAACCACATAGTTTCAGTATCAGCGCTCCGTTGCATTCTACAACAACCAACGAGAACAGAACTGGATGAAATTCCTACCCTCAAAGAGACTGTAAAAGCTATTGAGCAGCTAAAAAAATATAAGGCTGCAGGAGCTGATAGGATCCCAGCGGAAATCTGAAAACGTGGGGGCCCAGCACTTCACGCTAAACCCCATGAGATCTTTGTTTGCTGCTGGCGCCAAGGCAAACTGCCACAGGACCTTTTGTCACCCTGTAAAAGAAGAAGGGAGAAAAGTCAGACTGACCACTATCGCAAAAGAACTTCTCCCCGAGAGTCAGAGTGGCTTTAGAGCCAACAGGAGCACCACTGACATGGTTTTTGTTCTCAGGCAGCTCCAAGAGAAATGCAGAGAACAGAACAAGGGACTTTATGTGACATTTACCAAAGCGTTCGACACTGTGAGCAGGAAGGGTCTGTGGCAAATCCTGGAATGTATAGGATGTCCTCTTAGGTTTCTCAACATGATCATCCAGCTACACGAAGACCAGCGTGGCCAAGTTAGGCACAACAAAGAACTATCTGAGCCTTTTCCAATAAGCAACTGCATGATGCAGGGCTGTGTCCTTGCACCCACCCTATTCATGCTTTTTTTCAGTATGATGCTGCAAAGGGCCTCAACAGACCTTGATGTTGAGGATGCACTCTACATCCAATTCTGCACAGACAGCAGTTGGTTCAACCTGAGGTGACTAAAGGCCCACACCAAGACAGCGGAACGACTTGTTTGAGAGCTACTCTTCACCGACGATGCTGCCCTTGATTCCCATACGGCGACAGCACTGCAGCAAATTACATCTTGCCTCGCCAAGGCTGCTGAGCTCTTCAGTCTAGAAGTCATTGTGAAGAAGACTGAAGTTCTCCACCAGCCCTACCTCAGGAAGATTGCTGTCCTCTTCGCATCACTGTTGGCTAAGCTTAATACAGTCCAACAGTTTGCCTACCTGGGTTGCATCATTTCCTCGGACGCAAAGGTTGACAAGGAAATTGACAACAGACTGGCAAAGGCAAATGGTGCATTCAGCAAGTTATATAAAAGGGTTTGGAACAACAAGCATCTGAACAAGTGCACAAAGGTCAACGTGTATGGAGCTTACTGTGTAAAAGATCAATAAATATGATATTCTAGTCCATGTGAGTTCTATTAAATGTATTAACACATCGATTGCTGGGATTGATATAACACGGAAATTAAACATAAAATGATATTTTTTTTATTGCAGCTCTGCGAGCTTGGGAATGTTGTGCTATTAATTATATAATTATATAATATTTTAATACCTCACATCATTTTCCCTTTAATTTAAAATACAGTATTGTCTTTATGTTTGCATTTACAGTGCTACAGACAGGACTTTAACCTCCTTGCCTCTCTAGGACCCATAGGGTTTTTGGCTAAATTTGCCGTTTACGGGTTTGAACGCCAGTGTGTCCTTGGGGATTTGTAGCAATTTGCAATCGTAACATTTACAGGCTTGACAGATCAAAGGCTTAGCTGAGACAGAGTTCTGATTTTGATGGCCTGTAGGGTTTTTCCTCCTGTACAAATTCTTCAGTTGGAGGAATTTAACGGGGCTGTAAGGTTAGTAGGCCCTAGCGATGGCCAGAGCGCTTTGGTGATTACAGAGGTGGAGCAAATTGGTACCGATAAGAATTATCTCTATTGAATATTATTCTTATCCTATTGATAAATCACCCAGTGTGATTAATTATATGTCAGCCGCGTGGACTAATGAGTATTTGGTAGCTTTGTATTTTGCAGTATTCTCTATGATGGTAATATGTAGTATCCTAAATGAGCTACACAGAGCCTTCGGGGACTTGCAGACGATCTTGTTAACATAGTGTCCGATACTGTATAGAAAGATAATGGGGAGGGGAAAGACAGCGAAAAATCTCCTGGTGTAAATACTATGATGCTTGTATTTATACTGCTCACCTGAATCAACCTCAAAATTATGAGGTATGGGAAAGGTGTTCCGTGGCGAATCTAGTGGATTAAGGGTCCAAGTCTTTGTATCCTTTGGTGCTTGGAGGAGATGATCACCTTCTCTCTGCTAAAAGAGTGTTTTTATCACTGATGAAGCTGCAAGATAGATAGCGAAACGTGTTTGATATCACAGTTTATTTGTTTTGCTTTTATGAGTATATTATTATTATATTATATTCATATAAATCATTATTCCTGATATATTTCATTTTGTGTACTTACACTACCAATAAAATATCATATAATATATATTTTTATACTACGTTTTGTTTTTGGTGTGTATGAACATATACAAACCACACACTAAGAAGCCATCTCCTCCAAGCACCAAAGGATACAAAGACTTGGACCCTTGATCCACTAGAGTCGCCACAGAATGCCTTTCCCATACCTCATCATTTTGAGATTGGTCCAGGTGAGCAGTATATATACAAGTGTTATAGTATTTGTCCATACTCCTACCTAAGATAAAGCAACTAAAGGGGTAAAGGAAACAGAAAAGAAAAAATAACTGGGAAAGGGAGAGGAGAAGGAAAAATCATCTGGCAAACTTACCCTTTAAGGTGTCTTGAGCGTTGCAGACATTTGTGACGTTCCATGTCCTCCCAGCCTCCACACCCACTAGCGACAGCCTAAATCACTCTTATAAGCGATTAGATATAGAGGAATGCTATGAGCGGACGTAAGCCATGGGGTCCAATTTTTTAGGAACAGGGGATACGTGCTTTGTAAAATGTGGGTCGAATTTTCATTCACCAATATATAGTTAATTTTGTTGATAACCTCATTAAAAGTTAATAAGGAAGTTTTCCAGCATCTTGCTATAATTAGTTTCACTGCTAGGGCAAAGTATTGCCAAAGTTTGTTTTGATGTGCAGATATATTTTTTACATGCAAGCTTAGAAGGCAGAATTCTATTGTGGGTTGCAGTGGAGTGCTAATTATTTGTGAGTACAGACTAACTGATTTCTACCCATAAGCCTTGTACTAGAGGACATGTCCACCAGATATGATGGAAACCCCCCGCGAGTGGCACCCTCTAAAGCAATTCTCACTTAAATGTGGGTTTATTTTATTCATTAAAGATGGTGTATAATAGATTCTGTGTAAAACCTTGATTGAAACCTCAAATAAGCTGTATGTAAAGGAGCCACTTGATAGGTTAGAGCACACCTCCTTCCACATGTTTAAATCTAGCTCTCTACCTAGGTCCCCTGTCTATTTTGACATAAAGTTGGATTCTGGCTGTTTTGCAAATCATTAAGTAGAGAGTATAAGGAGACCAAAAATCCCTTCACAGAAGATAAATTGTTACAAACAGTCGTTATCCAGGTATGCTTTGGCGGCCCTATGCTTTGGGTCATGAAGAGGAGCCAATTTTTGAATTTCCTATAATTCCATATTTCATTACCTGGTATCTGGTACTGATTTATAAGATGTTCATGGGGATTACATTTGTTGTTGGAAAACCAGGCTCTCCTAACCTACCAGGTGTGCTAGTAAGCCACCACTGCTTGGAATCATAACTAAGTCAGCTTCAAAACCGGGGAATGTCCTTAGAGATGCTAATGGTGAAAGTGGCGGAACCAAATGTTTTATAGATTTGGCCCAGGCCTAAGTAGACAGGGTATAGTTGATCATAGGGTTGGAGTGGCGTTGTTTGATACAAGGAGAGTAAGGATCCCATATCAGAGTATCCTAGTATTGCATCTAATAGTTTAAGCTAAGGGTTCAATGGCCAACGCAAACAGCAGAGGTGAAAAAGGGGCATCCCTGTCGGTTTCCTCGTTGGATATTAATATTGAGATTGTGTGTCCCGGGTAGTTTAAGGTTGGCCTGCGGAAGATGATAGTAAGATCTAATTAAATGAATAAACCTTCCTCCAAACTCAAATTTATCCAGCGTTGCATATAGATAAGGTCACTCGCGAGTGTTAAAAGCCTTCTCCATATCCAACACCAGGACACATAGCAGGATTTTATCTCCATGCGCTAAATGAATGATATTTAAAGTCCTTCTAATGTTATACCTCGTTTGCCTTTGAAGGACAAAGCCTGTTTGTTTTTTTACCGGATCTAATACACAAAGACCAGAGATTCTGTCCGCCATGATCTTAAAAGGGCAGATTTTAACGGTCTAAGGGCAGCAATACAGAGTATAAACTGGGAAAAAGAACTGGCAGGTAAAAATACTGAACATAAATGGACAACATTTAAATCATTACTAAATATATATACTTACTAGCGACTTGCCCGTCAAAAAATGACGGCAATGAGATGTGTATGTTTGGAAAGTTGTTTAGTTATAAATATATCTATGTGACAGTTGTAAGTATTGTGATATTAAAACATGTTTAGTTTAGTAAAATGTTCTCTTAGTGAACAATAAGTGTTGAAACATTTTCTTTTAAAAGTATTAACCTTTTAATGTAAGAACAGTTGAAAATGAAATTAATCATTATTGTAAACTTTAGGCAATGGTTTGTTAAGATTCAATTTGTATGTGAAGAATTGTTAATTTCAATATACATGAAATCCCAATAAAAGCAAATATAACTTTGTAATATATGTAAATAATAAACTTGAAATTGTATTTAGTGAAAGTTTAACTTTATTATTTGTGTAACTTTGGAACTTGACAAAACATTTATATAACTTTGAACATTATAAACCATAAGATAGTGAACACATTTTGTAACATAATTTGGTATAAAAATTAATAACATTTGAATTTAAAAACAGTTTAACTTTAAACTAATCAGTATTTAAACTAATCAATTTGTATACGAAGAATTATTAACTTCAATATTTTACATTTAATCCCGATGAAAACAAACAGTAGAAACCCAGCTTGAAAGGTACCCAATTGTAAAATGAATTTTGTAATATATTTAAGTAAGAAACTTGACATAATATATTTTTAAACTTGAAGTTTCTTATATATGTACATTTCCAACAGTAAAAAAGATTTGTACAAATTGAAACAGTATAAACAGTAACATAGTGAATAAAGATTGTAACATAATTTTGTATTGAAAGTATTAACATTTGAATGTAAAAACAGTTTAACTTCAAAGTACTCAATATTTAAAACTTAAGGCAATGGTTTTTTAACATGCAATTTGTATCCGAATAATTCTTAACTTCAATATACATTGAATGCAAAGGAAGGCAAACAGTAAAAACTCTCTGTAAAATGTACTCAATGAAATAAATTCCTTCATGACCACATGAACTGTCGATAAACCTTAATACAGGGAGTAATATTAACATAACATACAATATTTACATTGTGTCTTAAAACGTGGTGGAGCTGTTAACATGAACTTTGTAATATGTTGAAGTAAAGAAAGTTAAAATCTTGTTTTCCAACTTGTAACACTACAAACAGTAATATAGTTAATTAACATTTTAACATAAGTATCACATATATATAGTTGCAAGGCAAGTGTTTTGTGAGTCGAATCATCCATAAAGAGTCGTTCCATAAATTATAACTGAAATTGTTTGTTTATTTTTTTTGAATGTTTTTAAATGGGTTTGGCTTGTGTTTTGTTTCTTTACTGCAAAGTTATAGTACTTCATAGTAGACAATGTTTTTAGTAAAAATACGTCAATCTTCTAATAAATCACCTTGACTTTCATTCTTTTCAATGTAAAGTTTAATAGCCTGTGGATTTTTGCACCGTGACAACGCAACGTACAATTGACCATGTGCAAATACTGTTTCTTCCAGGAAAATACCCACAGATTTGAATGTTTGACCTTGTGATTTATTGATGGTCATGGCAAATGCCATAATAATGGGAAATTGTCTTCTTTGAAGTATAAAAGGGAGACTACTTTCACTTGGTGCTAAATCTATTCTTGGTATGAAAACTCTCTCTCCTTTATGGGTCCCAGTTAAAATTTCAGCATCTATAAAATGGTACTTTAATTGTTGAACAATTAATCTTGTCCCATTGCATAGTCCTTTTTTGGGGTTCATATTTCGCAGTAACATAATAATTGCACCTTTCTTTAGCTGCAAAATATGTGGTGGCATTCCAGAAGGAGTTAGTGAGTTTATGAATTCAGTCGAAAAGTTGGACTGACTTTCATTGTCATCAGCAAGTACAGAATCAGCACTGTGATAATTTCTTTGTGGTGCATTAATTTTTTTAAAGATTTCATTATTGAGTATTAATGCATCCTTATTTTTACACGTTAGTATGACTTGGTTGGCAAGCTCGGAATATTCCTCGTTATTTATACTCCCTTCAAATATAGCTGATATAATATCTTGTTGACAAATCATATGAGGTGGGATCTCTACAGTGTCGTCAGGTAAATGTGGTATTTTTTCTGTTCTGCCTTCTCCAATTTTAATAAGCCAATCATTGAAATCAGTTTGGCCTTCTGATCTCATATTTTGTTTCAGTTGAAGATGGGTAAAATGTTTCCATAGTGTGCTTGACTTTATACATGTTTCAATAATGTCAGTTCGATTTCCATGTACAACGACAGGTAATGTTTGTCTGAAATCACCACCTAACAACATTACCTTTCCACCAAATGGAAAAGTATTATCCATGACTTCATGAAGCAAACGGTCAATACATTGGAGGGCATAGCATGACATCATTGTGGCCTCATCTATTATAATTAATTTACATTTGTTGAATTTCTTTGCTTGTAATGATGTCATGCGAATATCTGACACAGAAGTTTCTAAAATAGGCACTGGCAGTTTAAATCCACTATGAACAGTTCTTCCACCTTCTAACAAAAGTGCAGCAATTCCAGTAGTGGCAAACGCCATTGCTATTTGACCTTGTGCTCGTACTGAACTCATTAATAAGTTATACAGATAGGTTTTTCCTGATCCGCCAGGTCCATCAAGATAGAAATAACGCTCTGTCACCATGTCATCATCTATTGCATTTTTAATGGCATTAAATGCTTGCAATTGTAATGTATTTAAAGTTGCAAGTCTTTCTTGTGTTCTTTCTGCTTGTAGTTGAATGTCATAGTCTTCAAAGTTTATGTCATCTATAAGACCTGGATCAGGCAAATTAAAACTTGCACAACTTAATCCATGAGTTAAAAAGACTTCTTGGATTTCCATTAACGCTTTTAAGTGTGCAATGGGTTCATTGTATCGTCGCATAAAGTCTTCAGCCATATTACTTTTAAAAGTCTCCCACAAAGCTAATGCATTTGGAGCATTTGAGAAGATACAAATAAAAGCAAATTGTTCTCTCATCTGTCGTGGCATTTGACATTGTGCTGCTTCTTCTAAACATCTTTCCCATTCTGTATCATCCGATAGTAAGTTTCTATGTCGTGCAGCTAAATGGAAGGATTCATATACAATGTCATTAACAGTTCTTAAGTGTTCAAAACTTTGTGCTCCAGGAACATTTAAAAGTAATATCCGTAAGCAAAAACGTTCAACATCTCTTGTACTGACTGTGTTAATTCTTGGAATTATTTTATTGCCTCTGCTTTTTCTTGGTCTCCATAATCCATTCACAAAAACATAGTGATATGGAATTTCAATACATAAGTATTCAGTTGCTTCAGAATCAATGGCATTTAATTCAAACCATGCAGTTAGTGTAGTGTGACGATCTTCACTTTGGGCCAATGCATTCATTTCATTTCCAGCATGGAAATAGACTAAATGTCGTTGTGGCAAATGTACTGCTAACCTATATACTGCATGTGATCTATCATGCATTTCAAATTTTAGAAGCCGTCACATAGCTTCTGGTGCACTGACATAGCGAGCATCTACATGAGATGCAAGTTCATCATGTACTAACTCACTACTTTCAGGGTTGTCTGCACTTTTGACGACTACAGTAGCTGCATCGTAACCTTTGTAAATATATTTGTAGACATATTTAATGGATTTGATGGAAGTGCAGGCTTCTACGTTGATGTGGGCGTTGTACTTCATGAGTAAATGTGGATTGTAGGGTACTACATATCTATTGTCCACTTTTTTTCCACGAATAACGGCACTATCTCCTTCTCTTCTTTTATAAAGTGGATATCCATCACAATTGGCATAGGTTTTGTCTCTATAATCTTTTGGAAATTCTTTTGAACATTTATTATTTTCCATACATGGTGATTGTGGATTAAGGTCACCACAGGGTCCATGAATCATGAGATGAGTAACAAACAAAGTCTACCATATAGTTCTGGATCTGGTAGTTCAGCAACAATGACTGCATCCACTTTGTCCGAAGTATCTAATTTATCTTTTTCTTGAAGTATTATTAGAAGATGTGCATGTGGAAGGCCTCTTTTTTGAAATTCAATGGTATATACATAAGCAAGACATTTGCCAAATAACTGATTTATAGTGAAGTCACGTATTAATTCATTTAATTTAATCTTAAAAACTCTGGCTACTAAATCTGGTCGATCTGAAGCAGTTTGTCCAAGAAGTAGATTTTGTGTAGTTTCTGGCCATTGTGGATTACATGTAAATGTCAGAAATAAATCGGGTTTGCCAAATTTAGTGACAATAGCCATAGCATCATTGTATCTTTCTCTCATATTTCGAGGAGATCCTTGAAAGGAAGATGGTAAAATGATGGCTTTGCCAGCTGTCATGTCTCTGCTTGTAGCCACGTCAGCAACATAGTCCATTAATCCAGAATATTGTTCTACACGGAGTTTATCTTGTTGATATTTGATAAAGTTTAAATTATTTGCCTCAACTTGCAAATAAGAATCAATAATCCATTGTTGTGTTAGTTTTCCACCACATAAAATTGGATTAAATACATTGCGAATGGCAATTTGAGCTACTTTAAATTCAAGCATAGAAACATTATTTCGGATTCTGGCTTTAGCATTTGGGTAACTGGGAAGAGTTAATTTTGGTTGCCAACCTGCTTCTCCGTGTGGGAAAAAGATGGGATATGTCATTGGATCTAAATTTGGACTTAAGATACTCATATTAATGAACGGTTGCTCCTCATTTCTGGGATATATTCTAATGTCTCTTTTAAATGGTGGTTCTCCTTCATCATTCTGAAACACCATTGCAACCTCAATAGATGTTGGCAAGTTATAACTACGTTTATCAGTATGTCTGTCTCTTTTAAGCACCATATTAACCTTGGGCATTGGTAATTGATGTCTTTGTGCATGAAGTAGTTGTTCATTTTCTACTTCTGCCAATTTTTTATAAGCTTTACTGTAGGGATTGTTGTCCATAATGTTATTTAGCTGTATAAAAACACTGTGTAAGCATTTTTTATTTTCTTCCATTTGCATACGTTGGTCAACAGCTTCCATTGTATCTAGGACATATAGTTGAGCGAATTTTCTTTGATCTCCTTCCTCTGGATGTAAATGGGAAGTGAGATGATAAATTTGTCCTTGTACTTTAAAACAGTAAGGACCATGTCCTGGTACATTAGCAGCTAATGTTGCCCCCATGGATGCAAAAGATATGGCACTATTGTAGGATCTTATGTTTGTTTTAAAAATTTTGTAGTTTGGAAAAGTAGGTTCAGTCATAATATTTTGTAAATAGATAGGAAATTCTTTCCTTTCTGGAAGTTTGAACTTGCCTTTTTGACAGCAACTAATAAATTGGCCATCTCCTGTTTAAAATAATAAGCCTCACAAAACTGACATTGAGTAGTCATGTTCCCACAACTATGAACCTCTACTGCTAAAGACTTGAGTAAAGGACAATTTGCAAAGCATATTGGATTTTGACTTTCATATTCATCAGGTGAAATGTCATATAATGTTTCAACAACAGGTTCTAAATGCTTTGTTTTTTTCGTGGCTTTTCTTGGTATATGTTGTATTGTTTGAGGTAAAATGTCATGTAATGTTTCATGAACAGGTTCCAAATGCTTTGTTTTTTTTGTTGCTTTTTTTGGTATCTGTTGTATTTTTTTCTGGTAAAATGTCATCTGATGTTTGAGCAACAGGTTGTAAATGCTTTATTTGCTTTGTTGCTTTTTTTGACATATCTTTAATTTCTGCAGGTGACAGTCTTTTGCTTGCAATTCTTTTGCGTTCTTTTTCTCGTCAGATTTCATTCTTCTCCGGTGTCTGCTGGCTGTCTGCTCTCTGTCGTCGTTCTCTAGCTTGGCGTCTTTTCTTTTCTTGTTTACTCTCATTATCAGCCATGTTAATCTGTAAAAATCAAATAATGTATCATTAGTTTATTTTGAGATGTTAAGTTTGTTTTGATGAAAAATTGTTATCAACAGTGTGTTTACATTTTATACTTAATCAATTTTAATGCGGTCAATTGAATAGAGGTCTAAATAAGGCCATCAGAGAATTATTTAAAGAAGTTTTTATTTAGTAAACATGTATCCAAAAGCAAGTGTTTCACTAACTAAAAAGGTATTTTAAAAAATATGTTATGTCCTTATGTACATCACTATTCAATTTGTCAAATGGCAATCAAATGAGGGTCTATGACTGGAATTTTAGAATCACAAATTGTATAGAGTCTGTGTTTTGAGCCTTTTTTGGACTATGCAATTTTTTTTTTCAGGCTACATTGAAGTTTTTATTTACTGTTAAAGATTATTGGCCCTAAAAGACAAATAGGAGATAGATGAAAAATGTGTTAGTTATATTTTTTTAACAGTTATAGTTACTGGTGCTTTATTTTAAATTTTATTTTCTGTTGACATCGATGCAAAGCTAAGATATTTATTTATTTTTCTCTTTTTTTTACTTGTTATACTGTACCTTGGTTGAAGTTTGATTTCAAGCAGAATCTTTGTTGGTCCTGTGTTGAAAGCCTTCGTCTGATGGTGTGGTCCTGTGTTGAAAGTCCTCGTCCAATCGTCTGGTCCTCTGTGGAAAGTCCTCGTCCGATGGTGTAGTCCTCTGTTGAAAGTCCTTGTCCGCTGGTCTGGTCCTCAGTTGAAACTCCTGGTCCGATGTTCTTGACGCAGTATCTGTTATAACATAAAAATGAAAATGTTATTTTATTTGAATGTCTTTGTATTAAGGAAAAAATGACATTATTTCTGTGTTTTTCTACAATCCTATTGGTGCGCCCCACTTTTGGTATGCTTATTTAGGCTTTTTTCTAAGGCTTATATGTTGTTAAACATTAAATAAGAATATAAATGTAGTTTGGTATGTGTTTGTGTGAGTTTTCGTACAATCCTATTTGGTGCGCACCACTTTTGGTATACTTATTTATGCTTTTTTTTAAGGCTTATAGGTTGTTAAACATAAAAGAAGAATATGAATTTAGTTTGCTATGTGTTTGTGTGAGTTTTCCTACAATCCTATTTGGTGTGCACCAATTTAGTTTATGCTTATTTATGCTTTTTTCTAATGCTTATAGGTTGGTAAACATTAACTAAGAATGTAAATGTAGTTTGCTATGTGTTTGTGTGAGTTTTTGTACAATCCTGTTTGATGCGCACCACTTTTGGTATGCTTATGTAGGCTTTTTTGTACATCTTATAGGTTGTTAAACATTGAAAAAGAATATTAATTTAGTTTGCTATGTGTTTGTGTGAGTTTTTGTACAATCCTATTTGGTGGGCACCACTTTTGGTTTGCTTATTTATGCTTTTTTCTAAGGCTTATAGGTTGTTAAACATTAAAGAAGAATATTAATTTAGTTTGCTATGTATTTGTGTGAGTTTGCGTACAATCCTGTTTGGTGCGCACCAATTTAGTTATGCTTATTTAGTCTTTTTTGTAATGCTTATAGGTTGTTAAACATTAAATACAAATTTAAATGTAGTTTGCTATGTGTTTGTGTGAGTTTTCGTACAATCCTGTTTGGTGCGGCCCACTTTTGTTATGCTTCTTTAGGCTTTTTTCTAAGGCTTATAGGATGTTAAACATTAAAGAAGAATATTTATTTATTTTTCTCTTTTTTTACTTGTTATACTGTACCTTGGTTGAAGTTTGATTTCAAGCAGAATCTTTGTTGGTCCTGTGTTGAAAGCCTTCGTCTGATGGTCTGGTCCTGTGTTGAAAGTCCTCGTCCGATGTTGTAGTCCTCTGTTGAAAGTCCTCGTCCAATGGTCTGGTCCTCTGTGGAAAGTCCTCGTCCGATGGTGTAGTCCTCTGTTGAAAGTCCTCGTCCGCTGGTCTGTTCCTCAGTTGAAACTCCTGGTCCGATGTTCTTGACGCAGTATCTGTTCTAAAATAAAAATGAAAATGTTATTTTATTTGTATGTATTTGTATGAAGGAAAAAATGACATTATTTCTGTGTTTTTCTACAATCCTATTGGTGCGCCCCACTTTTGGTATGCTTATTTAGGCTTTTTTCTAAGGCTTATATGTTGTTAAACATTAAATAAGAATATAAATGTAGTTTGGTATGTGTTTGTGTGAGTTTTTGTACAATCCTGTTTGGTGCGCACCACTTTTGGTATACTTATTTATGCTTTTTTTTAAGGCTTATAGGTTGTTAAACATTAAATAAGAATATAAATGTAGTTTGCTATATGTTTGTGTGCGTTTTTGTACAATCCTAATTGATGGGCACCACTTTTGGTATGCTTATGTAGGCTTTTTTGTACGTCTTATAGGTTGTTAAACATTAAATAAGAATCTAAATGTAGTTTGCTATGTGTTTGTGTGAGTTTGCGTACACTCCTATTTGGTGCGCACCACTTTTGTTATGCTTATTATTTGTTGATGCAGAGTCTGTTTGAAAATTAAAAGTAGAAAGATTGAGCTTTAGGGGATCTATTGAATTGCAGTAAATTAATGTCGTTTAAATATACTTCTGTAATTATTTTCAATTAACATTTTTTTTTTGCTGTGGCTACACACATATGTCACATACATGAAGCACATTTTCAGAGTTGAATGTAATTTTTTTGTGTGCGTGTGACATATCACTATACATGAATCATATTTTAATTGTTAAATGAACCTAATTTTTTGTTTTGGCCAACACACATAAATGTGCGTGTGACATGTGACTATAGATAAATGGCTTTTTTGATAAAAAAATACTTGTTTTGTTTGTTTTTTGTTAAATGAACCTTATTTTTTTTGTGGGCCTACACACATAAATGTGCGTGTGACATGTGACTATACAAAAATCACATTTTCATAGTTTTTTTTGTTTTTTTTGTGCTGTCTTAATAATAAAATGTAATATATTATAGCTTACCTCTCAGTTGTAATTTGCACAATGTAAAGTAGTAAATTATGAAAGAATTGTCTTCTCAAGTAAGAGCAGCAGTTATCTATGAAGTCACTCTGTTCATCACCTGAGTAGAAATGTAGAAGTTTCTGGAAATTAGGCAGTATTTATAACCTTGTAGAAATTTCTGGAAAGTGGGCAGTATTTTTTGTAACTTTCAAGTGCCTCAGAACGTTAGCACGCAATACGCATGCGCTATTTGCGTTCCAGTTTACAATTTGCGTTCCATCCGCCATTTTGTGCGTAGTAGTGTTCAAAATGGTGTTTAAGTGTGACTGTGGTACGTTCCGCATAGTATGTGTTTCATTCTTGCGGGTTACTGCAGTGTAGTTACGTCTGAAGCCTCGTTTTCGTTTTGTTCGGCGGCCATGTTTTCTCTCGCTTAGGCGATTTTCGGCCGTTTAAACTATTTTTTTTTACTTAAATGGACGTGTAAATGAACTTTTGGAGGTGCCTGATGCCCCCCCTTGCTGTAAGTAAGCTTTTTATGTGTTCGTTGTGTTTATTTCTTGTGTTTGTGATGTTTTGATGCGCGGCGGTTGGAATGGGTCTTTCGCAGCCGTATTTTTTTCCGATGCAGCCGTATTTTGTTGCGATGCTGTCGTATTTATGTATGTCTTTGTTTCTAAGTCGTGCGTATGTGTGTTAAGAGCGTGTGAAGGGCCTTTTTTACTGTTTTTTTGTTGTCTTGCTTGTGTGTGTCTGGGTGTAAGCGGGTGTGAGGCGACTTTGAGTTTTTTTTTGTTAAAAAGTTGTGTTTGATTGTATGTGTGTGAACACTGCCGATGTTGGGATGCTCCCACCACCGCAAATGCGGACCCTCGCTTCAATACAGATAAATTAATTTTACTTAGCTAACTTATCAATTATATTATAAAATACTTTACTATAATTGTGTTATATTTAATACATTCCTGTTTAGCTATATTATAATATCATTAGACATTATTAGTACATGTTAAAACGTTTTGGGTGAAATTTTATTAATTGATTTATCTGATTTTGTTCTATGGGTTGTTATTCCAGGTTTTATTGTTCATGTGAATGAGATAAACTTTTGTATTGAGATTTTAGGACTGTATAGAAGATATCATAATAATAAGTATTATAATATGATGTATTAATTTTCTTTTATTATCTGGCTGGTTATATTGTGTTTTATTTGCATTTGATTTGATATATTACATTTTATCATTAGACTAGTTGATTTTGTTACTTTCAATAAATGTTATTTTATAAAAAGGAATATGTGTCTATAAATTGATTCTGAACTCAAAATTCATTATTCTATATTATTTAGAAAATAATATGTCGTATAAATCCCGACATATTGATAAGCCCTTAGAATTCCTAAATGACTCAGAAGCATTGAAATCTGCACAACAAATGCCTTATGCAATAACCGTGCAAATGGAACAAAGTGTTAAAATACCAGAGGGGGTGGCACAATTTCCTCTCCCTTTACAGGTAAAAAGGGGTCAAATGATTAAAGGTATTGATGCCTTTGTAAATCTTAGTCATCAGATGAAACGAAAAGGCCTCACCCTCATTCATACACCTCTAATTACTATAACACAGGTATGGAAACATAATGAAATGACAAGTGCCCGGAAGAAACCAGTGAAACATGGTAAGTTAATACATGCTATTGATGAGATGGTAATCTCTAATGGAATGACTATATATTGGAAGAAGACAAAGGGCCACTCAAAGGTAATGGGACAGGATAAAGAAGGAATTGATTTGGCTGATAAGTTGGCAAAACAAGGTGCCCCAAAGGGGGAGCTTGTTGATGTGGATCATCTTTTGGGTCCATTTCAAATTCAGGCTATAACAAGGCAACAAATCCAAAAGAGTACAGAATTGTCTACAGCTCAATGGTCCCAGGATACTCCCAATTCTGATTTAATCAGTAGTCAGAAAGAGGATCCAATCATAGGTATATTTTATAATCATATACAAGATCCAGCTAAATATCCTCTGAGTGAGATAGATGTTATAGGTAAAGAAGACCTGAGAGTTTTAATGAAGTCAAAAGCCCAATTTAGCATCTTAGATGGATTGCTTATTCGTACATCTAAGAATGGAATACAGCAATGGGTGGTTCCTACTTCATATAGAGGTCTAATGTTACAACATGCCCATGATGCCCTGACATCAGGTCACAGAGGGGATAAAATCACCTATGAAATACTGCGAGATTTTGCGTATTGGCCGCACATGTTGAAAGATGTCCAGACATATTGTCAGGGATGTTTGGTATGTCCCCAATATCAACCTAATACACCTACCCATAGAGCTCCTCTTCAGAAAAGAGGAATGTCTATGCCCTGGTCAGATATCCAAATAGATTTTATTGGACCAGTAACAACATCATCTAGGGGTAATAAATATATGCTAACGGTTACATGTCTATTTACCAAATGGGTAGAGTGCCTTCCAGCCACAAATTGTAAAACTGAAACTGCTGCAATATTATTAATGAACCATGTCTTTTCCCGTTTTGGTTTACCACAACGAATTGAGTCCGATCGGGGATCTCACTTTACCAGTGAAGTAATGAACCGTATGTGGAAAATCCTAGGGGTTAAGAGAAAATTACATATTTCTTATCGTGCTGCTTCTAGTGGTAACGTGGAACGGTACAACCAATCCATTATTAGTATTTTAAAGAAATTTGTGAAAGAATCAGGTAAAGACTGGGATATAAAATTACCTTTAGTATTAATGGCTATAAGATCTACACCTAGTACTGCAACAAAAATGTCGCCATTTGAATGAATGACGGGGAGACGTATGGTACTCCCACAACACCTTATTTATAGAACCCAAGACCATAATTTAGTGAATGCTGCTACAACCCATCAATATATAGAGGATCTGAGGAAACATTTACAGCAGGCATTTGCTTTTGCACAAAGAAATTTAGAGAAATCTGCTGTAAGTACTCAAACTTATTATGATCTTAAGACATCCAAAAAGGAGTACGAGATCACAGATCAGATATATTTGTACAACTTTCAACGAAACCAAGTGAAAGAGAAAAAGTTTTTGCCTTCATGGAAAGGACCTTATACTATTATTGACAAAATTTCACCTGTTGTATACAAAATACAAATTCCAAAAAATGGTGAAATGGTTGAAAGATGGGTTCATATTAATCAAATAAAAAGTTGTCACCCAAGATCTCAATTAAGAATCATTAACGATACTCCTGATTAATAATGTAACTTTGAATACCCTGTCTAATAAGATTATCCTATTTTTACATTGTATAGAATACACTATTAAAACTTTTTGTTTTTATTTCCTAGTTGACGAAAATGAAAGAAAGAAAAACAGCTCTGATATGGGTGATGCTGATCCTCTGCCAAGAGGTCCGAATGGAACCTATTGTGGAACCAGGCCCTTCTTCAGGAGTTCTTATCCAAGAGGCTCCAGGGTTTGTTCTCACCGGAAGGAGATTGACATCGCAAAAGATTTTCGTGAGCGTAGATCCACAAACAGTGATTGAAAGGCAATTTAACATATCTAACATACAGATGGAGGAAACCAAAGTGTGGTATCGTGAACACATTGATCGATCACAAGCTACTGTAAAGAAGATGTTGGAACAATTAAGGAAAACTTTTATTCCTGAGTCTTACAGTTCCAACAGCTGACGCCCTAAACGATTTATCGATTTCCTTATTGGGGCTACGATAATGATTATACTTGGAGCTGTTATAGGTACCACTATGTCAATAACAAACTCTATATCTATTGAAACATTAATTAAGGAATCTAGGGAACTTCGGGATTCCTTGAAGATGGTGCAAAGAGAATTGGAACTCCAAAAACAGAAGCTAAATGACTTAATAACTGTAGTGAATGAGACTATTGTTACTACAATTTGCATTCCAAGGTTACTTCCCATTCAATTGACTTACATTGGAAGCACAGCATATCAAGGGTTGAGTCTCTGTTTTTCCGGGAACCAGTTACTTTTCATATTTACAACTGTAATAATATCACCTACTTTATTAAAGAGCGATATTATTTCAGAGAGGGGGTTATCTCAGCAGTGCCTCCAAATATGTCGGGATTAATACAACATATTATTTTCTAAATAATATAGAATAATGAATTTTGAGTTCAGAATCAATTTATAGACACATATTCCTTTTTATAAAATAACATTTATTGAAAGTAACAAAATCAACTAGTCTAATGATAAAATGTAATATATCAAATCAAATGCAAATAAAACACAGTAATATATCAAAATCAAATGCAAATAAAACACAATATAACCAGCCAGATAATAAATGAAAATTAATACATCATATTATAATACTTATTATTATGATATCTTCTATACAGTCCTAAAATCTCAATACAAAAGTTTATCTCATTCACATGAACAATAAAACCTGGAATAACAACCCATAGAACAAAATCAGATAAATCAATTAATAAAAATTCACCCAAAACGTTTTAACATGTACTAATAATGTCTAATGATATTATAATATAGCTATACAGGAATGTATTAAATATAACACAATTACAGTAAAGTATTTTATAATATAATTGATAAGTTAGCTAAGTAAAATTAATTTATCTGTATTGGTCAAAAAGAAAAATGAGATATCTAATTTTGTATTAAAATTTATATCCGGATTTATAAATTTCAATGACAAAAGGAAATCTAAATAACTTTTTGATAAGAAATAAACCAAACAGAGAAATTATGGTAATGGTTTTCAATTATATCATAAAATAAAATATTTCAATTTATACATTACCAATTATGACAAGATTCCACTGGTTAATTCCAAAGTTGTTTTGCCTTTTACACAGATAAAAGTTTCTATCTCTCCTTCCTCCTTTTCTTTGTCCTTTTTCTCTCTCCTAGATCCTGTTTCTATCCATAATTATACCTCTTGCTTATTTGCCTATCAGAATCCCAAATCAGTTAAAAGTATCTAGTAACCAATAGAATCTTTTCATGATGTCATCACATATTTAAATTTTATAATGAATATATTTTTTTATAGAGACATTTATTCCTTAAACCATAAGATGGCGCTCTCGGACCTTTGAATTTTCATCCCTTTAATTAACTAATGACCCCTTTGACCCACAACCTATAAACAAAATGAAGTCATAAGAATGTTTATCAATTAGATATCCCTAGACAGATTTATTATTCTGTTTATTAGACTTGGTGTCTATGAAACGAATTCTTCACATGTGAAATATTAAGGAGGGTACCATTACCTTATAGACCTAGGAATTCACTCAGATATTTATCTCTTACAGAACAAAGAACTATTCAACCATGGATAGCTCTTTTGTGGGCAGCTGTAAAAACATATTTTTCACATAGATATATTCAAGTAATAGAATTGCACGCATAGGTACATATATAAATATACAGCATAAAAAATATTAATACAATGGATATAAAAATAGTGGTTAATAATTCGAATATCATATTATACTATAATATCCATATAAGATAGAACTTTATTCATACAAAAGTTCTGACAAAAGGGTTGTGATAAATGGAACATACTTCAATTGGACTAATGTGGTAAGTGGGGTTCCTGAGGTTTGAGTATTAGGTCCTCTACTTTTTAACATATTTATTAATGACTTAGAAGTAGGACTGGAAAAGTAGTGTCTCTATTTTTGCTGATGACAGGAAGTTGTGCAAGGTAATTAAATCAGATAATGATGTACTTTCCATCCAATGGGATTTGCATAAATTAGAGGAATGGGCATCTAAATGGCAGATGAGATTTAATATGAATAAAGTTAAAGTTATGCATCTGGGAAGAAAAAATACCATGAAATTTATATTCTTAATGAAGCGAATCTAGGGGTATCTGATATTGAAATGGATTTGGGAGTACTTATGGACAACCACCTAGGTAACAGTGCTTAATGCCAAGCAGCATTTGCAAAGGAAAGTAAAATATTAGCTTGTATTAAGAAGGGTATTGAAGCAAGGGAAGGAAATATAATTCTGCCACTATACAAATCCCTAGTATGCCCTTGTTTGGAATATGGAGTACAATTTTGGGCATCACTTCATTAAAAAAAAAACATTTTAGAGCTGGAAAAGGCACAGAGAAGGGCTACAGTTATGAAGAAAGACTAACCAAATTAAACTTATCTTCTCTAGAAAAAAGGCATCTAAGAGGGGATATGATTACCCTATATAAATACATATAGGGTCAATACAAGGCTTTGTCAAGTGAGCTTTTTGTGCCAAGAGGTTTTCAACTGAAAAGAGGACATCCGTTGAGGTTACATCAAGAAAATTCTGAATCTTGGTGGGATAGTATTTTTGGAGACATCGGGGTAGTGTACACAATGTAGTATACATGATATTCACTGGTATCCTTATTATCATTACTTTCTATGCTTCTATAAAAATCATTATTTGCATAGTGCAGATAATTACTAGTAGAAAACAGGCTTTGTCCATTACATTGGTCTATCCCAGGGAGTTGTCTACATTTGACAAGTAAACGAGTGGAATGTAAGTTTGAAGCAAATAATCTGTCTTTTCAACTGTCTCACCCTGTAATGGCGTCTGAGGCTTCTTTATTTAACAAAAAGTGTGCAATAATCATCACTATAACTTCATGTTTTTGATTTGCTATAAATATTGTGACCTTATCTGGCTGCGTAGACAGAGTTGGATACAAACACCACAACTCAAAAGAAACTCAGTTGGGTGAGAGTTTTGGTAGAATTCCTCACAAGTGCTCGCTCTTTATCATTTGTGCTAATAACCTGTACTGATCAGGTGCAAAAGAACCCTCCCTAGGCCAAGGGTCCATCTTGCCAGATTATCACAAAAAGGGTCACTGTAGTATTTTCCTTACTCTCTAAAAACTATCTGTTTAGGGGTTGATTCATTCGTGACCTGGAAGGAATGGTTGTGATCCCCACTTCAGTCTTGATACCTGTTTTTTAATCTCTTTGTTTTCTCTCCTCCAGATGCTCAACTCGCGAGCCCTCAACTCTCTCCTCATGAACAATCACCTGATGCAAACTATTTGTTCAGAGTGTCCCCTTTCTATTTCTCGACGAAATACTTCTGCACCTTTGCTACATGGGTTTGACTCAACCCTTCCCTGTATCTCATAAAAACTATCTGGAATTATTCTCTTTTTTTTAAATAAAATGTTATACATTTTTCAAATGACAAAAATACACAAAACAAAAAGACAAGACTATGCCTGATAATTGAATAAAAGTATTTAAAATTTTTGTGCAAGAAGAAAAAAAAAAATAGAAAAAAAAATAGAAGAGAAAGAAACAGAAATAGCCTCATTCACACCACATTCATAACCTATAATAGTACTCAGATGAGGGTCAAAAAGATCTTATCTAAACTTAATTTGTTTTAACATTCAAGGTTCCACGATTGAGTCCCAAACCAACCATTTGAATTTGTGTTCATTAATAATTTTGCCGGATTAATAGAGGTTTTCTAAGTCTCTAATATAGTTAATTTGTATGAACAGATCTGAATAATTAACGCAAGTTCTCTGGTTTTAAGAGCGTAAAAAAAAAATGTGAAATAGACAACCATATAGGGTGAGACAGATAGTCTTTTTTAGTGTCATAGAAATAAATTCAAAGCACTCAACCCATAAAGGGTTAATAAGAGGACACTCCCACCCTATATGAAATTGGTTGCCAGTACCCCCAGTTTCTTCAACAAAGTTTACCTTTGATGTCGTGGGAGATTTGGTATACTCTAAGAGGGACTATATACCATCTGTTTAAACTCTTAGGGCCTCATTCTATTAGCGGCCGCAGCTGTTGCGGGGCCGCAAGGACCGGCCGCAAGCTATTCTGCTATTCTATTCCCTTACGGCCGGAGGCTCCGGCAGGCTTGCGGCCGGTGCCTTGCTATCTCTTGCGGCCGCTCGCGCCGGAGGAAAGCCTTTGATCTAAAACGGCCGCAAGAGATTTGCAATTCAATTGCTCCGGGAAACCTCTCTGCAAGGCTAAAAGCGAGCCGCAGCTTACTTGCAGGAAAGAGGTCTCGCTAGCACCAATTAAGCACATAAAATAGCTCAAATAAAGCCATCCTGCACTTTGAGAAGACTATAAAGGGATTTTAGGTGTTTGAAAAAATAGCACATAATTATCCTGTACTCAAATCCGTAAAATATTTTATTTTTAATATCCGTAAAATATCCATGTAAAAAGTCCAGAGTGCTTGGAGCACCTCAGACACACCCACGCCGCAGCCGGAAAATAAACAGTTAATTTGAACTCGGGTTTGGGCAGATGTGCAAGCTTGAGAGTGGGTTTCTTTTAATCCTCATGTCCCCCAATATGATCCCTAGCATTTACAGAGCTGTACAGTGCAGGCTTGAATTTATTTTTGAGTTTTTATATTTCTGAGATTACGGCCGGTTCCAAGATATGCGGCCGGCCGTAAAAGGAGATCCTTGCGGGGCCGTATAATAGAATCGCGAGTTAACTGAACCCCCGCAAGGAATCGCAGCCTTACGGCCGATTTACGGCCGATAATAGAATGAGGCCCTTAAAGTATACCTCCATTTGAGAAGCATTTTTAATACATTTATTATTAGCTCTGAAAGCTTTTTCTCAACTACTTAGGGAAATTGAGGTGGTAAAATCTTGCTCCCACAACATTAAAGAAGCAGACTTAGTTTTTTCAATGTTAGATCTTATAATATGAAAGCATTTAGATACTAGGTACTCATTTTTTGAACAAGCGATTCGACTGAATTCAACTGCTTGCGAAAAACTTTATTAGTTATATGCTTATCTACCCATAATTTTATTTGTTCATATGTTAACCAACAAAAAGTTGAAATACCAAGTTTTTTTTAAATTGAGAAAAGGGGAGAAGCTTTATATCAAGAAAAAAATCATTAAGTGTCTGAGAAGAGTTAATTGAGAAGTTAGAATTTGTAGTAGTTTGAATTAATTTAATAGTAGTAAAAATTGGAGTTAATTAGCTAGGAAATGGAATATATGCCTGCTTTTTATTAATACGCTGCCAATAGTGTAAATTAGACTTGACTATAGCTGAGCCTTTCATTAAATATTTGGCAGGACATTTTTCAGAGAAAAGCAACGACTTTAAGTCACGATTCATAATAAGTGAACTTTCAATTTGTTGCTATGGATAATTATTGTTATGATCAAGCCATTTCAGAACATGTGATAATCTGATGGCTTCATAGTAAAGTTTAATTACTGGATAGCCAATACCACCATTACTATTTTTTTTAATCATAATTGATCTATTTAACCTAGTATATTTACCAGAATGTATAAATTTGTCAATTAAGGCTTGAAAACGTGTTAGCAACACCGTTGGAAAGGGAGTATAAATAGATTGTAAGATATAATTAATTCTCTGCAAGATGACCATTTTAATACTCTACCTGAGAAAGACAAGCAAACACCACTCCAATCTTTTATAGATTTGTCACATTTGAAAAACACTTTGCCTAAATTAAAAGGAAAGGCATCTTACTGATGTCTTCACAGAATGTAATTCCTAGATGATTAAAATAATTTGAATGCCAGCTATATGGAAATGTTACCTCCAATTCTTCTCTGATCTTATTAGGGACATTAATTGTAAGAATCTCAGATTGTGAAGCATTTAGTTTATAGTTGGATATATAACCAAATCTAGAGATAATTTGTTCCAAATGGCTCAAAGATTGACTGGGCAAGGTAAGGGACAGAATAATATCGTCGGCAAATAAGGTGGTCTCTCCGACCCTCACCCCTCCAATACTAGATGAAGTGCTAAGGCTAATGGTTCGATCAGAAGAGTAAAGAGAATGTGAGAGAAAGGGTATCTCTGCCTCGTACCATTCGTAATTTCAAAACTCTGAGAAACAAAGTTGATACCGGCTACAGAAGCCGAAGGAACAGAGTAAAGAGCCCCAATTGCATGTGAGCCGAAATTGCCAAAACCCATTTCAGACAGTGTCAGTTTCATGTACTCCCACCCCACCCTATCAAAAGATTTTTGGCGTCTAAAGAAATGAATAGGGTGGGAGCACAAGAACTCTTAGAAATAGATAATAAATTCATACGTTTTCTGACACTGTCTGAACCATGTCTTCCGGGAATAAAGCCGGCTTGATCAGTGGATATCATGGTATGGACTATACCTCCCAGTCTAGTAGCCAACATTTTAGAATACAGTTTCAAGTCAGCATTCATTAATGAAATGAGTCTATAACTAGCACATTTTTGAAGACCTTGATCTTTTTTTGGAATAACAATAATTGTGGCTTTTGACATTTCCTGTGGGATTTTGCCCAGACACATAAATTTGTTAAATAGACCTTTTAAAAGTGGGGTTAAAACTGAGTTGAACTTTTTATAAAATAAGTTACTGTAACCGTCTGGACCAGGAGTTGTGTAGTTTTTTAACTGTTCTACAGTATTACTAATTTCTAAGTCAGAGATGGGAGCATTCAACACCTCCAATTGAGATGGAGTAATTTTTGTAAGGTTATATTTCCTTAAAAAGTTTTTAATGTCTTTCTTTGAAGGAGGTTTGGCTTCCGTATATTGTGAGAGATTTTATAATTTTGAGTAGTATGAAGCAAAGGCTTTAGCAATATCAAAGGGTTTCGTGACCCATTTTCCTTGACTGAAACCCCCCTCAATTCTAGTGTTTTTTTTTAAAACTTTGATCTTATTTGCTAGTAATTTGCTAATTTTATTATCATATTGATGAAGTTTTTGTTGTAAGCGAAATAAGGCCTTATCAGAAATGAGCTGGTTAATTCTGTTATTTTGTTTTTGTAAATTTTGAATCTCACTAGAATTTTTTTCTGATGGATTTAGTTTGTTATCTTTCTCAATATTCCACAACTGGATAATAGATTACGCAAAGAAGTACCTCTTTGTTTTATTATGTTACCTTTCATTTTAAATCAGATACCTCTGATGTATGCCTTCTGAGTAGTCCAGAACAAACTTTTAGATGAAACAGAGTTTTTGTTGAGCTCAAAAAATTATTTAATCTGAGAAATAAGATACTTCTTATTATTGTCCTTAGTAATCAATGATTCGTCCAGTATCCCACACCGGCTTTAACTTTTTATCTGAGTCTAGTTTGATCTTTACTGATACGTAAGCATCATCTGAGATAGTAATAGGACCTATTTCAGCATAAGTTATTAGAATCATAGTAGGTCTGTCCACCAAGAAAAAATCTAGTCTAGAGTACATTTTATGAACTGGGTCGTTTTGCATCTTAATTTGTTTTTTAATAGATTTATACCTTTTCCTGTCATGACTACAAGTCCATAATTATATTTATTCATTTTATAAATCAATTTTTTATGAAATGCACTTGGTTTAAATTTGGAGAGTATAGGTTGACCAATGTAAACCTCTGATTATTTATTTCACCCAGCCAGAAAATGTATCTACCATAAGTGTCTATTTCCACTAGTTCTTCCTTAATAATACGTTTTTTACTAAATAATATTGAAACACCTCTAGAGTTTTTCTTAAATGTAGAGTTGTATTTTGGATGATAATCATTAGAACCAAAATTTGGTATTTTATTCCCGTCCCAATGCGTTTCTTGGAGAAATAAAATATCACAACTTTTTCAGTCTCAATAAAGAGCTCCTCTTACTAGGTGAATTGAGACCTTTTTTCCGTTGAAAGTGATACATTTAACTGACATTAAAAGTGCTAGTTTGCTAACTTTGATTTTATGTTTAATTCTGACTGGTTCATACAAATAAATAATGAGAAATTGATTCTGGAAACAACCCAACCTTATCCTATTCTTAGGAACCTTTAACCTTCCTAGCGGTAATCCCGAGTGTGACTCAGGGTTAATCTTCTCTTCCTAAATCGGTAACCCCGAGCCACACTCGGGGTTACCGCAGGGAGGATGTGGAGGGGTCCCAGTGCTGACGAGTGGGGGGAGGAGAAGGATGAGTGGGGGAGAGGAGGAGGATGAGTGGGGAGGAGGATGAGTGGGGAGGAGGAGGATGGGCGGGAGGAGGAGGATAAGGGAGAAATGGAGGCGGGCGGATAAGGGGAAAGAGGGGGGAAATGGAGGAGGAGAAGGAGGATAAGGGAAAGGGAGGAGGAGAGGGGGAAGGGGTAATGGTGTCTAAAGGCGGTATGATTATGTCAATATTTTAGAATGTACCGCTTTAACATTCTAAATACTGAAATAATCATACCACCAGGAAGGTTAAATAAATAAATAATATTTTGGTTACATAACCATTCATACTAACATGTATACTTATAAAAAACATGAAAAACAACACTTGAGACCTGTTCCTAGGCTCTACGCCGATAAGAAGTGTGAGGCTGGTATAGGCCGAAAGAGGTGAGGATAAGTGAATATATGGTCTAAGAAAAATGTGAATTACTTCTAAATTTGTTATTCGAAGACTATTATTTAAAAAAAAGTAACCACTTATAGTATATTTAGTTAAAGTGAAGAACCCAACTATATCATAAAGTTTTGATTGACTAATTATAAAAAAAATTATAAGGTGTGTCAAATCTTTACAAAAAACCCCCCAAAAAAACATAACCTAATTTTTTTAATACAAAATACAGTTTTATACATGCTAATTTAATAGAGATAATGTCTTACTTTTAAAAATAAGTGGACCAAATTTGTATCTATAAAATTCTGGATATTTTAAAGATTTATAAAAATTAATTGATGTAACCACTCCTATAGAGGAGAGGGTATAAAAATACAAAAAGTAAAATATAAATTAATTAAAGAACTAATTTAGTTTTAATAGTGTTTCCAATGACAAATAAGCCTACCACTCAAGTGATATATTTTAGTGAATTATGATAAGACCCGGTGGATAAAGTGTTCGTTAACATAGGTGTCAATTACCAGTTAAAAAACAAAATCATAAAAAATATAACTATTAAATGTCAAAGCACTTATAAAGTGCTAAAGTGAATAAGCAATGATAATTTAGTGAATTATAATAAAACCAAATGGGTACAAATATTCAGTGACATGATTATAAAATGCAGTGCAGCGACAGAACAAACCAAAAAAAAAAAAAACAGTCTCTCAGGGAAAAAGGATCTATGTCTTCTGCCACTCTGGTCTCAATGGTTTTAATGCGTTGGCATCTCCAAGGGGCGGTTTAGTGACAATACCCCATTTAGATAACAAGCCCCGCCCTTCTAATGGTGATTTAATTTTGAACCATCTTGAATCTTTTAAGACCCATAAACCCACAGGAAATGTCCAGAGTAATAGATGAAAATTCTCTGCGTTTGAGTAATGTTGCTGCTGATATGTCTGAAAATACTGTTATGTCTTCATAAGGGGAAGGAAGGGACTTCAATACATAGCAAGCTTTACTGATTGCTTGTTTAGATGAAAATAAGTGAAACTTGACTATCATGTCCCTAGACCAAGAGATGTCAAGATGTGATGGTTTAGAAATTCTGTGATAAGAGTCTGGTCTAAGATCATGAGGAGAAAGTGCTGGAGCAAGTATATTGAACATTTTTTGTAAATAAGAGTCAAGATCTACATTTAAGATGTTTTTAGGTATACCCACAATGGATCTTTTCATCCTGTCTTCCATACTTGCAAATTTGATGTTCATATCGTTTAAGTTATCTTCTGACTTTTGAGAGTGAGATAGAAGAGAGTTATACTCGATGGTCAAATTATCACACCGGGATACAATTTGTGATGTTTTGGAGTTAAGTTCCTTGATAGCCATAGCATTTTCCATGATTTGATGTTTTACATCAGCCATTAAGCTGAGCTTAAAGTCATGGAGAATCTCTTTCATCTTAGAAGGATTTAATAGATCATCATTTAAAATTTCTGTGTCACTGATTTGAGGACTTTCAGATAACTTTGTTGAGTTCGGTTCTGGTGTTTTATTATTTTCAGGCGAATTTGGTTGTGAAACCTCTTGTGACTTGTTGGAGCTTTTAGGTATAAAAAAAAAGCGGTAGATTTCTGGGAGAGCTTCTTATCTTTAACTTTGTTCCTTGCCGGCATGATTATTACTTGAAAGAGTCTATCCTTTATTTCTTTTTTTCCTTTTTCTCCTATTTCTTATTCTTTTTAATTGATAGGGAGGTGTGAGGCGAATTTCCCTCTATTTGGTATAGATCGCATAGAACTATTAACAACAGGCCCATAAAGCTGATAGAGTTATGAAGGTTATATTCGTTTAGGGCTTATCCATATTAGTCAAAAAAAATATCACGTAGCAGATAAATATGAATAGTAAGTATACAATAGGAAGCTTGTCTTCAATTAGGACTTATCGCGTTTAGCCCAGATAATTGCACTGAATCAGTGAAATTGAAAGAGGTACTGCAGCAGTGTGTACACAATTAGGTGTGCAGGGAAGCAATGAAAGAAGGATTTTAATAGTAATTCTTTATATATCCAATTACAAAAATAATGCAGTGTGAGGAGCTGAGAGACATGGAATATTAGGTGTGAGTTGATATTAAAAAAAAGAGTAGAAAAGGGGGCTTATAGCCCAAACAGAGTTACTCAGAGACTTGAAATGATAGAAGTCCAGTCCACATATGAGCAAATGTTCAGAGCTCTCACTCAGCCCTGGCACGCAGCACTGATTCAGACCTCCTTTTAGACACAAAGCTACCAATAGTGCACTGCAGTATACTGTCACAAGCCGTCTGAAGTAAGGATTAACTGCAAGGCCACCCGCTGGAATCGACACTCTCCCTCGTGGAGGTCCCCCGAGGTTAAACAGCCACAGCCCTCAGTCTCAGCAACCATGCCGACATGACTGTCGATGCGGAGGTTCGTCACTCCAAATGCCGCAAGAACACCGCGGGAGCACCAGCGGTGCCACCCGGGAAGAGGTAAGGACACCCACAGCGACGGAGCAGCGTCAGCAGAAGGCTTTGACGGCGGCTGAGGAGGTCAGGACCCCAGGAAGGAGGCTATACCATCAGGGCCGAATAGAGAGTTTTGCACAGTCATCCCTCAGCTCCTTCGTTGGCCTCTAGCCGCATTACGCAGCAACAAACACACTTCCGGTCACGCCCATAGCCTCCGGACCATTACAAATGATATACGACCATTACAAATTATATATTCTCTTTGCTTCCACAAGGATGTTCTTTATCTTCGGGTTGTGCCACTCTCATTTCCTGGTATCTCTGGTGCCTGAAATGCATTTGATGATGTCTCAGGGCTCCACTCAACTTATTTCTATTGGAGCCTGAAAATGAGGCTACAAAGCTAAGTGCTTCAGATCCTGGACCACTTCATTTTAAAGGGCCAAGATAAATGTATGTTGACTTAGTCTGCAGACAGGGCTTGAAGCGCTTTAGGTCCGATAACCAATAAATCTGATATCCTCTCACCTGAATGGCTGGATAATGAGCAAAGTAGCATATTTACACACCTTTCTCAATAAAACACACCATGTATATTTGTTCCAAAGAGAGCATCATTATTATTCACTGGAACTCCTTTTTATTTCCCAGAAAACATAATACAACTAAGTTAATATTTGGAAGAAACAAAAAGTAGCTCGGTACTCAGTGTTTTCACCACTTGACATGCCGTCTGGAAACAATTAACGACGAATACCGAGGTATCACTGTATCTGGGAAAATAGGGGAATTACTAGCATCACGGATCTAATTGAGAAAGAACATATTAAACCCTTTTCTAGGCACCAAGATCAATTCCATATTCCTCATTTAGAAGATTTTTCTTATTTGAAACTTAAATCATTATTAGTGTCTAAAATATTTTTTCGTCATGCTAAGTAAGGCAATATACAACTTTGTAGAGAGCTATTTTAAGCTAAGTAACTTTTGGTACTTGATCCCTAGGGTTTTGGCCAATAGAAGTAAGAAGTAGATGTTGGAGGAACTGAGGTGAGGAAGGAGATACACTGCATATTTGGTGGATTTGACCAATAACTCAAGTAGAATTTAAATGTTTACCTTCATTAATAATGTATATAATAAAGAGAAAGAAGTTTGTACATTTTACATGAAATATAAAAAAAGGGTTTAACAGCAATTGGAAATTATGGGAATTGTATGGAGAGATATAATATGAATAAGAAGCATAAGTTTACATTTATGCCATTAAATTGACAAGCTATTAATTATATTTGATTTTTCTTGATGTATTCTGAATGTATTAAATGTAAGTTTTAAATAGTATAAGATCATGTTTAAAAATAAATAAAAATAAGTTAAAAGGCCATTGTAAGAAAGAGGCATTTTATTTGTTTTCCAGGAAAGTAAATGCCCCTTTCACACACACACAATTTGCACCTAAGTGTCATATATACCTCCATATTCCGGCAGGGGCATGAACATTTATTTTTTTCTAATTAAAAACTAGTTTTATAACTTTTTCCCCCCATTTAATTATGCTCATCTGAAGTTTTTAAACATAGATATTTGGTTAATGTACATTGGTCTTTTAAAAATAAGAATTATAAAACCAGATTTCTATAATGTATCACTTCCTGATTATTTGAATTGGATCTATCCATTTGTTATATGCAAAAAAAGGCAATGGTTCTTTTGGAGTTAACTGTAAGCATTTCCCTTATTTTGCATGTTGTATACACTGCTAATCTGGGCATTATGAATTTTGGAATGATAGGTATAGATTAATCACCAATGTTTTCAGACTTGAATGATTTAAAAGACAGACAGCTCACACGGAAACACACATTAATTATTCTGCAGTTTCTCTAAATGTTGCATTCTTATGAAAAATAAAGATGTTGTTGAAGTATAAATCACTACACTTATCAGCCAGAAAACTTTGTTTATTTGTAACTTGTTTCAGCTACTCTAGAAAACAGTCAGAAGTAAATACAGAAATAAAGACAAATGTTAGTGCCAATATTATACCACAGGTCATATAACTAATGAGCAGTAATTGGCTGCTCGTCTCCAGCATTGGGACATGGTTTAAGGCTGACCTGATCAATGCCTCCTCTTAAATCATGGATCTTCCCATCGGAGGTTGCAGCTTCCAGCTCCTCTCTCAACCTGCAACAAACAAATCAGTTATTATGAAGTTCTAGCTTTGAGAGTGACCTGATGCACAGTTGTTTGGGTATAACATCGACATGGGCACCATCATGCAAATACCACTCTCAATTTGAGTGTGTACTAACTTTTTGTCTTGTCTCTCTAAAGGTTAGTACAATGGTATATTGTTAGCCCCTTTTTGAAAAACAGGAAACATCTGATCTCTAGTGCAGGTGATATGTTGTAATGGCCGAGTTATTATGATTAACATGAAAGGTAAACTATAATTCACATGTCTTATCACATTACCATTCCAGGGTGGAACAGTAATCTAGATACAGGCCCTTCTTGGTCTGTATTTAGACTAACTGATACCCGCAACTATCACTGGAGAGAAAACCACAAACATGAGTTTTGCTGGTACTCTCATGAAGATAATTCTATGTGCATATATTCCAATATAAAATATAAAGATAAAGGCTTTGAAAAAATAATAATGGTCAAAATATGATATCTTAATAATGATTGCTGGTATTAGACTAGTAGTCCATAGAAGATCTAAGTAAACACAATAGCTAGATATACTGCAAGGATATATATATGTAGTTAGCAGGACATATATAGCCTTAGCAAAAGATCAAAATAAGATCGTTCACATTCAATATATAATCCAGAAAATATTATAAGTGCATTAAATAAGAGTGGATCAGATACATTAGATTGCACAAAGGAATACTCCTTATGTCTGTAGGAATATGTATCTATAGTATGATCCTCAAATCAAAGTGAGTAATCCGTGGATCGCCCCAACATACCTTATGCATAAAAAAACCTAAGAACTAAAGAGCTGAACCCCTAGGTATATACAAAGCTGCATCCTAAAAATATATACACAGTATATCATACAGACTACAGGTTGTTACAACCCACAATGTAAATAATCAGTTCATTCAACATTGGGGTTGCCTGTTGAAGAACCTCAATAAAGATGACATATATTTGATATAACCAATGAAAGTGTTTCTTATACCAGGGGTATACCCCACGCCTGCCTAACGGGACGTTTCACTGCTAATGCAGCTTCTTCGGAGGCTTTTCATGGTGTGAGATCAGCTGTATTTTGCAGGCTTTTAAATCTTCGCTTTGTATTGCTTTGATGACGTCAGTGTTTGGAAACTACTCCATTGATATATATGGAGTCAAGGTATGTGCAAGGCCCGTAAAGGATCTACAATTATAGGTTACTTGCTTGTTACTGTGTCTCCGAGTTAAGAGTAAATAATATTACATACTAATAGAGACATAATTGCCAGTAAGGAAAGTAGGATGTATCTTTACTTCATATAGTGTTAATATGACATTTTTCCTACATATGACTTTCATTCTGCTGATAAGGATCAGTTAATATAATGAAAACATAAACTTTACTCACATGATCAGCAGGGTTAATCTTAAGTGCAGCTGGATACAAAAGATATACAGCAAAGCTTAGCCCTCCTTAATCCATTTTAAAGGGCACCGTCCTTAATAAGGTGCATGTTTTCATGTGCTAAATAAATTAACCATTTATGGGGTGAATTGAGGAAAACACATTATGTTCTGTTGCGTAGATGGAGATTACTACAGGGGTACCAGCAGGGTTAATCCTGAGTGTTTCAGGTTGTAAAGGATATTTGGTACTTTGCAGGAGTATAATATGCAATAATGCTTAACCAGCCTTAGTCCATTTTAAAGGGCACAGTCCTTAATGAATTGTATGTTTACATGCACCCTACCACCAGGTTCTAAATAGATTAACCCTGAATGGGGCAGACTGAGCAAAATATATCCTGCTGTATAGATAGATTCATTGGTACTTAGCCAGCTTTAGTCTATTATTAAAAAAAACACAGTCCTAGATCAGTGGTGGGCAACTTCGGTCCTTGAGGGCCATATACACGACTTGTTTTGATGAAATCCCTACAGCGCACAGGTGAATCAATCACTTCTTCAGTCATCCTGACTCACCTGTGCACAGAATAGCTTCAGATTCCGGCACGTACTGTATGTGGCCCTCCAGGACCGAAATTGCCCACCCCTGTCCTAGATGAAATGCACATTCTCATTTAACCTGTCTTTATGCCCGTACTAGTTGAACAGAATAATGCATAAAAATGCAGTTTCGCCCTTGATTTCTATAGGTCTTAAATTACATAATAAATACTGATAACCACAATATTGTGTATTTTCATTTTGGTCCATATATTAATTCCCTATACTCAGTCTCAAAAGTCCAAAGTGATCGTAATTTTCATCCTCGGATGGTTAATATTTCAGTTTAAATCTCCGCATTAATTTGTGAGCATATTATGCCAATAATTGTCTCAAAACTTATTAGCGATCCATTGTGAAGTTAATTTTGATATTAAAGGTTGTTATGTTAACTTCAGTTATACTGGTGTTTCTAATTATTTAGGAAGTAATTCATCTATAAGGATTAAAGCTTTATGAGTCAACTTCCAATTCCTTTGTATAGGAACTTTACAATTTGAATAAGGGATTTAAAGTTCAAAGTTCAATCCCATTATGTGATAATTTTAAACCATGGAATAATAATTGCAAATAGTATAGCAAGTAGTGTTATAGATTAATGCAGATCATATTGCATATGATTTTTCTTTTACAAGGGTGTAGGATGTAATATTCTTATAATAGTTCTCGTAGAATAGGGTTTTTAGTCCTGGCCTTAACATCCCCAGTGCCTTTGTTAAAATACTCAAAAATAGAACAAAAAAAGTCCTAAATTAAAAATAATTATAAATAAAAAATTAAGAATTCAAGCAAGTGAAAAGAAAATCTCATATTGCATTACCATGTATGTGAAAATACACCTGTGTTTGAAACAATAATAATATTAGTGATGATGTTAAAAAATAATAAGGTATATATATATATATATATATATATATATATATATATATATATATATATATATATATATATATATATATATATATATATATATATATATATATATATATATATATATATACATATATACATACACACACACACATTGATAATGTGTGGTGAAAGTTTGAATGATTTTATAAAAGTTTTGGTTGTAAATAAATTCTTTAAGCTTATAATTTATAATGACTATGAGATACTAATATATAATTTGAAAAAAAATGACTGCAACATTTAAATCCATAATAATAAAAAAAGATAACGTTATCAAAAACAATAAAAAAATGTATATGAGACTAATATAATATCAAATCTAATTTTGGTTGTGATGTGAAAATATATATATCTATATTATAATACAACATAATTACCTTAATTTACTCGCCCTCTTATAGTCCCGTATACTTTAAATATTAAAATTTTAATTATGGATTTAGAAAAATAATGTATATACCCTAATTCACTCTCCCACTTTTGGGCCATACTCATAATGTATCAGAATTTGAATTATAAATTTAGGAAGAGATACTTAAAGGGACAGTTACTTCAGCACAATTTGGAGGACACCAGTGGAAAGATCTTTTTGAATTTTTGAAATCCGAGCATTTTTGATGAAGATATCGCATTTTAAAAAATGTAGGATTTTCGATGTGTTTACTTGTTCGTATTCAAATGTGCTGCTGAGTACCAGCACTATCCGATCGCATACTGCTCCCCATACACATAAAGCGGTACGGTCGTTCTGTCATACCATTGGCTGTTTCACACACACCTTCACTTAGTCTCGGGGAGGGATTAGGGGGGGAACAACCACAAGGTCTAAACACATCAATCAAACAATGGCTGTCATTCTGCTGCTACACTGATTTTCAAACCTGCACCTGGATTGTTCCCTGGTAACAATCTTCTTCTATAACATGCTGCACAGCAACTACTGTGAGGTGACTATCCCCTTAAACAAAAGTGCTTAACATATTACAATCTAGACATATTTCAAATTTAGCCAAAGGCACACAAGAAAAAGCCTTCAATTAAGCCATTTGGGCTTTGAGCATTCAGTTGATATCCATTTTCTCTCTTCATGAAGCAATCTTTTATCCAGGTTTCCACCTCGGGATCTGATGTTACTCCATCCAATTTGTGAAATTGCATTGTTTCAACTTTGTTTTAATGTTGTAATGTAATGGGCCTTGCTACAGGGGTATCCAACTCCTCCATATTCCAGTATACGTCTCCTCAATTGGTGTGTTATCTTGCCAACATAAAGCCTGTTACATGAACAGACCATTACATATATAACAAGAGTGGAGCCGCAGTTGTAAAATTTCTTTACTAGATATTCTTTTTTTGTAAGGGGTTTCATGTAACAGCAAGTCTTACAGTGGACGCATCTGTAGAATGGAGTCACATTTGTACCGGGCTTGAAGTGCTGAAACATCCTCCTCCTTCGATATGTTATTGAGGCTTCTGCTGAAAGAACTTCATTTAATATCAGATCACTAGTAGGAATATGCTTTTTTTATACATTTTGTATCTCCTTGTGATTTTTGCCAAAAGTCCTAATACAATTGATTTGTTCTATTCCTGTTTTTTCTTTATAATAGGAGCACTGATCTGCCTGTTGCCAGATCTTGTGGAAGATAAATTTGTACAGAGATGGACAGAAATAGTCTCCCAATGCTTTTTGGATTTAATGAATCTAATCTTCGAAAACGAAAAACTAAATTTAGAAGGGTTAAATGTAAAAGCTGAGTATGCTCATCAAGAATTTGAGTCCCTAGATTTTGATAATTTAAATTCAAAATAAAATGTTTATATAGATAAATAAAAAAAAAGAATTATCATGAAGATAGCAAAAGAAGTTCATCGGAGATAAGAATGAATTTACTACTGGAAAAGTACTGCTGTATTAGTCTCGATATACACAACACAACAGAATATGTTTTGCTCAATTGGCCCCATAACAGATTCATTTATTTAGTACAGGATCGCAGGGGGCATGAAAACATGCACCTTATTAAGGACGATGCCGTTTAAAATGGATTAAGGCTGGCTAAACTTTGCTGCACTTTTTCTCCTGCAAAGTATATTCTTTCCAACCCTTTTAAATGGTTAAGGCTGTTAAAGCATTGCTGTGATTTTAACCCGCTGCACTTAAGGTTAACCCTGCTGATCATATGAGTAAAGTTTGTGTTTTCATTATATTAGAAATCAAAAAAGAGAAAAAGAACAAGTATCATTTTGAATTTTTAGTGCACACTCTCAGCCTAAACTACAATATAGAGAAAACTCAAAATTTAAAACTTAACATTTATTGGTGAAGTTTAAAATAATTTATATAAAATCCTAATACTCTGACGTAATAAAGAGACTATGGGAAGTGTATAAAGGTTACCATATTGATAAATACTCATATTAATGACTCATGTAATAGACCCTATATCTTATTTCTCCTTGGGGTAAGTGGGGTAATAGTGATTAAATATAAAGTGTCCAGTGACAATAGATAGCAGCTTATTGATATAAGTGGCTCTATGTGATCCAAAATAAAGTGCTGAGTGCTAGCATAAAGTCCCAGGGGGTAAATAATTATTGGGGGGGCCAATATCATAATATTATCAGAGAGAGAAAAACTTCCTCCAATATAATATAGTAAAGTGCCAGTGCTAGATATTAGGGTCTTAAAAACAGATTAATAAATATTTAGTTTAATATTTAGTTTAAATTCAATATTGGATTTTTGCAATTATCGCCACTTCCTCTTCTCAAACTGAGCCTTGGTGCATATTATCGTATTCCCAGTAGAGACTATATAAGGCTGAATAGTTGGTTTAAAAGTTTGTGGATAATGGTAGCTATAGAACATAAATAGGTGGTATGCCTGTATTTTTTAGAGCCAAATCTCTTAGCTATCCGCGCATCGCCTATGCATCTGCGTATGACGTCATAGGTCAGCGTCGCGGAATAGCATAGCGTGCAACCCGACGCACGTTTACAAGAATTTCATCAGGGGTTACCGGGGATGTGTCAGAGAGGCTATTTAAGCCACTTTAGTTGCCATTGCAACTGATATAGAAACAAATTTTAGTAAAATCAAATAATACCAAAGTTAAAATAAGAAATAAAGTGGGAGAAATAGAAATAAATATAACGCTCCATGTCAGATTAATATAGCTAGAGGTTTATAGCTTTATGATGCACAATAAACAAAAATGGGTAATAGCCCCTAGAAGAACATGGCTTCCAATATAATAAGAGTAGCTTTTGTTATATGACCTAAACAAAATAGTTTGTTTATTTATAAATGTAGTATAATGGGATCCCAAATTTATATGCCTTGATGTTCCTAGGAAATACATTAGATAAAGAAAGATATAAACATATTAATATAGTAGGTAATATTATTATTTAATTCTCCTCCATTTTTTAAAGGGGCTTGCATGAATCTAGATTGTAAATATTTAATATATTTATATAACATATTAACTAATCGACACTGATCAGCAGAATGAAAGTCAAATGTAGAAAGAATGTTATATTAACACTATATGAAGTGAAGATACATCCTACTTTACTTATTGGCAATTATGTCTCTATCAGTATCTAATATCATTTACGTGTAACTTTTAACTCTGAGACACAGTAACAAGCAAGTAGCCTATAATTGTAGATCCATTACGAGTCTTGCACATCCAGGTAATGAGTAGTTTCCAAACACTGATGACATCAAGGCAATACAAAGCGGAGCATTAAAAGCCCCCAAAAATACAGCTGTACTCACACCATGAAAAGCCTCTGAAGAAGCTGCATTATCAGTGAAACGGCCCGTTAGGCAGGCATGGGGTCTACCCCTGGTATAAGAAACCCTTTCATTAGTTATATCAAATATATCTTTATGGATTATGAGGGTTTCTTAATGATCTGATGACTTATATTGTGGGTTGTAACAACCTGTAGTCTGTATGATATACTGTGTATATATTTTTAGGATACAGCTTTGTATATACCTAGGGGTTAAGCTCTTTAGTTCTTATGTTTTTTATGCATAAGGTATGTTGGGGCGATCCGCAGATTACTCACTTTGATTTGAGGATCATACTATAAATACATATTCATACAGACATGAGGAGTATTCCTTTATGCAATCTAATGTATCTGATCCACTCTTATTTAATGCACTTATAATATTTTCTGGAATATATATCGTATGTGAAGGATCTTATTTTGATCTTTTGCTAAGGCTATATATGTCCTGTTAACTACATATATATATCCTTGCAGTATATCTAGCTATTGTGTTTACTTAGATCTTCTATGGACTACTAGTCTAATACCAGCAATCATTATTAAGATATAATATTTTGACCATTATTATATTTTCAAAGCCTTTATCTTTGTATTATATTTTATATTGGAATATAGGCACATAGAATTATTTAATAAGATTATTGGTATAATATTAGTGATTGCCAAGTAATACTATTTGAAGTAAAATCATACGGTCATGCTCATACATCTAACATTACATGTTTGCTAGCAGGATATGTGCATTAGATATTTTATTGCTACTTATCTTTTGAATTGCCTTTGATGTAGTCTGTATGTATGAGAGGCAAGGCATTGTTTAGATATGTTATTTATGATGTGCCCACACATACTTTTATTTAGTTGTGTGTGTGTTTTTTTTTTGTTGCTAATAACAACTTTTTTCTTTTGTTGTGTGTTTTTTGAAAATTATGGGCCACATTTAATTCCAAGCCTGTAAATCGATTGCTGCATGTCTGCAAGTGAGTTGCAGGCCCTCGTTGGCCTCCGTTTGCAAGGCTATTCAATTGCTCAAGCTCCCAAGTTGTTGGCTTGAAGCGACAATAATAAACCATGCACTGTTTTGGAGCAGATGAGGGCAGGAACATGATCAATTAAGCAAGCCCGTAACCTCCCATTTCGAAACAGCCAATAGGAAATTAGACTGTCGAAATTACGGCAGAAAAACATGGAGGTTACCTGTCATTCAATTATATTCGGGGGTCCAATATGTGATCAGACTCGCAAAACATGGAAAATAAACAACTATGAAAATGAATGCCAATACTGTTCAAGTCCATATGGGTGGCCTGATATGTATTAACTCATTGATACCCAAGACCGTTTTAACCCCAAAATGACACATAAAATTAAAATGTATTTCTTGCCGATCATCGATTTCCCAGTTATGTACAGTGCAGGACTGATCTTTTATTTGTATATACAGTGCTACGAGTAGGTGTTTAACCTCCTTGAAGGTCCTTCTAGCCCATGTAGGATTTCCTCCTCCATTTGCAGTTTACGAGTGTGGATAAATTTGCGATCTTGGGGAAATTGAGCAATTGAATAGCGATTTGTGATTTTAGCCTTGCGAAAGTGAAAAATCAAGGGCTTCTGAAGGCTGTAAGGTATTAGTTTGAGTTTGACGGACGCAATATTTTCAAGCACGATCGGAGCCTGCAAAAAGATGCCAATTGAATAGCAAATTTACCTGCGACCACACTTCCGAGCTCCCGGATCTGAAAAATCAGCCATTTGAATGTGGCTCAAAGTTTTCCATTTTTTTTTATAGATATTGAATTTGGTGTTAGGCACCTGGGAAAAAGATTCTAGTTATTTGCCTCATACTTTCAGTTCTCTAGCTTGCCATTATATTGTCTTCTAGAAATGTTTATGCTTTTTAAGATTTTTTGCAGGGGCAACCATGTTTCTTTTACTTTTCCTGGCTATACTGTGCGATTAGCTTTGGGGTATTTACAACTGTAAAGCCTTCCAGTTTAGGAGGTATCCCATTGTGAATCATAGTCAGTTTTTATATGGAATGTATTTTCTTGTAATATGGTGTTTATTATTGAGCATAGGCCTCTTAGCTAGCTTTGGGGTATTAACATAGAGTTAAGCCTTCCAGTTTAGGAGGGATCCCATTGTGAATCATAGTCAGTTTTTTGCCTTATATGGAATTTATTTTGTTGTTATATGGTGTTTATTATTAGGCATAGGCCTGGCACACAATGAAAGGCTATGTGCCCTCTGAGCACCTTTGGCGCTCATCGTGTGGCTCGCAATGAGCGCCTGCGTAGCTCATTGCGAGCCGCAACTTTCCTGCTTTTTAATGATCACCTTAGGCGTGATGAGCACCTTCTACGCTCATTGAGTGGCTTGCAATGAGCGCCTTTGGCCTCTCACCCTGTGTACTTTATAGGTGTTGCGCTTGAGTGTTAAACGTCCTTCATACTAGTTTTACGTCCTTCAGACTAATTTAAGTTGTGTTGCTTTTTTTCTTGATATATTGCCAAAGAAGCTGTCCTGATAGGAACTTTTATCCCCCTTCTTGTGGACAGAGACTTCTATCAGGACTGCCTCCTAGACAGATAATGTGGCCACTCCTTGAATATCTAGATGTATGAGATTTTTCTGATCTCCTAATAATGGATGGAGATAAGTAGCTCTGCTCATCCATGAATTGTTGTTTAGTCATTCAGTCATGTCCAACTCTCTGTGACCCTATGGACTGCAGCATGGCAAACATAATTGCTATGTCTCTGGTCATGCTTATCCATAAGGTTATCATGGCCAAGATACTGGAGTGGGTTGTCTGACTTCTCTGCTATGACCTGCCTATCTTGGATGACCCTGCATGCTATAGCTCATAGCTTCATTGAAGTACACAAGCCCCTTCAACCATGACAAGATAGCAATCCAGAAGTGGCACCCATGAACACTAACATTCAAATGTAAGTTTAAAAAACTGAACTGAATTATTATTTTTTTGTTAAATACTGATTGTTTTTGTGAATTATCTAGTGAATAAGCAAATCAAACTTTATTGTATGATCACTACAGTGGCCCTTTAAAATGTATGGACCTGGAGCATTGGAGTGACTCTCTCAGTAGTGTTTTCTATTATACCAGACAGATATGTCTTGCTTTGGATCTGCTGATGAGATGTTTGTGTCTTCCTGTGAGTCACTTACCTCATGTATTCGTCTTGTGCTTCAGAGTGACGCTGAGAGACGATCTCTAGCAAGGCCTTAGCCCTGGAATTCTCTTCTTCAAACACATGTCTGGAAGAACAGAAACATACAGAGTCATTAAACGTCCATTAAAGTTAAGGAAACCAAACTAATGTGTGTGAACTATGCAACAAACTAACTATATTAGCAGGTGTGTAAACCATGAACAGAAATCCAATCCTATTTTTGCAGAATGTGTATAGAAAGTTCCATGTTGTGTGGTATCATTACTTTGATAGCTTTGAGCCTGAGGGCTTGTACTTTTGTACAGTAGAGGTAGTTGTTGGTGGGAGGGCAATAAATTGTATTATTAGAGATGTATGTGACACCTGTGCCCTTCACCACATGCTGAGAAACAGGCAGTCGCAAGATTAACTGCAAGTCCTGTTCATGCAGGGATGTAAATGCCCCTCTTATAATGGCAAATCGTCAGGGACCAGGGTCCTAAAGTATCATTCTTTTTCAAGTTAAAAACTAAATTTATGGCATTTTACAATCCACATGGAAAACTGAGAGCCGCAGCTTCTATAATTTGTATTTGTACCTCCTACATATTATATATAAGTGCTTCTTTCCAGGCTCCAAGAAATAGCCTGCCTGGCTCCTATAAAATCTTCCTGGCTCCTAAGTGTAAGATAATTGTGTCAGAGAACCTTCCCTGGTAAATATCATAAGAAATGAGAAGGTGCAGCGGGACTGACTTCCCCTATCTAGACACCAGGCACAGATATTCCACACGCATATGACTTTACTACTTATCCCTTTATGTATTATGTATTATGTCGACGTAACTGCAAAATAGGAGTCAACCTGCCCTGTCTTGACCCTATCTCTATGTACATCCTTAAAGGAATATGAAAGTTTAACTATACCTATGATATCCCTGTTTATCTATTTACGTTTATGTGCATTATTTTATTATAAAGTGTTTATATGCTCTGTTTTTCCTGCCCAGATCAAATAAATAGTCCCTTATGGGTCTGCCCACTGCTGCTCATGAAGACACAGACTCTGTACGGCTTGATGTGAAGCGTAGTATCCTAGTCTATTAGGGATCACGACTCAGGATGTTGCTGAGAGGTGGTCACTGGTTAGTATGAGACACAGCACAGCAAGTACAGCTGTGTCTTCAGGAGCTGCGGTGGCAAACCCAAGTAGTGACTGCCTCTCAGAAACATTCTGCAGGAACTATCTGTTTGCTTTTAGGCAGTAAAAGCAGAGCTTATAAGCATTTCTTAAAAAAAACAAAGTGCATTAAAGCAATTAGATATACAGGGTTATTGTATACCTAGTCAAATACAGGAACTTTCCATATCCCTTTAAGGAGGCACTCCAGTTAAAAAAAAACTGCACCTGTTTGTGACGTATGTAACATAAGTTGTGTAAGTTGTGAACATAAAAATATTTTTAGGGAAAATCCGAATTTGTGAAAACTATGTTTATGTACAGTGGATTCCATCATGTATTGTTTCAACAATGGCTGATCATTATCTATTGACGAAAGGATGGGTGAGGAAGAAAGGAAGATGTAGAGACAATTGTTAAATGATTGGATCTTTTAGGATTTGACACCTACCCTATTCCCCTGCACAAGTCCAGATACAGGCAAGCCATGCTCTCCAGAAACCTAAGCCATGTAGCAAGGTTTCAGGTTCCATTAGAAGCATTAAAATATATTTTCTTCTAATTTAAAACTAGTTTTAGGATGTTTTCCACTGCCTACAAATATGCTCTTAATTAGACCCAAAGTTTTGTACTTGTATCTCCTACATATTATATATAAGTGCTTCATAAATATTTGTTTCATTGTACCCATGCATGTAACAGAGATACCTTCTTACTGATTGGCTGTAGATATAACTGCCCCCCATGCCAAGCCTAGTAAGTTAGGCAAGAGATACATCCTCACAGTGGTGGATTATGTCACCTGGTATCCGGAGGCTGTAGCACTTGGCCGCATTATGGCAGCAATAGAGCTGATGTCTTGGTAGCCATTGTCACCTGGGAAGGGTTCCCAAGTGAAATTCTATCAGAACAGGGCTGAGCTGACCCAGTAGTTGTGGTAGACATGTGGAGTGACCCTGTTGAAATCTACCCCCTATCAGTGGCTTGTGTGACTGGTTCAATTGGATTCTTAAGGCTATGAATGGAGACTTTGTAGATGAGGAAACATATTGGAAAAAGTTGAATTCCTACTTCCTCATTGCCTACATGCTTGCCCCTGATGACCCATCCCCTTTTTCTTTTATCCTGACCACCCTGTCCCCCGGTCAGTGAGAGGAGCTTGAGGGGGTGCTGAGTCACCACCCAGACTTGTTGTTGACATGACCGGGAAGGACTTGTCTACTGGTCCATGAGGTCCTTGGTCCTGACACACCCCACTAAAGCAGCATTCTTATAGGCTCTGCGAGATTGTGAAGAGGAAGGGATGAAATGTTAGAGCTTGAGGCCATCAAGCCATCCTATAATTCTTGGGTGTCCCCTGTGGTGTTGGTTCTAAATAACACTGTGCCTTAGGGAGTTATCATCTACACCCTACTGACGAGGCCCAATTCAAGTCGGAAACGTACATCTAGGGTTTGCTGTTTCTCCTGTTCAGGGTAGAATTGCCTGGCATTTCGGGCTGGATCACTCTTTTGAGTGAGACCAGAAATTTCTCCCTGTGAAGGGCACAATTGAGCTAAAAGAGGATGCTCTCAGAGTGGATGACCATATCCATAGAACTGTTTATTAAGTATAGTTTATTCTCTGACAAGATGGCTACTGACGTTTACCCTATGCCCAGAGTAAACAAACTGCTAGTTATACTAGGACGGGGGTAACGTATGTGACAAATCTGGACTTGTCTAGGAACTACTGGCAGAACCCAATTGATACGACTGGCAGAGAGAAGTCTTTATTCACCAAATTTTTGGTGGGTATGCCGTTTAAGATGAAGAATGCCCCACTCACGTACCAAGTTTGCTGATCTGTATTTGATGACACCAGATAATTTATTACAATTGTTTTGACATGCTATGATTCACCTAACATTATCTGTTTCAATAATATTTATATATAAAAAGTATAAAAATATTCTATGGTTGCAAAAGCAAAAGAGGCCCCAAAAAGTGTCATCTCATTTCAATCCTTATAAAGTGAAGTGTTTAGGCGTAATCTGTCTGTACCTGTTTGGTATGATTGTGGAGAAAAACTGACACCCAGAGATGGATCAGGTGCGAAATATGTGAGTGTCAGTGAAGTAATGGTGGTGTTTTCAGAACTTTTTTTCATTTGGGTCCTTAATCACCATGACTTGTAGGACCAGCTTTATCTGCTCATTGCCCTCATTTTAGCCACAGAACATTGCTCCGTTGTGCTGATTAGGAGCTACATGATTAGGAATCTATCCCACAATATTCATTAAAACTCAAAATGCCAGCAAACATCCTACAGTTGCACAATCACATCATCAAATTTCTTAAAGCATTTAGACTTTAGGCAGTAGGTAGAGGGTTCAGCAGTGGATCTATTACCAGTTAATATTGGGTCTAACTAGAAGACTAACAAAGCTCCTAAAATGGGTTCCAACAAAATAATGGGACAGTTTTTGTGTACAAACTTAGGTTCCAGCTCTATTTACAGTACTTACAATGGAGTTTCTCAGTGTCTCATGACCCTAATATAAAGAACTTGGTGGACAGAGGCTGACAACTTAGAAACTTTTACAAATGATATAAGAAAATAGGAGGGAGCTTAGGGATAATGTGCAAAAGAATTACATTATAGAAATAGTTGTAGATAAGTACAACCAATCTTCAGCAATAGTGGTAGGGGCAAAATCAGTAAAAGGAATTCAAGCATGCCTAAGATTTATCGCTAGGATGGGGCAGATGGAATTGTTCTGTTGACTTTCTTCTGTGATAAAAAAAAACAGTTTTATCTTAAATGAGCATCATCAGACCAATCTAATTCAGAGTAGATTACTAAAATGACGTAGGTAGCACTTACACTGCAGCTTCCGCCTCTTTACTCTTCAGGAAGATATTCTCGGCGCTCAGCGCTCGGCCCTGTTGTGTTAGCGCATTCATAGCTTCCAGAGCCTCTGCCAGCTTAGCCTGAGTCTCTTTCTCTGTGGAAGGAACCAAAATTAAACATAGGCCTTAAATTGGAGTGTGTTAAACTAACATTAAATTACCATCGAATGAGGAAAACATATATGTGTGTAAAATGTGAATTTGAGCATAGTTAGGCAAGAAAAAAGTCATAAAGCTAGATTTTATTTAAATATAAATAAACTGTATGTTTCTGATGGACCTTGGAGTTCCCCTTTCAGCTGCTCCTTATTTGGTTCTGTCTGTATAAATACAGAAGTCCTGCTTTCTCAGAGATATTTTTATACATAGTTCGTTTCTCCATATTATTATAGTATTAATGTTCTTATTATTTTTACATTATTTTTCTCTTTACTAGCACATAGCGTTATATATTTTCTGCTTTTTTCCAGCCAGGTCAAAACATATGATTAAATAATTAGTTATTATAGAGGGCTCAAAGACCACTGTGGTTATGATTTTAAAATGTACGACAGAACTGTATTTATATTTACTAAGAACTACTGGATATATGTAACATGGTATGAATGTAAAAGCAAAATAACACATTCTCTAAGTGATTGTCTTTTATATGCAGTTATCCTGTTGTGAAATCTTCCATTTTGGTTTCAGTAGATCCACTTCCTGAGTTACCAGGAGACTTTGAATACACAGAAAGTATATGTCTGCATAATGATAATCTAGCAGTTACATCTGCCAGTGATCTCAGCAGGATTTAGGGAAGCTTGTTAATTTACAGTATAATTTAATTATAATACATAATTCTATATATACATGATTTCATTTTTTTTAAAATAATTTTTATTGAGGAAACAAGGTTAATACATGAATCCAAAAGCGTCAAAAGTAAAACATTGCGCATAGCAATCCCCAGTATGATATAGCAATCCCCTCCAAGAACGAGACGAGGCTACGTTTTGAAGGGTCAAATAACTCTCTTTATTATTGAAACAACACACATTTTTAAACACTTCACATACACAGTAGGGGCAGTGACTACCTTTGGTCAACCCCTAATTACCTCTGGCCAATCAGACAGGGTAAAGGCGTGGGAGCCGGGAGTCCCCTCCCCCAGGAGCCGTCCACTAGGCGTGGCTAACTGCTCATTCTACCTCTGGCGGTGGAGAGAGTAACATCTCTAAGCTCGCATATTCCCCTGCTGGGAGTATGGGGAAACCCCAGGTCATCTCATTATTCAAGAGTCCCTACCCCCATTGTTCATGGTGCCATCTTGTCTGCTAAAACCCTTTTGTTCTGCTATCTCTTGTGTGGTTTAGCAGATACTATTAATAGGCAGATGGGCAACTCCTGACCAAGTGTATGAGACCAAAGATATTTGACTGCATACCACACAATACAATATTTTTACAGATATAATAACAACATTTTATAACCCAGAACATATCTGCAGATAGCTTAGGTCTGAGCACACATTATTACTGAATGGCGCTCAGACCACATACATACAGTTCAATGGCCATGGAACCAAAGTCTTTCTGCATAGTAAAATAAAGTATTTAAATGCCGGTCCATAGTCAAAAGGCAGGATGCTGGCAAACAGTCCTCTCCAAGACAAAGTGGCGAAGGGCACTTCGTCACACTTGCAATCCCACAATCTCTCTAAAATATGATAGGTCTCCAACCATATATGGGCAATTTTTGGGCAGTCCCAGGCTAGATACTGAGCCATGGGGAGCAGAAAAGAACTGTCAAAAGACCTGCGTAACATCATAAAGATGGAAAAGGATATAAAAAGATATCCAAAGCCTTGAAAATGCCAGTCAGTACTGTTCAATCACTTATTCAGAAGTGGAAAATTTGGGGATCTCTTGATACCAAGCAAGGTCAGGTAGACCAAGAAAGATTTCAGCCACAACGACCAGAACAATTGTTCGGAATACAAAGAAAAACCCACAGGTAACCTCAGGAGAAACACAGCATCAAGTGAGGGGCCTCATAGACAACTATTACAAAAGACTGCACGCTGTCATTGATGCTAAAGGGGGCAATACACAGTATTAAGAACTAAGGGTATGTAAACTTTTGAACTGGGTAATTTCATTTTTTTTTCTTTGTTGACATATTTTGTTTTATGATTGTGCCATTCTGTTATAACCTACAATTGAATATGAATAACAAAATAAATTAAATAAATGTGTTTTTCTTCTCACTCATGATTTCTTTAAAAATGGTACATATATTACCAATTCGCCAAGGGTATGCAAACTTTTGAGCACAACTGTTATGTACTACTCTATCTGTGTAGTACTTTGTAACATTATAACAAAATCTTCCAACCTCCACCTTCAAATCACGATATCTTGTCCTTCCAATCCTCTTTTTCTGTAAAGATACTACCCTCCTGAACTTTATTAAATCCTAATATAATTACAGGTTTCTACTATATATCCGCTCCAACTGTCCTTCAAGCCATAGGTGTTAAAGGGCAATTGTAGTTTAGGAAAAACATTTTTTGTAACATATAAACTAGCAGTTGTTGAGAAAATATAAATGTTTGCAACTAATGTTCCATCTTGTTTGGCTTCAGTACTCTCTGATAGTTTGTAGTCAGGGGGCGTATGCTTACCTATTGTTGGGAGACAAGTGGTGAAGGAGTTTGAAGAGAGGGGGTTTGTTATATATTTGGAGCTTTTGGTATATCTTTTTCCTGGGCTCAGGTAGGTCACAATGTTAACTGCAAATACTATTCATGCAGAAATGTAACAAAGTATCATGGATGCTTCCAGGGTCCAGCAAAACTTAACAAAAACTAGCCTTAGGACATTTCCCTGTATAATTATGCATAATCATACATATATTTTTTTCCATCATACTTTGGTCCTTTAAGTGCATTAATTATTCTCCTGTAACTACATGCAACAATACTGATATCACTCACCTTCATTTAGAAGACGCTGTTTTGTGTCTTCCATTTGACTAATCTCCAATTTAAGTCTTTTCTCATTCTAAAAGGGAAGATGAGAAAGACTATCTGTAAGATTTCCCAAATACAGGACACGTCTCCCCTTACTCTCCTACACACACGATCCATTATTGCCCCCTGATAGGACACAGTGATAATAAGATAATAAGGTGCAATAATAAAATAGAAAATCTAAATAGTAATAATTGTATAAATAACAGCCTAGAAGAAAATATATGGGATAAATGTAAAAAGTGCAAACCAAATTACATATGGAAAATATATGAAAATGGCAAATGAAAATAATATAAAGGCATTTCTCAAAATATGAAAATAAGGTTAATGAATGGTGAAGAGATTAGGAGGTCTTGGACAGATGGTTAAAAGATTTTTCAGATGGAAATAAACGCCCCAAAATCCCAGAGTCCAGAAATAATATCTCAATACCAAGTTGTTGCTTTTATATAACACAGTCTCTCCAAGGAATATAAAAAGATTAAAAGAAAAAAATGCATTAAAGGTATCTGGAAGTTTCCTTTTTTTTTTTTTTTGTATTATTCTGACAGTGGATTTTGAGAAGGAACTCCCCTGAAAATCCAAGCTAAATTAACATAAAAATCATAATTCATTGTGGCCAATCAGAGCCAGCTACAACATTGTAGCAAAGTATGGGTATTCAGTATTTGCAAAGCATCATGGGATTTGTAATCTTTTGTTCCCACCATACACCTCTCTCCTCTGGATCTGTGTTGCTACTGGTTGGAAGGTTATTATACAGTTAAGATACTTGCATTCAGTGTGTGTATCTGATATAAGAGGTATTTCCTTTTTATGTTTGTGAGTGTATTTGTACCTTTGTTTTTCATAAATTTATCTTAAACTTGTAAGACAGTTTGTGGGATCTCTTGTGGGATTGGGCATCTCATATCAAATCATTTTATTGAGGAATTCTGTATATTTGAAATTTCCCCCAAGGCACCTATGTAAGCAGAGCATCCTAGCCAATGAGCTGTGTGGAGTTGTGTCCTAGCCAATCAGCTGTCTGTATCACAGCGACACCCCAAGCAGCTTTGTCTCAACCAGTGAGAGAGAAACAGATATATTTTTGTACCTACCTCTGATTGGCCACAACTAATTATGATTTCGATGCAAATTTAGCTTGGATTTTCAGGGGTATTCCGTCTCAAAAGCCACCGCCTGAAAACTGAATACATTTTGTAAAATTTAGGGAGAGTTTATTAATTTATTTATTTGGGGATTTTTTCATGCAATTTTTTTGAATACACTAAAGATTCTCCTCTTATCAGATGCATCATAATCCAGGATACCATATACATTTATTGGTATCACACTATTAGTGCTTCTTTTGCTATTTTGTTTTACTTTCTCTTTAAAACTCAATTTTGAACTTTTTATTCTGAATATACTGGTCTATTATTTCCAAGACGTTTTCCTGTTTACATCCTCAAGACATGACTACCAAGACTTGATGCTACAGGAATACCCCAATTAGCGCGTTTTTCGTATAGCGCTCCTGCATGCAGCAACGCATATACCGCACTAAACGGGATATTCCTGTAGCATCAAGTGCCCGCAATGCGATTTTGAGCAATTTCACAAGATTTTGCACTTTCCAGGGACTGGGACCGGAAAGAGCGCTATTGGGAATCGCCCGGGGTATTACTGTAGTTGTCTTTATGTCTTTCTGTGCACCCCCCAATGATTATACCACGACCCTCTCCCTGTTGGTTTGTTACCAGTTTTCATTCACCAGAAAATGTACTTACATGAAACTCCCACAGGCCCTTGTGCTTCTCCATCAGTTCCTCCAACTGATTTTCAAATTCTATCCTATACTCAGTGGATAAAATGAGCAGAGGGAGCGAAAGAGAGAGATAAAGAGGAGAGAGAATAAAAGAAAGAGGAGAAAGAAAGAGACGATAAACAAGAAAATGAGACAAAGGGATAGAGTAAGAACAAGGGAGAGGAGAGAGAAGGAAAGAGGGAAAGATAGATGAGAAAGTGAGGTAAAGAGAGTAAGAGAGAGAGAGGTGGAGTGAGACAAGAAAGAAGGAAAGAGGGAGAAAGAGGTGAAAAAGTAAGAGAGGTACTAATATGCATTCAGCAGGGTATCATTAATCCATACTAATAATAAAAATACTGCCAGTTTTAAAGGGACTTTTTAGGTTATTCTTAAACAGCATGAAAAACTGCCAATATGTTGTGTCATACATTTTTTTATGTGAATAAATCCTGGGAAATTCCACGTTGTTGCTGCTGTATTTATATGCAAATAAGCAGCTCACACATTTTAACTAGCTGCCTTAATGTGCTAATAAGGCTTACAGTCTGCTTGTCTGTCTCTGTAGTGGACACAATAAAGACCTGCAATGTTACCTGGTAGTTATACACCTCTCCCACCCGTAACACATACTCTGAGTCGAATATTAGCATATTGAGCCGCACAGTCGCCTACAGGAGTTCCAAAATCAATTCTAAATATTTCAGAAATTATTTACTGTAGAGAAAAACAGCTATTACAATGATTGACAATTTATAATGTTATTAAAAATGATCTCAACTTCCTGTTGGGGTGACCGAGTGCCTTTAATATAAAAGAAACTTAAATGTAGATGACACTTGTCCTTTAAAAGAGACTAGGATTGATGTCTAGGTGAGTAAGGAAAAGAACACAATGTGCTGTTAGCTGCTCGCAAATGCCTCAAACTCATAAATTTGGCGGCGGATGTTTTTTTAATCACTGTTTAGATGTATTCTATTAACTCCAGCTCGTAAATTCCGACCGCAAGGCTGAACTCGTAAACCCTGCCTTTTTAAGTCTGATTTCAGGGGGAGTGATCATAAGATCTGACAATACACAGTATCGCACAAAAGTAAGTACACACCTCAATTGTAAATATTCTGTATTCTTGTGATATATCTTTTCATGTGACAACACTGAGGACATGCCGCTCTGCTACAATGTGAAGCAGTAAGTGTACGGCCTGTATAACTGTAAATGCGCTGTCCCCTCAAAATAACTCAGCACACTGCCATTAATGTCTAAACCGCTGGCAACAAAAGTGAGTACACCCCTAAGTGGAAATGTCAAAAATGAGCCCAAAGTGTCAATATTTTGTGTGGCCACCATTATTTTCCAGCACTGCCTTAACCCTCATGGGCATGGAGATCACCAGAGCTTCACAGGTTACCACTGGAGTCCTCTTCCCCTCCTCCATGATGACATCACGGAGCTGGTGGATGTTAGAGACCTTGCACTCCCCCACCTTCCGTTTGAGGATGCCCCACAGATGCTCAATAGGGTTTAGGTCTGGTGACATGCTTGGCCAGTCCATCCCCTTTACCTCCAGCTTGGTTAACAAGGCAGTGGTCATCTTGGAGGTGTGTTTGGGGTCGTTATCATGTTGGATACTGCCCTGTGGCCCAGTCTCTGAAGGGGAGGGGATCATGCTCTGCTTCAGTATGTCACAGTACATGTTGGAATTCATGGTTCCCTCAATGAACTGTAGCTCCCCAGTGCCAGCAGCACTCTTGCAAAAATGTGAGGGGTGTACTCACTTTTGTGAGTAATTGTATAAGCAAGCCAGTAATTTACTTCTTAGACACAGCCAATATTAAATGAGACTGTCATCATGATGTCAGTAAAACATGGTTAGACGGTGCTCAACAAGAAACTGTTGTAGTCAATGTGGGTTTCATAATATGTACTAACCCCTTGAGTCCCAAGAACGATATTACTCAGACATAACAGTTAAAAATACTTTTTAATTGCATATTTGTGTGTTTGAAACTGCTCTGCAATTAATTCTAATGTCTTTCCATGCCTTCCCGTGCTTTTAACATACAGTATTGTGTGTTTAATTGCTGCTACAGCTATAAGTCTGTGACAAAGCCCTTGTGAGTTCTATTTAGAACTAGTAATATATTTTAAAACAATTTGATACTTTTTTCAGCTTTGAGTTAGCCTTTACTTGTGATCTAGCGCTACAGGTCTAATAGAATATTGATTTTGCGTAACTAATTATTTAGAGCTCGTAATATTCAAACTGTGCTAAAACCAATGGAGTAGAACCAGTAGGCCAGTTTTTTTCTATATAGAATATGTGGCAATATTAAGAACAGTTTTAAGTGGGTATACATTTACGAATTGGGCGATAGAATAGGGCTTTATGTAAATCATTTCAGCTGCATGTGGGAAATATGATACATTTATTAGTGGAGGTCCAGAATGAGCATTCAGAGGTCCTAATTCAGAGCCAGGTCTGCCTATTAACTACTCTTTCCCTAGAGGAAGGCAATCCTGGAGTTCAAAACACAGGCCAGGATTTCTCTGTGCATAGCAGGGATATCATGTGCTAAAGACCACTGTTGCCTACCTCTTGCCATAAAGCCAATAAGTTATCACTATAGTGAATGTTTATTTCAATAACAGGGGTATGGTACTTGAACTGTGTTCTCAAACACATTGAGCTTTGATGGTACTCAATAATGGTGCACTGTGTATGTGACACTAGGAATTTATATGCCAGCCTATATGATGTACCTCTTTCTGGATCGCTACCATGTCGGGGTGAAGGGGCTTATGTACTTCAATGAAGCTGTGAGCTATATCATGTAGGGTCATCCAAGATGGACAGGTCATAGCAGTCTGAAGAAGGAACTGGCAACTCACTCCAGTTTCTCTGCCAAGATAACCTTATGGATAAACACAACCAGGGACATGACGATAGATGTGCCTGGAGTGCTACGGTCACAGAGAGTCGGACACGTCTGAATGACTACAACAACAAATATGAGGTACACAGTGTATTATCAGCACCTCTGCTTTCTGTGCTTCAATTTCTCTTCCTGTATCTTGATAGTTAGCTCCTCTATTCTCTGCTTGAACTCTGCGGAGAGCTGCTGCTGCCTGCAAAATGAACAGTACCTTAGTTTTTAATTACTAATTGCAATATTTAATAAAAGTAAAAGACAAGTTAAGTACAGTCATAAATAATGGTGCAATATTGTATAAACAGGAGCAGAAAAAACAGGTACACACAATACCACCTCAATCAGAATCTAAACATGAGCAAATAAACTGAGGTGACCCCCCAGGTAAGAATAAAACAATGTTCCAATACGAAAATGTACGGCAGAAAACAGTGGTAAGACAGTGCATGGGTTAAATTAAGATTTACAGAAATGTAAAACCTGTTCTAAACACATAAAGAAAAACATAATTGCTTATAGAATATACAATATAACGTGAATCTATCTATGGAAGTTGGTTGGTGGTTACCTGGAGGATACCTGGGCTCGTACCCAGTCAGATCCAGCAAGAGGTATGAAATAGAGGAGATGCTACAGCTAAGCCCGTACATATCCATTGGGTATACCCTATGGCGCTAGTTCTGAGAAGGCTAGTAGCACCCACATTTTTAAAGACTACAGTTGCTTCAATAACTGGACTGCAAGTGAGACGTAACCCATTCCAAGTAGGTCACCAATTATCCGGCACTCCTGGCATTTCTTGGGGTAACTGAAGACCCAACTAAACATTGCCACCTAAGAGAAGTTTGTGATTATCAGATTTTAATAATGATCTTTGGGATGATAATACCCTGATCACATTTTAATGAGTAGTTTATCAGATATAGCTGGGATTCCAAAAATGTACTTGGACATGTCTATAACATATATGTGGGAAAACACGTACTTCAATAATTCAAAGGGCAGAAATGACCATTAGTCCTTATCCAGTTAGAGATGGCGGAGTTATAATGTCTTCAGGTAGGTCGAGGGACTGTGAGGCCAGAACCAGTTAGAAGGCTGTCATATGGTAGACCACTTCTTAGGTGAAAAGGCAGGTCTCAGGCTATCTGGGTATGTTAGGGCATTACAGAAAATGTGTGTCTTCTTACCGTATCCTGGATAAGCCCTTGATGGACCTTCTTGGAAAACTGCTTTGCATGCAAAATTGTGGACTGGGTCATCTTAAAAAATGTAATTCTATTTTTTATTTTATTTTAGATTATAGACACCGACGAAAAAATAAAATAATTTAAAAGAAGGTTAAAACAATGTTGCAGAAACCCCTTTGTAATTCATAGCAATGCATTATTTCACTTTGGATACATTTTTCATTCAGTGTGATTTGTTTTATTATAACAGATGAACAGGTTACTTGACGTCTTTATTAAAGGGTCACTGAACGTAGAAACATATGTTAGGGAAGCGTTGCGCTGACGTCGGACGCAAAGGACGCATCGCACGCTGAGAAACCAGGAAGTGTCTATGTGAATGTAGAGGACGGTAGGGAGGCTACAGGACGCTAAACACGCAAAACACCACCAAGCACATACAGATTATCCAAAAAGCAGGACGAGATCCAAGATACACTATTAGCAAGGACGCTACATCATACACAGCCGCCTAGCACATACACATTAGCCGCCATTTTACAACACTAACTTACACAATGCAGAAGTACACAGCTACCGTAACGGATTTTCCTCGGGCACGCAGCCTATTTACACTACACACTGCACACATTGCTGACACTTACACCTCAGCTCCACAACACTGCAAACCTACATTGGGTGCTGCAGGAACATCAAAACAGATTGTCAGCTCTTCAGCACAATGCTTCCTGCATATATTACTTCCAAACAGGTAAAGTATATTCATCATTTAGTCATGTATTCATTATTTCACTACCATACTGTGACAGATCCATCTGTATAGATAAAGTATTAAACGTGTATGTACCCGTAGACATGGATATATCCCTTACAATTTCCCCTCATGCATGATGTTTATACTCATGTTAATGAGAATCAGGTGATAGAGTCACTGGTGCCAGATGGTTGGAGGGCAAAGGTTATCTAACATGCACAGCAGTAGGTCAGACATATAGGCACCAACAATATGGCCTGTCTACAGGGTTTCTCTGCCCCAGAACCAGGGGCAGAGAGAGACAGAGAGACATGTTCTCCCTCCCCCTACCTGTGCAAGAATAAATTAGGTTGACGCCCCTAAAGGCGGCCCTGGGGGAGGAGACTAAAAGTTCCCACGGATCAGCCCCGTCTGATTAGGTAATTAGCTGATTCTAAGAGTTACTCCATTGGCCCAGAGGGGGATGGGGGTTTGGCTAAAGGTAGCCACTCCCTATAATGTGTTGGGCAAGGTTTTAAATAAGCTGAACCGATTCAATAAAGTGTTCTTAATTTTCATCACAACTTGAGTAAAGATGTATTATTTACCAAAGGACACATGCTGGTAGTAAAGATCGTCAGACTTACTATCCAGGCTGCCCAGCGCACACTACCCAAATGCTGGGACATATAGGTCTTTGTACCTTAACACATACACAAACAAATAGACACAAAAAAAAACAAAAAAAAAACACCCATTCACGCATGCAAATAGCATTACCTGCCTTACAATTTTATTGCCGTCATTTTTTGACGGGCAAGTCGCTAGTAATAATAATTCACACTGAATGAAACATGTATCCAAAGTGAAATAATGAATTGTTATGAATTACAAAGGGGTTTCTGCCACATTGTTTTAACCTTGCTTTTAAATTATTTTATTGTTTCGTTGCTGTCTATAATATAAAATAAAATAAAATATAGAATTACATTTTTTAAGATGACCCAGTCCACAATTTTGCGTACAATTTAGTAGTGTTAAGCACTAATGGGTACAAGTCCCCTAAAGGAACTTCTTGTAAAACTGCTTTGCATCCTGATTACCAAAACCCCACCTCGCGGCGCAGCCCGTTGTTACCGCAGAGCTTCTGTTCGGGTCCTGTACTAGCTGCTCGGATTTCACTTGGTTCTTTATTGTTCCAATAGATGCCTTCATTTACTGAATCATTGGTCAAGGGGACAAAAATGTTTGGACACGAAGGTTAGCTATAGAAAAGGCCTTGATCTGGGAAATAAAGAAAGTACCGCCTTGTTTATATGGACATACGCCCTGTGCTGCCTTAACAGGGTGGCCAACCAGTTGTCTTGGCACCGCAACCTTACAATTGTTCTGGGTCCATTGGAATGATGATGGTCTCGTCCAACAGGAACATTAAAGCATCCGACAGGTTTACCAGTTCCAAACGCTATATATTTCAAGAGGATCACAGGTTTTCATGATAAGAATTTGTAACCTGTGATCTTAAGAGATAGCCAAAATTGTGAAACCTGTCACCATGGGGAACTTAAACCCCAGTTCTGGGATGGAACCAGGATGCTTCCCCGGGGCCTACTTGAACAATTCAAGCAAATTCACTTAGGGCCATTTTCTATTAGCTGCTCACAAATGCCTAGAACTCATATAGTTTTAGATGTATTCCATTGACTTTAGTTCCCAAATTCCGACCGCCAGGCTGAACTTGTAAACTCTGCCTTTTAAAGTCTGATTTCAGGGGGCGTGATCATATGATCTGACAATATTTAGGAAAGCCCGTAATTTTTGTCTTAGACACAGCCAATAGTAAATGAGAATGTCATCATGACATCAGTAAAACATGGAAGTTACACGTAATCTGCAATCGGAGGCTACGATTTAAATAGTGCCAATAAGTAATATTTGCCCATCAGGCTCACAATCTAGGGCTCTCTAAAATGCATTAGATCATCTGTTTTAGTCAATGTGGGTTTCAGATGCAAGATAGTAAGGGATACAGGTCTCCCATGGGTGTCTGCCACCCTTCATAAGTAACAGGAATATTTTTCCTATAAAAAAACAATTTTATTATATACTAGAATATTGCCCCTCAAAAAATGACGGCAATGAAATTGTAAGTGAGCTAATGCTGTTTGGTGTATGGTAATCAAATAAATAATACATTAATAAAGGAATATACTTTACCTATTTTGAAGTAATATATGCAGGAAGCATTTTGCTGAAGAGCTGGCAATCTGTTTTCATGTTGCCGCAGCATACAATGTGTGTTTTGAGTGCTGTGGAGCTGCTGTGTAAGTGTCAGCAATGTGTGCAGTGTGTAGTGTTAATTAGGCTGCGTGCGTGAGGAAAATCCGTTAGGGTAGCTGTGTACTTCCGCATTGAGGAAGTTAGTGTTGTAAAATGGCGCCTAATGTGTGGTACGTGGCTGTGGCTGCTTTTGCGTCCGTGTTCGTGGACCTCGTCCAGCTTTTTGGGAAAGTCCGGATGTGTTTCGTGGTGTTTTGCGTCTTTAGGGTCCTGTAGCCTCGGCTGCCATTTTTTCTCTCGCTTAGGGAATTTTCGTGTCTCTAAACTCTGGAATTTGGACTTAAATGGAGGTGTAACTTCCCTTGCAGAGGTCCTGGGTGCCCCCCTTGCTGTGGGTATGTTTTTTTGTATTTGTTGTGTGTATTTATCGTGTTTCTAATGCTTTCAGGGTCACGCGCGTCAGCCGTTAAAGTCGTATTTTTGCGAGGTCGTAATGTTTTACGTCTCGTATTTGTTTGTCGTAAGTCTGTAAACGTTTCGAGGTCTGCAGTTGCTGGCAAGGAGCGCCTTCGGCTTCGCGCAGCGTTAGCAACAACTTTTGACAACCCGCACAATTATATATGTGATAAATTCACAACAGCAATTAAAAACTAAATAAAAAATCCAGGATACTAAGTGAACTTTGTGCTAATTGTGGGAAATGCAGTACTCCTATGATTTAAGAATTTTGTAAACCTCACAATGAGGGGGTCTGGTATTTCCACCCTGAATGTTTGTGTTTATATATAGGAACTGGTGGTCCGTTAGCCCAGTCTATTACCTAAAGTACTAAATGCTGATGCATCAAAAATAATGCAATTTAATGTCCACATAGACTCCGTGCAAGATGCCAGAAAAAAACACATAAACGTGTATGCTAAGCAGTGACGTCACTTTCTGGGGGGCGCCCAGGTCACTAAAGTAAAGAAGTGGCTCCTAATGGCTTGGATGTTTTAAGCTGCCAAGGACGGGTGATCATATGTTCTAGTCAAAGCTTCTGGGCATTTGTCGAGATAAAGCCCTGTCCTTCACTCTATATGAGGAGTGTATCGGGCTAAAAGTGGCTCTATATGGAGGTAAGACGGGGAATCGCCAGAACCAACTCACACATACACTACATGGATTTAAGGGGCATGCATACGCCTAACGTAAGGACATCCGCAGCGTCACTAAAGCATGACGAGTTTCACCATTGTGACGTCTTTCTCAAAGGGACCTTGAGTCCCGGGATTCATATAACTCAGAAATAACTTTTAAAAATAAAAAAAATGTTATTGCATATTTATGGGTTTGCGACATGCAGTTATTGTGAAAGTGTTTCCATGCCTTCCTGTGCTGTTATAGTACGGCGGTGTGTTTAATATCTGCTAAAGGTATATGTAAGTGAGCTGGGCTATGAATGCATCTGATACAGTGTCTGAAAAAAAATTTAAACCGTTAGTCTGAAGTTTGCTGAATTTCTTGCTTTTGAAAAGAGTTTTCTCTCAATGTTGACACGCCCGGAAATTCCCAGCACCTGAAGTCTGCCCTACTGTGGGAAGTCACATGATGTCAGACACTTTCCGTTCCTTTGTATGTCTGTCCCTTCATTCACTGATTGTTTTATCTACATCCCATACTTACCCCAGCCCCAGATAATTGCCCCGTGACGTCCCCCAACCCCAGTTTTTTGCCCCCCAACCCCAGAGAATTTGCCCCCAGACCCAAAGAATTGTCACCAGTGCGAGAGCATTGCCCCTCCCCAACCCCAGAGAAATGCCCCCAGCCTCAGAGAATTGCCCCGTGACCTCCCCCAACTTCAGTGTTTTGCCCCAAACCCCAGAGAATTGCCCCCAACTCCAGATAAATGGCAATCATCCCCAGAGAATTGCCCACCAGCACCAGAGAATTGCCCCCAGCCCCAGAGAATTGCCCCAACCCCAGAGAATTGCCCCCCAGCCCCAGAGAATTACCCCATGACATCCCCAAACCCCAGTCAATTGCCCTCTCAGCCCCAGAGAATTGCCCACCAGCATGAGATATTGCCCCCAGCCCCAGAGAATTGCCCCATGACATCCCCTAGCCCCAGAGAATTGCCCCACAGCACCAAATAATTGCCCCGTGACCTCCCCCAACCCCAGAGAATTGCCCCCAACCCAGAGATTTGCCTCCCAGCCCCAAGAATTGCCCCCCAGTTCCATAGAATTGCCCCGTGACCTCCCCCAACCCTAGTTTTTTGCCCCCAACACCACAGAATTTCCCCCAGCCCCAGAGAATTGCCCCGTGAACTCCCCCAGCCCCAGAGAATTGCACTGTGACATCCTCCAACCCTAGAGAATTAGCCCCCAATCCCAGAGAATTGCCCCCCAGCTCCAGAGAGTTGCTCCACAGCCCCATAGAACTGCACCATGACCTTCCCTAACCCCAGAGAATTGCCCCCAGCCCCAGAGAATTGCCCCCAGCCCCAGAGAATTGCCCCCAACCCCAGAGAATTACCCCCGAGCCCAAGAGAATTGACCCCCAACCCCAGATAATTGTCCCCCAGTACCAGAGAATTGCCCCAAGCCCCAGAGAACTGCCCCAACCCCAGAGAATTGCCCTGTGACCTCCCCCAACCCCAGTTTTTTGCCCCCAACCCCAGAGAATTGCCCCACAGAATTGTCCCAGCCCCAGAGAACTGCCCCCAACCCCAGAGAATTGCCCCTTGACCTCCGCCAACCCCAGTTGTTTGCCCCCCAACCCTAGAGAATGGCCCCCCAGCCCCAGAGAATTGCACCCCAAACCCAGAGAATTGCCCTCCCAGAGAATTGATGCCTTGACGTCCCCAACTCCAGAGAATTGCCTGCCAGTCCCAGAGAATTTCCCCATGACCTCCCCCAACCCCAGAGAATTGCCCTCCCAGTCTTCAGAGAATTGCCCAGTGAACTCCCCCAACCCTAGTTTTTTGCCCCCAACCCCAGAGAATTGCCCTCCAGCCCCAGAGAATTGCACCCCAAACCCAGAGAATTGCCACCTTGACGTCCCCAACTCTAGAGAATTGCCCGCCAGCCCAAGAGAATTGCCCCATGACCTACCCCAACCCCAGAGAGTTGCCCCCCCAGCCCCACAGAATTGCCATGTGACCTCCCCCAACCCCAGTTTTTTACCCCCCCACCTCAGAGAATTTTCCCCAGACCCAAATAATTGTCCCCAGTGTGAGAGCATTGCCCCCCCAACCCCAGAGAAATGCCCCAGCCCCAGATAATTGCCCCATGACCTTCCCCAACCCAGTGTTTTGCCCCCAAACCCCAGAGAATTGCCCCCAACCCCAGATAAATGACCCCCAGCCCCATAAAATTGCCCCATGTCCTCCCCCAACCCCAGAGAATTGCCCTCTTAGCCCCAGAGAATTGCCCACCAGCACAAGAGAATTGCCCCCCAGCCCCAGAGAATTGCCCCAACCCCAGATAATTACCCCCCAGCCCCAGATAATTACCCTATAACCTCCCCCAACCCCAGTGAATTGCCCTCTCAGCCCCAGAGAATTGCCCACCAGCACAAGATATTGCCCCCCAGCCCCAGAGAATTGACCCAACCCCAGAGATTTCCCCTATGACATCCCCCAGCCCCAGAGAACTGCCCTCCCCAACCCCAGAGAATTGCCCCCAACCCCAGATATTTGCCTCCCAGCCCATAGAATTGCCCCACAGCCCCATAGAATGGCCCCATGACCTCCCCCAGCCCCAGAGAATTGCTCTGTGACCTCCTTCAACCCTAGAGAATTGCCCCCCAACCCCAGAGAATTGCCCCCAGCTCCAGAGAGTTGCTCCACAGCCCCACAGAATTGCACCATGACCTCTCCTAACCCCAGAGAATTGTCCCCATCCCTAGAGAATTGCCCTCAACCCCGGAGAATTACGCCCGAGCCCAAGAGAATTGACCCCCAATCGCAGATAATTGCCCCCCAGTCCCAGAAAATTGCCCCCAGCCCCAGAGAACTGCCCCCAACCCTATAGAATTGCCCTGTGACCTCTCCCAACCCCAGTTTTTTGCCCCCAACCTCAAAGAATTGCCCCACAGCCCCATAGAATTGCCCCAGCCCCAGAGAACTGCCCCCAACCCCATAGAATTGCCCTGTGATCTCCCCCAACCCCAGCTTTTTGCCCCCCAACCCCAGAGAATGGCCCCCAGCCCCGAAAATTGCACCCCAAACCCAGAGAATTGCCCTCCCCAGAGAATTGCTGCCTTAACGTCCCCAACTCCAGAAAATTGCCCGCCAGCCCCAGAGAATTGCCCCATGACCTCCCCCAACCCCAGAGAATTGCCCCCCCAGCCTTCAAAGAATTGCCCAGTGACCTCCCCCAACCCCAGTTTTTTGCCCCCTAACCCGAGAATTGCCCCCAGCCCCAGAGAATTGCCCCCAACGCCAGAGAATTACCCCCAAGCCCAAGAGAATTGACCCCCAACCCCAGATAATTGCCCCCCAGTCCCAGAGAATTGCCCCAGCCCCAGAGAACTGCCCCAACCCCAGAGAATTGCCCTGTGACCTCCCCCAACCCCATTTTTTTGCCCCAACCCCAGAGAATTGCCCCACAGCCCCATAGAATTGCCCCAGCCCCAGAGAACTGCCCCCAACCCCAGAGAATTGCTCTGTGACCTCCCCCAACCCCAGTTTTTTGCCCCTAAATCCCAGAGAATGGCCCCCCAGCCCCAGAGAATTGCACCCCAAACCAAGAGAATTGCCCTCCCCAGAGAATTGCTACCTTGACGTCCCCAACTCCAGAGAATTGCCCGCCAGCCCTAGAGAATTGCCCTATGACCTCCCCAACCCCAAAGAATTGCCCCCCAGCCGTAGAGAATTGCCCCGTGACCTTCCCCCAACCCCAGTTTTTTGCCCCCCAACGCCAGAGAATTGCCCCCCAGCCCCAGAGAATTGCCCGTGACCTCCCCCAACCCGAGAATTTCCCCCCAGACCCAAAGAATTGTCCCCAGTGCGAGAGTATTGCCCCCCCAACCCCAGAGAAATGCCCCCAGCCCAGAGAATTGCCCCGTGACCTCCCGCAACCCCAGTGTTTTGCCCCCAAACCCCAGAGAATTGCCCCAACCCCAGATAAATGACCCCCAGCCCCAGAGAATTGCCCCATGACCTCCTCCAACGGCGGAGAATTGCCCCATGACCTCGCCCAACGCCGGAGAATTGCCCTCCCAGACCCAGAGAATTGCCCCAGCCCCAGAGAATTGCCCCAACTCCAGTGAATTGCCCTCTCAGCCCCAGAGAATTGCCCACTAGCAAGATATATTGCCCCCCAGCCCCAGAGAATTGCCCCAACCCCAGAGAATTGCCCCATGACATCCCCCAGCCCCAGAGAATTGCCCTCCCGCCTCAGAGAATTGCCCTGTGACCTCCCCAACCCCAGAGAATTGCCTCCCAGCCCCAGAGAATTACCCCACGACCTCTCCCAACCCCAGAGATTTGCCTCCCAGCCCAGAGAATTGCCCCACAGCCCCATAGAATTGCCCCATGACCTCCCCCAGCCCCAGATAATTGCTCTGTGACCTCCTCCAATCCTAGAGAATTGCCCCCCAATCCCAGAGAATTGCCCCCCCAGCTCCAGAGAGTTGCTCCACAGCCCCATAGAATTGCACCATGACCTCCCCTAACCCCAGAGAATTGCCCCCAGCCCCAGAGAATTGCCCCCAACCGCAGAGATTTACCCCCGAGCGCAAGAGAATTGACCCCCAACCCCAGATAATTGCCCCCCAGTCCCAGAGAATTACCCCCAGCCCCAGAGATCTGCCCCCAACCCCAGAGAATTGCCATGTGACCTCCCCCAACCCCAGTTTTTTGCCTCCAACCCTTCGAGAATTGCCCCACAGCCCCATAGAATTGCCCCAGCCCCAGAAAACTGCCCCTAACCCCAGAGAATTGCCCTGTGACCTCCCCCAACCTGTTTTTTGCCCCCAACCCCAGATAATTTCCCCCCAGACCCAGAGAATTGCCCCACCCCAGAGAATTGCCCCCCAGCCCCAGAGAATGGCCCTGTGACCTCCCCCAACCTGTTTTTTGCCCCCCAACCCCAGAGAATTTCCCCCCAGACCCAGAGAATTGTCCCCAGTGCGAGAGCATTGCCCCCCCAACCCCATAGAAATACCCCCAACCCCAGAGAATTACCCCTCAGTCCCAGATAATTGCCCCCAACCGCAGAGAATTGCCCTGTGACGCCTCTACAGCCCAGTGTTTTGCCCCTAAACCCCAGAGAATTGCCCCCAACCCCAGATAAATGTCCCCCAGCCCCAGAGAATTGCCCCATGACCTCCCCAACTGCAGAGATTTGCCCCCCAGCCCCTGGAAAATTCCCCCATGACCTCCCCCAACCCCAGCGAATTGCCCCCCAGTTCCAGAGAATTACCCCATGACCTCCCCCAACCCCAGTGACTTGCCCTCTCAGCCCCAGAGAATTGCCCACCAGCAAGAGAGAATTGCCCCCCAGCCCCAGAGAATTGCCCCCAACCCCAGAGAATTGCCTGTGACCTCCCCAACTCCATTTTTTGCTCCCCAAACCCAGAGAATTGCCCCTTGACATCCCCCATCCCCAGAGAATTGCCCCCCAGTCCCAGAGAATTACCCCACGACCTCTCCCAACTCACTCAGGCAGGCATTCACTCAGGCAGGCACACACTCACTCAGGCAGGCACTAACTCACTCAGGAAGGCACACACTCATGCAGGCACACACTCAGGCATACACTCCCTCAGGCACACGCTCACTAAGGCAGGCACACACTCACTGAGGCAGGCACTCACTCAGGCAGATATCCATTATGCAAATCGCAGTTGCTGGGGGTGCCTACATCACCCCAAGCACATTTTTTATTATATTGCAAAAATGGTTTGCGTGTTTTCATGCAAATGTTTTTGCTAGGTGGGTTATGATGCATTCTACAGGATGCATTCATAACCCACCTCCCTTACATATACCTTTAAGGCTCTAGTAAGTGTTTGAAAAAGCCCCTGTGAGATTTATTTAGTACTCAAAAAATTTTTAACAGAAACTTGATACTTTTTTTCAGTTATGAGTCAGACTTTATATGCGATCTAGCGCTACAGGTCTAATAGAATATTAATTCTGTTTAAATTTAATTATTTAGAGCTCGTAATATTCTAGCTGTGCTAAAACCAATGGAGTTCTAAGGTTGTTTTTGTGTCTTTTCCTGGCCCATAATGATTGTGGGCGGGTAACTCGTAATCGGATTATGAGTAGCTAATAGAATATTTGGCAATATTAAGAGCAGTTAGGCAATAGTATAGGGCACTTAGTTCCCAAAGTCTAAGCCATTATTAAAAAGGCTTTCTCCTTTGCTTGTAGTGCGACCGACTCAGGAGCATTCCCATGAGAATAAACAATTAACCTGAGACTATTTCGTTATAGCTATAGTGACAGTTTACTGCTTCCTTCCACTTGTGGACAAGAGTTAGACAATAAAATAAGCTTGACATATAGAAAGAAGGAAGTAGCCATGCTATGGAAATACCAGACACTAAAGGCTGCAGATATAGGTCAACTCCTAGACTACAAAGACAAAAAGAAGGAATGAAAAAAATCATATCATTGTACATAAATGTTATATTATATACAATGTGTAATAACCTCTGGCAGCAGGGTCCCTTTAAGTAACATTTTCATTTAAAAAAATAGATTAAAAAACATAGAAAGTTACAAATAAACGATAATAATAATTAAAAACTGTGGTAGATGTGGTGAGACAAATGAAGAACTGTAATACTTACAGTGCAATGTTTTGAGGAATCAATACCCATCACACTTACCCATGTCAGCAAAAAAACATACCTTTGGTTCTCTGCTCCCTTTTTGTCACATTGCAGCTGCAACATTTGGAGCGTTTCTACATATTTAAAAAAAAAGTATGTAAGAAAAAGTCTATTTTTTTCTTCTGATTTGCACACAGTGATCACATTCTTAAGAAGCACGTGCCCTCTTCTGAACACTGAACATCTTAGGACAATCAGTTATACAAGAGGCCTGTCCTCCATTCTACTCACTCAAGGATAACCAACCCTGCTAGAAACCTATCCCTACCTACATCTGAACACTCACACCTGCAAATCTGAGGGCAGTTATTCCTACAGGAAGCCCTCTTTTGAATACTTACACATGGGTATTTAAAGGACGACAGTAATGCCCTAGCAAGAGCAGTTACTCATTTCAATTACACATTAATAATCAATATAATTCCTATTTAATGATTTATAAATGATTTAGCAATATTCCATATTCAATTAATTTTCAAACATTAGAGTATCAGCCTCCAGCTGTGTGTTTGTCTCCACCCTGACAGTGCCATAAAGTGGAAGATGGCAGATTTGCCTGATAGACAGGTTTAAAGGTGCTTTTAAGAAATATCAGGTTTAATAAAAAAAATAAACAATCATTGATAGCTGTACCAACAGTAAATGCTCACAGCCAGTGGAGAATATTGTGTTGGTACACTTTGGGCCTCATTTAATTCCAAATATTGAACAGTTACAGATCGAGTTAATTGAACAAGCCTGCAATTACAGTGTCCAAGTCAAAAAACGTAAACCATGAACACGTACGTAGCATTTCAGGGCATGATCATGATCAATTAAGCAAGACTGTAAGTAACGATTTAGAAACAGCCAATAGTAAATGAGACCATCAACATGACATCAGTAAAACATGGCGTCAATCAATTAGGGTTAGATATGCGATCGGGCTCGCAATCCAGCGATTTTAAAATCAATAAAAATAAATGAAGAATCTGTAATAGACCATGTGGGTGGCCTGATATGTATTAACTCCTTGATTCCCGAGATTGATATGACACAGAAATTAAACTTTAAAAAAATACATTTTATTGCAGATTTACAAGCTTGAGACTGTTGTGCAATTAATTATGTCTTTCATCGCTTTCCCATATTTTAAAGTCAAGTATTGTGTTTTTAGTGGCTTTTATAGTCTTAAAAACAGATGTTTAACCCACTTGCGAGTCCTCTCTAGTGCTCCTAGAATTTTTTGCTACAGTTCATAACAATTGTGGGCTTGTGGAATTGTTGCAATTAAATCGCAATTTGCGATTTTAGTCATTGTAACATTCACAGGCTTGAAAGATAGGCTTAGATGGGTTGGAATGCCGTTTTTTATAACCCATAGGAATTTTCAGCCTGTAGCTCGCAAATAAATTGCGGGTAGCTAGAGGAGGCCAGTTAAATATCTGTAACATTTGCGGGCTACATTATGACCATTTAATAGGGCACTTTGTGTCTGAAAATGTAGCAGTTGCCTATAAGACACAGACACCTCTCCCCTACTGTCCTTATAGGGGTTTGATACCAGCAGCAGTTGAGCCTGTGTAAAACCAGTATTTAACTATCCAGATAAAGACAGAAAAGGTCTCTACTTTTTTTTTAAAGTTTGGAATCCATTCCTGTTATTAATTTTAACATTATATCGCTCCAAAATTATCTTCGTCTATGCATTTCCTTTTTAGGAATAGCTAGGATAGGAGATATAGGAAAAACCCAATTCCTAAATATTAGCTTTTATTAACATTGCCTTGCCAGAACTAGTGACCAACTCTATGAATAATTTGAACAGAGGGATTAATGAGCCACTTCCTATTCAAAGGAATAGTTTTCATTTGATTTTAAACCAACTTTTTTAACAAGTTTTAACTTTGTCGCTGTCTTATAGCTAATAAAGATTTTCATAGTAACTCAATACCCATTCTTGTTCAATGATATATTATGCACTAAGGGGATTATTTTCCCAGGAGTATAGATTATATGTTGGCATTGAACAAAACATCAGATTCTTCTGTTACCTGAAAAATAATCATTAAATAATCTAAGTAAACAAAGTTTTATCTTATTCCCCCAAAAAACTTTGTAAAACTCAGTAGAGAAGCTATCAGGGATGGGGTCTTTACCAGCAGCAAAATACTGGTATTAACACCACTTCATAGTCAGCAAATGAGCCATTCAATAAATCAAGTTGATTTTCAGTTATATTCTGGAGATTCAGTTGATTCCCAAATTCTTTTTTTGGTAATATTATCTATATTTTCATTAGAACACCATTTTTATAGATAAAATTATCGGCTATCCACAGGAATCTCTCTAGTGCTTCTGAGGGGATTGAAGCCAGCAAGGGATTCCGGCTGTTGTGGAGGGTAACTGGAGGCAACTGATCCCCAAGTAAACAAAGAAATCTGGTTGTTAATTAGAGACTCGACAGCCCCATTAAATATGAAGCCCGCAGCGGCCATCGTCTAGCCCGTATGTCGGTGGGTTTAAAATCTGCTGGAGTTATAGAGTGATTACATTCAGCTATGTTGAATTCGATCAAGATTGATTTGACATTCAAAATAGACTACATGTCTGGGTGTGCGCACTGCGGCATATGTAGGACTGCATGTGCGTGTACTGTCCTAACCTGGACCATGTCGCAGCTGCATATTAACAACCAATGCTGGGAACATGTCACAGATTGGTCAGTCTCACACACTGCACAGCAAATCCAGCAGAGCACGTGTCTGATGCACATGCAGATGGCACACCGCACCTGCAGTACATATATTCATATGAGCCATGATTCACAATGCTCATTATGCAGGCCGTGGTTCATCTGTGTAACACAAGCACCACAGTCAACCACAGGTGAGCATGATGTCAAGGCTATGGAAACACATAGCTGTCAATTGTGTAGCAAAGCCAACTCAAATATGTTTGTTCTTCCATTTCAGTACCCAGGCGGACAAAACTGACCACAGAGGCACAGGTGGAGGCTCCACTGGAGGTGGAACAAAATCCACTCCTGGGAGTGGTTGACGAAGAAGGGCAGAATATTCGACAGGGCCTGGTCCATCCACAGAAGCTGGTCATTCACAATCCAAACGATCACCCTCATCTCAGTGCCCGGGCTCTCAAATGCATCATCCAGCCATGCACAGCTGTTCCATCCCCTTTCATGGGGCATATCATGGAGCCAACAAACAACCACACCAAACCTGACGACATTGTCCTGGCCCCAGCCATCATCACAGCCACCACTGCCCCCCGGCTACAACACCATTGCAGCCATGGCAGGGCACAACCACTCCCCCACAATGGGGTCCCCCAACATGGCCTAACACACCAGCCCTCCTGCCGACAACCCAGGCCCTCCTGCCGACACCTCAGGCCCTCCTGCCGTCACCTCGGGCCCTACTGCTTTCACCTGTGGCACTCCTGCTGTCACCTCAGGCACTCCTGCCGACACCCCAGGCAGTCCTGCCATTGCCTCCGGGCCCAATGCTGTCACCTTCAGCCCCAATGCCATCAACATTGGCCCCAATGCTGTCAACACCACCACCCCTCATTTTGAGGGAAATCATGGCCCGTTTCACCAGGGAGGACATGACACGGAAGAAACAAAGGACTGAGAATCTCAGATTGCAGGTTGGGCTCATATAAACCCTCCTTGTGAGGTTGGGCTCACAAAAACCCTCCTTGCGAGTAACAGATCGCTCCATTCTGAGGTTAGGATGCACAACCGAAAGATGGAGAGATATGAGGAACAGGAGATTCGGGACAGACAGCAACTCATCCAATTAGCTGAACGCCAGCTCATACCTCTCCAGCCTTTGGTTTCACAACCGCAACCAGAGACAGCAGCCTCCTCATCTCAGACCTCACAACCAGCTCAACCTGATCCCCAGCCACCCAATGTAGTGGCACCCCACACTCAAACACCACCGAGATGTGGAAGAGGGAGAAGGTGGGGGCCCAGTGCTGCGTAAGGAAGTGTTAGGACCATCCACGAAGTCCTCCTCATGATTACTCCTCACTGAATACTGATTGGTATAGATGTTGACATACTAAACTCTGGCTACAGTGTGTGTACATGTCTGGTTATATTTAACATTTCAACAATTGATGTTCAATGTGGATTGACCTTGAGTTGAGGTGTTGTAGTTAATCAAAATATTATTATGATTGATATCTTGTTTTTGTTTCTGTAGGTGTTAATAGCCAAATCGTATGACCATGTAGGCATGTTCTTCATCTTCGAGCAGTACAATACCATCATGTGAGTAAACACTCAACCCAGTTCCCTAAAGGCATTCGATCTGTGTCATTCACCACTGCAGATCGATCTAAAATGCAATATATGACTACATATCTCTTCACTAATGAACATGACTGGTGTGAGTTTCAATTATAATGAATAGAGTCCCGGCTGTAGAGTTGCACAGTCCCATTAGGATCTGCTAATCCAAACGAGTAGTTATACATGCGTTTTTGGTGCATGTCATTCCATTAACATTATGAAAGCAGATTAATGTATTTCATGTCATCCACAAACAAAATGGCTAATTTCCTTTGTTTGACGTCAGGATCAATGGGTATGTGTTTAGGGGTAATGTGAACAGTGTAAGCTGTCTGGCCTTGGTACCACCCATTGACCAGTGAGATGTGATATCAGCATGGCACAACTATTCCATGTAGATAGTGATAGTACTCTTTCCTAAAAGACTGTGTTCACATTGAAGCATGCCTTGTTGTATTACACATCCTCAACATATTCCAGAAACGCTGATTGAACAGGACAGAGTCAGTATGATTATCACTGCTCGAAGATTACATTTATGTTAATCGGTTTATTGTAGTGTCCAGAGCAAAAACACTGTACTATAATAACAGCTTATGAATTTTCTTACACCTCCTCTTTATGTTTTACATATTCCCATCATCTATTTCAGAATCAAAATTAATGTATGAAAACATGATTTATGATTTCTAGCATAAAACAGATGGAGACCATATGGTTGCTCTGTGCGCATTATTGGTTATTTCTATGAAATGGAGTGTTATATGATGTTCCAATTTTACATCCAATTATGGTTACTGTGGTGTCCTGACCCCATGTGACCCTAGTAGATGCTATGCATTATCCTTATGATGCTGTCTAAAATTTAATCCTTTAGGTGTCACTTGTTGGCCAACAGCCTCTTGCTCTCCCGGGATCCGCTCACACCACACCCATGATATTAATGCATAGTCTTGTCCATTTCTGATTGTGCTCTGTGTATGAAATAAAGCTTTGTTATACCGTTCTCATTGTGTCAGTGTGTTTTCAATGGTTGGGGTTATGGGACATCCGCATACAGTACATCACATTTGTGTCACATTCCTATATCTGTAAACTAATGAGCCCTCGTTACTATGCAATAAATGAATACATATAATAATAATAATATCATAAGATATCATATAATAATGTATATATAATATATAATAATAAAGGGTTAAAACACATGAGAGGTCCACTTTGTGATACTGTGGAGTATTGACATTCCCCTGAAGGCCTGATAGGAATATGACAGGTGATAATGTGAATCCATTGATAGCAAAACACTTAATGGGAGGTCAACATATGATAATGGGTATACAACTTGCACATTGCCACCAGCAGTGGGACTTTCCAGGATGAGCGTAGGAGAGATTGTCCCTGATGGAGGTGAGTTGGCTGTTGCTCCACGTGCCTCAGCACAGCCTCCATGTGTGATTGCGGCCCTTCCTGATAGCTTTGAGTAGATTGATGTGGTGTATGTTCCCCAGTTCCCCTTCTGGATCGCTATCTTGTGGTGGTGAAGGGGCTTGAAGCTGTGAGCTATACCATGTAGGGTCAATCTAGGCAGGCAGGTCATAGCAGAGAGGTCAGACAAATGGCAGTCCACTGGAGAAGGAACTGGCAACCCAATCCAGTATATTTGGCATGTAAACCATGTGGAACAGTACAGGCAGATACCTAGCTAAATGTGCTGCAGTCCATAGGGTCACAGAGAGTCGGATGCGACTGAAGGACTGAACAACAAATATTACAATGTTCCCCTGGTACTTAATATATGTGATGTGGCGGTGCAGTTTGGCCACTATTTATTTTTCCAATGTAGACGTGATGAGTGAGATGTAAATGCAATCATATACGGTATATAGTTATCAGTGTCCGGAACGATTACAATGTTGGTCACGCTTTGCGTCCCTCGTGAAGCGAGGCGAGCCGCCGATGCACGCATGACTTACGCTGCTATGAGTGCAGAAGGTGCTTATTGCAGCCAGAAGCACAGTACTTAGGCTGCATTAAGGGCCGACGGCGCTCACTGCAGCCAGCGGCGCAGTGAGGGTCACAACTGCGTGCCAAGAGCGTAACTATAAAAACAATAAAAAAATATTTAACAAATATAATAACACACTCACAGACAGCACAGGGGAGAGCCAGGAAGCCTGGGAGTGAGGTTGCAAGCGATTTTGAGCCATATTTGGGGGTTTTCGTCAATCCGAAATCGGCTAAGCGAGGAAAAAAATGGCGGACAAAAAACATAAAAAATTTATGAAACTGGATGAAAATTATGCCGAGCAAAGCCAGGCACGCAGGACTTAAAACAAATGGCATTCAGCGCGTGACACGCAAACATTCAGCAGACACACACAGAAGGGATCGGGGGGAGATGGTGGAAAGAGACACATGGTATTCCCAAGCACACAACATGCAGGTTAACGAAACCTGCAATGAGCGGCCTGTACAGTAGGCGGGAGTAAAGGCTCGCAATGAGCGCAGAAGGCGCTCATTGCTTGCCACGAGATGAGCGCCAAAGACACTCATTGCGGGGCTCACAATTAGCACCACGAGCGGGAGATGCTTGCAATGAGTGCCGAAGGTGCTTCTTACAAGACCCGCAATGCGCGCCAAAGGCGCTCAGAGTGGGGCTTGCGTTGAGCGCAAAAGGTGATCAGTGCAAAGCAGGAAAGTTGAAGTACACGGGTGAGAGGCTTTCAATGAGAACCACGAGTGGGAGAGGCTTGCAATGAGCGCCGAAGGTGCTCCTTGCGAGACCTGTGATGAGCACCAAAGTCACTTAGCGTGTGGCTTGCGATGAGCACAGAAGGTGATCAGTGCAAAGCAGGAAAGTTGAAGTACACGGGGGAGAGGCTCGCAATAAGCGCCGAAGGTGCTCAGCGTGAGGCTCACGATGAGCGCTGAACATGCTCAGAGGAGCAAAAGCCTCACATTGTGTGGCAAACAGCATTGCCAGCCTTACAATTTTAATCCAGTCATTTTTGACGAGCAAGTAGCTAGTTAGGTGGAGGCCAATTTCTTCAGGCCAAACAAGGGAAACAAGGGCTTCAAGCAAGAAGGAAGAGGGTGATTCTTTAATCAACATGGAAGTGCCCACTTATCCAGGGCTAAAGAGTGAGGAACCGGGACATGGGGGTCTAATATGGACCTCTGTAGAGGTATGAAGGGTACCATGGAGATCCAACAATAATAGATAGATCCAGAAAGGCATTTCCTCATCTGCAATCTTTTCAAAATATGGTTGCTGTATCTTGTAAGGGTATATATAATACATAAAATTGACTGAAGTTTATTAATTTGAACTCTTTTTCTTTTATTATATCACAAATATAGTACCTCTTAAACCCATCCTCTACAGAGTTTTTTTCTGTTCAATAACATATAGATGACTTTCTTGTAATACAGCAACATCAGCCCCAATCTTTTATCCATTTTCTGATACAGATCTTTATATTGTTTTGAGGAGATTTTTAAATCATTCTTGTTTTATCAGCTTTTGATTGAAATCAGATATTTTTTGTTCCACCCTTAATAATCTGGTGTTCTTAATTATTCCATTAAAGACTACACTCATTTGAGTCACAATTGACTGCACCCATTTATGGTTTCTAGACTGTTCTGGTTTAATATGATGAAACTCTACAGAAGTACTCGTCTGAAGCTTAAAACATCTATGATTTCTATTCTCCTTCTTTGAACCTGTTTTTTATCTGCTCTCTGGGCACGTGAACCAGCCATATCTGATGTTACAGGTAAATTCTTTACATATTTATCCTTTTTAGACTGAATAGAGAAAGTATATGAAAACCTGCTAAACATAGTAGACTGATAGTAACCAATGATAAGGATAATTGAAAGCTTAGTTAAAATGAAACTTTTATTATTACATATTAAAAAATTCCATAATAAAACAAAAAGCAGGGAGATAGATCCAAGTCGCCAATAATACTCTTAAGTATAGTAATTACTTAAAGAGTAATTTACCTCACTGTAAGTGCTCTTCATGGTGTGAAAGAGCACAAGATTGTAAGTTAAATTTATCTATTTTTTAATTACACTGATAATAGCAAAAAAAATCTAAAGTTTTAAACGTATGTTTACATATAGTCTATGCTGTTGCATGAGTGACAATAGCTTGCAGAGTGCAGCTAGTGTGCATGCAGTGGGTTATTCTCTATGTGTAAGGCTATGATTGATAGCATTGCGTTCCCTTGGACTCAGTTTACACTGCACTGACCAGTTCACTTATCGCTGGCCTGTATTAGGTGAGTACAGCATTCCATGCCTGCCCAGATAGATTAGTTCAGGGTTAACTCCACTAATGGAGCACCAGAGAGAAGCACTGACCCCCTGCATTAGTCTGCATTGCTTAAATTCTAGAGCGGCATGAGAGCAGAAACCTGAATTATCTACCAAAAGAAAAGTATAAACCCATTACAAGGTCTCTTCCCATCAAACTGGAAATATAAGCAGTCTGTCCACAACCTTATCATTGACTTGAATAGGGGACCCACTATGCAACCTGATTGGTTGCAGTAATGCAGTAGCATGTGGTCAGCCTGTTATACATGTAAACACATATTTTATTTAAAAATGTCAAAAAGTAATTCAATTAAATTCAATCTCGCCATCACGCACAGCAACTCGCTCTACTCACTGGACAAAAGCATTGAACACCACCAATCTAACAGCATAAGTTCCCATCTCCGGAACATAGCACAGAAAAGCCCAGAAACTAGTTAACCCTGTTGTGAGTAAAAAATCTGGAGCTCTGTCAGATCAAATTGCATCAGAAATGGAAGGCCTCGACCAGTAGCCTCTAGACCATCTAAACTTACTTTTTAGCCTAGAGTTGAGCTGCTTGTCTCCACCTTTTATGAGATCTCAAGGTGTGGGGGCCTACGAAGAGATAGTCCTAAACCATCAGACACAAGCTTCTGTACTTGCTAAGGTAAATCAATAAAAAACACAACTACAGCCAATAAAAGGCATCTAATCATAATTATAAGCTTATGTCTGGCCATTTAGGATTGCCTTCCAGTCAAAGTTCCTTACATCCTCTAATAAACTCATAACGGGCAGAGATAAAGTGCTCAGCCTAGGATTTATATGTTAACGTTTTAAGGTAAATTTAATAATGAAAATTGCTTTTCTAAAATTGTAATATTATTAGTGACCAATGTCTAATGAAATATATAGTTCCTGTTTTAAGGTAATAACAGCTATGCTATAATTTAATACTGTAGTCTGCCATGGATGTTTTTCCTCCTGTCCTAGGCCCTCATTCAATTGTAATTTTGCCAATTGAATAAGGCTCTAAATAAGCACATAACATATTTTTTTTAAAGATGTTTTTAGTTAGTGAAGACCTTGCTTTTGGATAGATGTTTACGAATGAAAAAACATCTTTAAAAAAAATATGTTATGTGCTTATTTGGAGCCTTATTCAATTGGCAAAATTGCAATTGAATGAGGGCCCTAGTGTGTAATTAAGGACAGAGCAGGAAAAAGCTTTTTATTTGAAAGGGAAACTTTTAAATCACATTTTAATAAAAGTCTTTGAACACCATTGGGTTAAATTTCAGTGTAAATACTTTAATTTTTTCAATATTTTTTCAATATTTTACTGTTGGTATCCATGCTTGGCTCTTCAACCTTCAACTCTCAGTGCATGGTCACTGGTTGTTTGATCTTGTTCCTTGAAGTTTCCTTATCATAAAGTAAAACCTGCACAATGCAAATTATCAGCCGCATTAAATTGGAGCCCAGCAAGTGCAACATGAGCCTTGAAAATCTCCATTGCTACAGGTCTATTAAATTGGAAGGGGCTGCGAGCTTCATGCCGGAGACGCAAAATCGTAACCCAGTCTGTCGCACGTTGGATGTGCAGCTGTGAACAGGATCAATTAGTCAAACCCGTAGTAACGGGTTAGATGTAGCCAATGGCAAAAGAGATTGCCATCATGGCTGATAAACCCCCACATGCTCCCGACATAATCCCTTGCTGTGGGGGTCCCGATCGGGACCCCCACAGCAGTTAAACTCTGAACCCCTGCCGCAGGGGTTACTCCAAGTACCCCCTGTCACCTAAAGCTAACCCCCCTATGCTGGGGGTCCCAATTAGGTACCCTGCTGCATTTAAAATTTTAAATGTCCCGCCTCGCGGGTCCTGAAAGGAACTTAAAGGACCTGCGCTAACAAAAAATTAACCCCTGCCGCGTGGGTACTATAAGTACCCCCCAGCACCCTAAAACGAACCCCATCACTCATGGGGGTCTATATAGACCCTAATGAGACAATAATTACCCCGCCTCAGTCCAATAGGGGTATATATAGACCCCTATAGGACACTATTAACCCCTATATTAACCCTCTACTGTATTAACCCCCCTCTACCCTATCCTTAACCCCTACTCTACCTAGCTAACCCCTAATAAAATTCCTAGCAACCCACTAATTACACAAATTAAAAAAAACACTAATTAATTACACAAAATAATAAAACTACATTACATAAAAAAACTAGATTACATAAAATAAAAAACCTACATTGCTGAAAATAAAAAAACCTAGATTACTGAAAATAAAAAAGCTAGATTACAAAGAAAAAAAAACAGCCTTACTAAAAATATAAAATGGTTAATTAGACCACTGAACTGGCCAAAATACCCCTCCAGTGATGCCCTGGTCTTCAGTTCTTCGTCCCAGACAGGGCGATCCAAAACTGTCCACAGCTTTCATCACTGTCACACCTAAAAAAACAAAGAAACAGTATAGTTAATACACAAATACATACAACATGTAATATAATAAAGGCTTAATAGTCAACTTACCTGTCCAAAATGTCCCTCCAGCTATGCCCCGGTCCTCAGTCCTTCATTGCTGGAGGGGCATTTTGGGCAGGTCAGTGGTCTAATTAACACTTTTCTATTTTTAGTAAGGCTGTTTTTTTTTTCTTTGTAATCTAGTTTTTTTTTTTTTTCAGTAACCTAGATTTTTTCTCTTATGTAATATAGTTTTATTATTTTGTGTAATGTAGTTTTTTTTTATTTTGTGTAATGTAGATGTTTTTAATTTTATGTAATGTGGGTTTCTTTATTTTATGTACTGTGTGTTCTTTATTTTGTGTAATGTAGGTTTTTCTATTTTCTGTAAATAGTGGGGTGTTTAATAGGGGGTTAGCTACAGTATGTAGTGTAGATGTTAATAGGATAGGATAGAGGGGGGGTTAATAGGATAGGGTAGAGGGGGGTTAATAGGATAGGGTAGAGGGGTGTTAGTTAGAGAGGGGTTAATTTAGAATTATTAGTTTACTAGCGACTTGCCCGTCAAAAATGACGGCAATAAAATTTGAAGTCTGGCAATGGTGTTTGCCACACATTGCAAGCCTCTCCCCCTCTACTTAACTGGCCTTGCGATGAGCGCCTTTGGCGCTCATTGCGAGCCTCTCCCCCCTTTACCTCTCCCCCCTCTACTTGACGGTAGGCTCTCCCTTTCCTGTGTCTCTTCCACCCCTCTCCCTCCCGTTTCTCTTCCCCCTCTCCCTCCCCTGTTTCTCTTCCCCCTCTCCCTTCCCTTGTCTCTTCCACACTGCTCTCCATTCCCTTGTCTCTTCCACCCCGCTTTCCCTCCCGTCTCTTCCACTTCACTTTTCACATCTCTGTCTGTAACTCCTTCCTGTCTGTCTCTCTGTCCCTTCTTCCTGTCAGTCTCTCTCTCTGTCGCTCCTTCCTGTGTATCTTTCGCCCTGTCCATCCCTCCTGTCTATCTCTCTGTCCCTCCCTCCTGTTCTCTGTCCCTCTTTCCTGTCTGTCTCTCTCTGTCTGTCCCTCATTCCTGTGTCTCTCTGTCCCTCCTCCCTGTCTCTCTCTCTCATTCAATCCCTCCTGTCTCTCTGTCCCTCCTTCCTGTCTGTCTTTCTCTCTGTCCCTCCTTCCTGTCTGTCTCTCTCTCTCTGTCCCTCCTGTGTCTCTCTCTGTGTCCCGCCTGTCTCTGTCCCTCCTGTCGCTCTCTGTCCCTCCTGTCTCTCTCTCTGTCCCTTCTGTCCCTGCTGTCTCTCTCTCTGTCCCTGCTGTCTCTCTCTGTCCCTCATCTCTCTCTCTGTCCCTGCTGTCTCTCTCTCTGTGTCCCTCCTGCCTCTCTCTGTGTCCCTCCTGTCTCTCTCTGTGTCCCTCCTGTCTCTCTCTGTGCCCCCTGTCTCTCTCTGTGTATCCCTCCTGTCTCTCTCTGTGTGTCCCTCCTGTCTTTCTATGTCTGTGTCCCTCCTGTCTCTCTGCCTGTGTCCCTCCTGTCTCTGTCCCTCCTGTCTCTCTCTCTATGTCCCTCCTGTCTCTCTCTGTGTCCCTCCTGTCTCTCTCTCTCTCTGTGTCCCTCATGTCTCTCTCTCTCTCTCTGTCCCTCCTGTCTCTCTGCCTGTGTCCCTCCTGTCTCTCTCTGTCTCTGTCCCTCCTGTCTCTCTCTGTCTCTGTCCCTCCTGTCTCTCTCTCTGTGTCCCTCCTGTCTCTCTCTGTGTCCCTCCTGTCTCTCTCTCTCTCTCTGTGTCCCTCATGTCTCTCTCTCTCTCTGTCTGTGTCCCTCCTGTCTCTCTCTGTGTCCCTCATGTCTTTCTCTGTCTCTCTCCCTCCTGTCTCTCTCTATCTGTGTCCCTCCTGTGTCTCTCTATCTGTGTCCCTCCTGTCTATCTGTCCCTCTTGTCTCTCTTTCCCTCCAGGCTGTCTCTCTCACCTCAGTCCCCAGCATGTCCCCCGGTCCCTCCCCAGGGAGGAGTTGAGAGCAGCCGGGGAGGAGTTGAGAGCAGCCCGGGGAGGAGTTGAGAGCAGCCGGGGGAGGAGTTGAGAGCAACGGGGGAGGAGTTGAGAGCAGCCCGGGGAGGAGTTAAGAGCAGCCGGGGGAGGAGTTGAGAGCAGCCTGGGGAGGAGTCGAGAGCGACGGGGGAGGAGTTGAGAGCGACGGGGGAGGAGTTGAGAGCGACGGGGGAGGAGTTAAGAGCGTCAACCCGCAGCGCATTGTCCCCCCAGACAACTGATATGTGTGGGCCGCTTATGCCAGCAACCGAGGCCCTCGCTTCGCGAGGGCCTCAGTTGCTGACATGGGGCGCTCCATCCCAGCAACTGAAGCCCTTGCCCACAGCCCTCGCTATGCGAGGGCCGCGGCTCGCACTCCATGCCAGCAACCGAGGCCCCTATGCAAGGGTCGCGACTCGCTGCGCGAGCCTGCAAGCGTGAGCAACGGCCCGTACACTTGCCCGCAGCCCTCGCTATGCAAGGGACGTGGGCTCGCTATGCGAGCCCGCAAGCATGAGCAACGGCCCGTACGCTCACAACTATATATGCGATTGTGGTGGCTAATAGTGTAGTGTAGGGTAGGGCTTAGACTTTGTGGCATGAGGGTTCTGGAGGAACCGCATGGCACTTATATTGTTAATTGTGATGGTTACTTATTGTCCCATAAGGGACAGTATAGACCGTTATGGGGCTAATGGGGTTAATTTGAGGCTTAAGTGATGGGGCTAATTTTAGGTTCCGTGGGGGTACTTATAGAACCCTTGCGGCAGGCGTTAATTTTTTAGTTAGCGCAGGTCCTTTAAGGGCCTTTGAGGCAGGGATTTTGAATTTTAAATGCAGCGGGGGGTCCTGATCGGGACCCCCACTGCAAGGGCTAATATGGGGACACTGATGGGGACCCCCAGCATAGGGGGGTTCATTTTAGGTGCCGGGGGAGGGGTTCTTGGAGAACCCCCACAGCAGGCATTAACCACTTAACTGCAGTGGGGGTCCCGTTCCACGTCCCGTAAGCATTTTTCGGCCGTCCTGCGTTTTAACCTGTAAGTCGTCGGCGGGTCGGTTTATGAGGCTAATTTAATAAAAACTTAGCCCCAATTTAATGAGGCTGTAAGTCTCTGTGTGCACTGTGGTACGATTGGATAGTGCCCAAAATAAGCAGCCAGTGATCCTGCTCTGATGGTGGGGCAGGAGAAGATCATAAGAAGAAACGGTTAATGCCTACAATATCTGAGAGAAAATATTTAAAAAATGCAAGTACTTATATTGAAATTGTATTATGTTCAAAGACTTTTATTGACAAAAAAATTCACTAGGCTACATTTTTAAATATGACTGCATTACAATGGCTCTTTAATTGAGATGTATTTTATTAAATAAAGATTACTGGGGCCATCCCAAACAAAAAGACCTTAGTGAAATATTGAGTTCCTCTAGAAGTGAACAGCCATAATAATTTCATCCATTTACCTTGCTTTTGGTTTAGAACTTCCTCCAGTTGAAGCTTCTCTGCATTTACTGAAATATAGATTGATGTATGTCATGTACTGATTGTATTCAGCAAAAAAATCCTCACATTAGCATCTTGTTTCTATAACCCATTGTATTATATATGTATGTTATATGTACTGCCACAGAATACTGAAAAATGCCCCTATGCACCTTCCCAAGACATACCTCTAACAGTTTCCCTGCCCACAACATAAATTCCCTTCTCATAACCCTGAAGTGTCTTTAAAGTCACTGTAGTTACATATTATCAGTGCTCTCTTTTAAATTTTTAGTGTTAGAAGTTTTTCAGATTGACAAACAGTCCCATATGGTGTCCTGTGGTTTTATTTGTTCTATATAATAATATTATTATTTTTTGATGCTAACACAAAAACAAGAAAAAAGCATGTCAAAAAATGTATACATTAATTTGCAGGTCAATGAGGGTTTCTTGTAGTTGGCCAAGTTATTAAGGTTTCAAGGCTGATGTTTGGCAACTCGAACCTTTAGCTGCCACCACAGATTTTCTATGGGATTAAGGTTTGGAGACTGGCTAGGCCACTCCAGGATCTTAATGTGCTTCTTCTTGAGCCACTCCTTTGTTGCCTTGGCTGTGTGTTTTGGGTCATCCATGACCCATTTTTAATGCCCTGGCTGAGGAAAGGAGGTTCTCACCCAAATGTTTATGGTACATGGCCCCGTCCATCGTTCCTTTGATGCGGTGCAGTTGTCCTGTCCCCTTAGCAGAAAAACACCCCCAAAGAATGTTTCCACCTCCATGTTTGACGGTGGGAATGGTGTTCTTGGGGTTATAGGCATTCCTCCTCCTCCAAACACAGAGAGTTGAGTTGATGCCAAAGAGCTTGATTTTGGTCTCATCTGACCACAACACTTTCACCCAGTTCTCCTCTGAATCATTCCGATGTTATTTGGCAAACTTCAGATGGGCTTGTACATGTGGTTTCTTGAGCAGGGGGACCCTGCTGGCGCTGCAGGATTTCAGTCCTTCATGGCGTAGTATGTTACCAATTGTTTTCTTGGTGACTATGGCCCAGCTGCCTTGAGATCATTAACAAGATTCTCCTGTGTAGTTCTGGGCTCATTCCTCACCATTCTCATGTTCACTGAAACTCCACAAGGTGAGATCTTGCATGGAGCACCAGACCGAGGGAGACTGGCAGTTATTTTCTGTTTCTTCCATTTGCGAACCAACTGTTGTCACCTTCTCACAAAGCTGCTTGGTGATTGTATTGTATCCCATTCCAACCTTGTGTAGGTCTACAATCTTGTCCCTGACATCCTTGAACAGCTCTTTGGTCTTGGCCATGGTGGAGAGTTTGGAGTTTGGATTGATTGCTTTTGCGGATAGGTGTCTTTTATACAGGTTGCAAGCTGAGATTAGGAGCACTCCCTTTAAGTGCTCCTAATCTCAGCTCGTTACCTGTATAAAAGACACCTGGGAGCCAGAAATCTTGCTGATTGATAGGGGATCAAATATTTATTTACCTCACTGACCTGCAAATAATATATTGCAAATCAATTTATAACTTTTTTGACATGAGTTTTTCTCGTTTGATTTTCTTTGTTATCCTGTCTCTCACTGTTAATTTCTTTAACAGTGGACAAACGTTAAAAATCAGCAGTGGATTAAATAGTTTTTTCGCCCACTGTATATATGAACTTGCCCCCTTAAGAGTGATTGAAAGTGCTTTGAAAACGAAGAGAGTTAGATTCTGAGAGGAAAGTGACTGGGTGGCGCCATCTTTGATTTCACTTCCGGGTTTGGTGGGTGATGCAGAGTACTTAAAATGCTGCTAAGATGTAGAAGCCCCTTATTGGTGAGTACTTGTTTATCAGTACGTCTGTATACACAAATATATAATTTTCTATCACAAAGTATATATTTACTGGTGGGCAAAGACTACAACAATGTGCCACATCCCAGGACTATATATAGAAATCCTGCGCAAGAAGCAGTACACTATTGTTTTTATAGCTTGTGTGACAGAGTGATTGCAAGGATGTGTATGAGCCACATATATTACAAAGCTACCCTTCCCACAGGGTGTGTGAAAGAGTTAACTCCTGTAGTATCTTGATTAGCTATCAGACCTGATAAATGCCTGGAGCTGGGAATTGGGTGTGGCTGTTTATGCCCTGCTGCTAGCAGTGAGAGGCTGGATTTGAGGCAGGCTTTTGTTTGGTCCTACACCCTTGCAAAGGCTGTGAAAGCAAATTGTGTAAAGTTTGCTTGGAACAGAGTACAGACTCACAGAAGTGATTCCAAATCAACTACTGGAGCTGCAAAGAGAGACACCCAGAGAGGTTTTTATTGGCGCTAAAGACACAGAGATACAGCATGTTGGAGCTGATGAGCAATCTGCAGAAGAAGAGTTGAAGCTTGGAGCCTTATTCAATTGCAAGCTTGCAGATTACGTTATACAGGCCGTATTTCTGTGGGCTTGAAATTTGCTACAATTACAGAGCGATTCAATTGAACAAGCCCGCAATTTACAGTCCGAAAGATGAAACCGTAAACCATGCAATCGTATGTAGCATTTCAGAGTGTGATCATGATCAATTAAGCTAGGACGTAACTACTGATTTAGAAACAGCCTGTAAATAAGACTGTCATAATTATGTCAGTATAACATGGAGGTTACACGTCAATCAATTAGCGTTTAGAAGTCCCATATGCGATCAGACTTGCAGTCCGGCGATGTACAAAATAATAAAAATGAATGGCGATACTGTTCTAGTCCACGTGGTGGCCTGATATGTTTTAAACATGTAACTCCATGTTTTACTGACGTATTGATGACGGTCTCATTTTCTATTTGCTGTTTTTAAATGGGTAGTTAAGGCCTTGCTTAACTGATCCTGTTCCTGCCCTGAACTGCTAAGTACGAGTGCATGGTTTATGGTTTCGTCTTTCGACCCATAACTTGTGGGCTTGATCAATTGAATAGCACCGTAATTGTAGCAGAGTGCAAGCCCACAGCACGCCTGCAGACATAGGGCCTATATACCGCGAGTTGCGGCCTTCTAATTGAATTAGGCTCACTGTCTTTGCTCCATCAAGGTTTAAACATGGCTTCCTTTAAGCATATGCCTGCTGCATCACACAGCTTTGAGCAAAGCTAAGGTTGTATTATACACAACCTAGGAATCCTACCCATGTACAGCTGTTTCAAGGTTACTGTTTGAATGTCCCTGCCAAGGTTCACAGAATGCAGTGTAATAACTGCATTTCTTGGATTTCTGGGTATGAAACAAGTTTTTTTACTTGTTTTAGACGTTGAAATGTGAACACAAATGTACCATTTATTTGTTGTACTACCGTATGGTGGAGGCTTCTATCGTTCTTTTGCCCACCATAAATTAAAGTATATATATATATATATATATATATATATATATATATATATATATACTAGTAACTTGCACGTCAAATGGGATAATATTATAATATTAATTGTGTCTCTTGCCCCCTGTGTCTCTCCCCCCACCTCTTGCACTGCTTAATAGTTTTCATAGTACGCATGCGCTCCTACCTGGAGCGTAACACACAATGAAAACTATTGTAGGTGATATATAAATATATATACATATATATACACAGTATCTCACAAAAGTGAGTACACCCCTCACATTTCTATAAATATTTTAGTATATCTTTTCATGTGACAACACTGAAGAAATGACACTCTGCTACAATGTAAATTTGCTGTCCCCTCAAAATAACTCAACACACCGCCATTAATGTCTAAACCGTTGACAACAAAAATGAGTACACCCCTAAGTGGAAATATCCAAATTGGGCTTAAAGTGTCAATATATTGTGTGGGCAACATTATTTTCCAGCACTGCCTTAACCCTCATGGGCATGGAGCTCACTAAAGCTTCACAGGTTGCCACTGGAGCACTTATGCATGCAAAATGTTAAATTCTTCAAACATCTCAATGTTTGCACATTATATATTTATTTTAATGTCCCCCATGCTGTTTAGAGTGAATCTGTCATCCCAAAATCAAGATTTTTTTTTAGGTTATTCTTAAAGAGCATACAAAACTGGCTATATGTTATTTTACACATTTGAATCAGTCCTGAGAAATCCAATGTTGTTGTTGCTGCATTTATATGCAAATCAGCAGTTGATACATATTAATTAGCTGCTTTTGTGTGCTAATTTGGATTACAATCTGCTTGTCTGTCTCTGTAATGGCCAAAATAAAGACCCTCAATTTTATCTGGCAGTAAGACCCCCTCTCCCACCCTTATCATGTACTCACATTAACATATTGAGTCGCACAATCTATTCTAAATATTTCAGAAATGGTTTACTATACAGAAAAACTGCCAGTACAATGTATAGAAAGTTCTTCCTGCTCTTGGATGGAAAGGACTCACTTTTATATTGCGAAATCAAATAGAGAAAAGGAGAATGCTATATTCTTGTATTTGACATGCTTGGGTGAGGATCACTTACAATCATCCAGTTTCCTCTGTGCTTCCTCACACTGCTTGCTGTACTCATGTATCTCTTCACTGAGGAAATATTTAGCTGCACGAGAGAACAGATCAATTTGTGAGGTCTACACCATACACATAAAACTGGAAAGTAAATAACTTCCCTTTTTAATAATGTTTGGTAAATAAGCCCCTTAAACTCACTTCATTGACAATGGATGAGTCTGGATAGTGCTTAAAAAGCCTCTACAACGGTCTAAATTGTAACTTTTAAATGGTTACAATCACTATAAACATCTTTTCACTTATTGTTATTAAAGATCTTTTCTGAGAAAAAAATGTTTTTCCACCATTATTAAAGGACTCCTGAAATCAGTACTCCACTCCACTCAAAGGTATATGCAAGTTTCATGGATTATGAATGCATCTGATAGATGAGAATCAGTAGAATATGAGAACATAAAAAAATAAACATGCATAAACTTACCTTTGATTTTGAGAAGGAACATCCCTTGAAAATCCAAGCTAAATTAGCATAAAATTCATAATTTATTGTGACAATCAGAGTTGGCTACAACATTGTAGCAATATCTGGGGGTTCAGTCTCTGCAGCAAAGCATCCTGGAATATGTAGTCTTTTGTTTGAATAAATAAGGTGACAATATATAACCTTGTTCGACATACAGATTCTTTAGGAGGAGGATGAGATGATCTGGTACTCCCATCTCTTTAAAGACATGCCACATTTTGTTGTGATCCACACAGTCAAAGGCTCTAGAATAGTCTATGAAGCAGAAGTAAATATTTTTTGGAACTCTCTTGCTTTCTCTATTATCCAGCGTACATTGGCAATTTGGACTCTTGTGCCTCTTCCTCTGCAGAACCCGGCTTGCACAACTGGTAGTTCCTGGTCCATATATTGTCGGAGTCCAGCTTGTAGAATCTTAAGCATTACCTTGCTGGCATGTGAAATTAGTGCAATTGCTCGATAATTGAAGCACTGCCTTTTTGGGGGGGATTTGGATGTAGACTGACCTTTTCCAGTCTATTGGCCATTCTTGAGCTTCCAAATGTGTTGGCGTAAGACAAGCAACACTATCACAGCATCATCCTGTAGAATTTTGAATAGTTCAATTGGGATTCCATCACCTCCTGCAGCTTTATTATCACCAAGACATCCTAGGGCCCATCTCACTTTAATCTCCAAGCTGTCTGGCTCCAGCTTATTGGACAAATTTATTGAGGTCATCACTGCAGTTAAGATCCTTCCTGTATAGATCTTCAGTGTATTCCTGCCACCTCTTCTTTATCTGATCTTCTTCTGTTAAGTCCCTACAATTTTTGTCTTTTTATTAAAGGTGCCTTTTAGGTTCCCAATTCTCTTGAAGAGATCTCTTGATTTACCCATTCGGTTATCTTCTTCTATCTCTTTACATCGCTCATTGTAGAATGTCTCCTTGTCTCTTCTTACTATCCTTTGTAATTCTGCATTCAGTTGGACAAATATTTTCTTAGCTCCACTACCTTTTGCTTTCCTTCTTTCCTGGGCTACTTTCAAAGCCTCATCAGACAGCCAGTTTGACTTCTTACTTTTCTTTCTTTTAGGGATGTTGCTGTTTCCTGGATAATGTTGCAAACTTCGGTCCAAAGTTCTTCAGGCATTCTATCTTCTATGTCTAGTCCCTTAAATGTATTCTTTACTTCCACTGCATATTCACAAGGGATATTATTTATTTCATATCTACTTGGTCTGATGGTTTTCCCTCTTTTCTTCATTTTCAACTTTGCAATAAGAAGCTCATGCTCATGGCCTGCAGTCAGCTCCAGGTCTTGTTTTTGCTCACTGTATAGAGCGCCTCCATCTTTGGCTTATGTCTCTGGTTGTGCCTATCCATAAAGTTTTCCTAGCAAAGTTTCTGGAGTGGGTATTAAATTAGTATACATCCTACAATGTTATGGGCTAAGGATAAATCTTTATAGAATATAAACCAAGTCAATGTGAACTATCAGAAATCAATGGAACAGGATACACCTAGTGTATGAGGTCATGTGGAGCTCCACTTAATGTATCAAAATAGACTGTAGTTAGATGGGCGCGTGTCCTTTACAGCTCTATAACACCTAAGCATAGTGTTTTGCTGTGTTATCCTGTAATAATACAATCTTGTGCCAACGACGGGGCCTTCCATTCTTCTGCAATGTGCTAAAATAGTTTTTGGCTTGTACTTAACCCCTTTATAGTGCTACATTACATATAAAAGATAATAATAAATGATGGGAGACTTGCTATCGGTGAATAAACAATAACAAAATCATGAGTAAGTTCTGTTGTTACGTTAGTTTAATATGTTACTACAGAAAAACATGTTATAAAATGGAATGTTGATTACACTGGCAATTTTTTATTGATCCTTTAAACTGGACCCCATCCACCATTTTATTATACTGTGGCATAGTCTGCTGCTGACTTCTCTGTAACTGCTTATATATTTCATAAATATACAGGCACGGTCCAGATTTGCTACACTTCCTGAAGATCAGGAGGAAAACAACCATTTTCAGTGTACATTTTCTCACAAAAAATCATCTTTTGTAATCATAATAAACTGAAAAAAGTACCCTACTTGCACAGTTAAGGGTATATAAAAGTTTGTGGGATATCATGTGAGGAAGTTTGTCTAATTGGACGCCTATTTCAAATAAGTTTATTGTGGAAATCTGTATATTTATAATTTAAAGTTTATTAGAAATTTATAGTGTGAGATCCACCCCCAAGGCACCTATGTAGGCAGGTCATCCTAGCCAATGAGGTGTGCGGAGTTGTGTCCTAGCCAACCAGATGTCTGTATCATGGCTGCCTCCTGAGCAGCTTTGTCTCAGTCATGGAGAGAGAAACAGATACATTGTTGTACCTGCCTCTGATTGGCCACAGCTAATTATGAATTTATTTGCTAATTTTGCTTGGATTTTCAGGGACGTTTCATTCTCAAAATCAACTTCCTGTAAACTGAAGAAACTTTGAAAACGTTATTGTAAGTTTATTAATGTTTATTTTGGAATTTTTTCATGCAAACATTTTTTTCCATACACTACTGATTCTCTTCTTATCAGATGCATTCATAACCCAGGAAACTTCCATATGTCTTTAATTGGTTCTGAAGGTATTATTATAAATTGAAAAACAATGGAATAAAGCTTAAATGTACTTATTTATTGTAATGTGCATGCACAGTACATTTTTTATGACATAATTGCAGAAAAACTTACTTTATTCACAGCACTATTCAATTATTTGTGGCTCGGATATTACATGGGATATTTCTATCTAATATATATATAAGTACATGTCCAGCATCTAAGTACTAATATTTACTATTTAAAAGTTTTAAAACCTGAACCATTATGGTGGCTTTTTAATATTATAAACAAAGTTGGGCTGACAGACCAGTAGGTAGAGAGCAGGGTGAGATTGGAGCAACCATGACAAAATAAATAGTCCAGAAAAAGATACTGGCTACCCCCACATGCCAAAAATAACCTTGCTGAATCTTTTTAATCTTGTTCACCAGGTCGTCAATCTTGGGCTCCAGATCTCCAGCTGTTTAAAGATAATATTCAAATGGAATTAATTTGGTGATATGCTTCCACAATAAGTACAATTATATTTGTATAAATTGTTTATTTACCTTCCTTTAGCTTCTTGGCCATCAGGAGTAGGTTTTCTGGTTTCAGTGGTGCTGCTAAATCATGGAGGATTTAAGTTAGATTGAAAAATGTAAAAAAAAGGCCAAGAATAACACAGTTTCAAAAACACACAGAGTGAGTATAGTGCCAGTATCACACAAATAGAGTCAGTATCACACACGCAGAGTCAGTATTACACAAAAAGATTTAGTATCACATACACATTTTTGGTTTGGCTTCGCGAACTAAGATTTAAAAGGGATGTTTTTCAGATCTGTGACTCAACTGCAGAGGTTGCACGCGAAGGCTTGCTCTGGTTTGGGTGCTACAGTGACACGATTTTTCCTCCGTCTCCTTTTGTCCTCAAGGCCAGCCCTGCATGTTCTCTTGAAAGAGGAGACAACCTGGTGAATTGTACTTCTCCAGGCCTTGAGGTCTAAAGCTAAAGTCGTCTATCGATGATGATCAATGTGACGGACATCAAGGGACTGTTTTAGTCCTTCTTCGGCCCTTCTCTGTCACGATTACTAGTGGTGAGGTCACCATATAGCGCAATCTTTGGAAGCCGATCACCCTCCATACTAGAAATGTGTCGTGCCCAGCGCAACTGTGTCCTCAATAACATGGCCTCAATGTCAGTGACTCCTGCCTGTTCTAGGACTTCATTGTTGGTGATGTGGTCATTCCAGTGGAAGTTAAGGATGGTGCGGGAGCAGCGTTGATGAAATCGATCAAGAAGTCGTGGGCGATGGGGTAGGTAACCCACGACCCATACAGAAGGGTGGTCAACACAACAGCTCTGTGCACATTGGTCTTGGTGCATTTATTCAGATGCATGTTGTTCCAAACCCTTTTATATAACCTGCCAAATGCACCATTTGCCTTTGTCAGTCTGTTGTCAATTTCCTTGTAGGTGAACTGGTGGACTGTTTTCCGCTCCGATTCGACAATAGTGATGTACGGAGGACTGTAATCTTCCTAAGGTGCAGGCTGGTGGAGAACTTCTATCTAGACCGAAGAGCTCTGCAGCCTCTGCAAAGCAAGATGCCTATCGCTGGGAAGCAAGAGCAGTGTTGTCGGCGAAGAGTAGCTCTCGAACGAGTCTTGGTGTGGGCCTTTAGTCGACTCAGGTTGAATAGACTGCCATCAGTGCGGTATCGTATGTAGACCCTATCCTCATCATCAATGTCTGCTGTGGCACTTTGCAGAATCATACTGAAGAATAGCATGAATAGGGTTTGTGCAAGGACACAGTTTTGCTTCATGCCATTACTTATTGGGAAGGGCTCGAACAGGTCGTTGCTGTGCCTGACTTGGCCACGCTGGCCTTCATGTAGCTGGATGATCATGTTGAGGAATTTGGGAGGACATCCTATACGTTCAAGGATTTGCCACAGACCTCTCCTGCTCAAAGTGTCAAGCGCTTTGGTAAGGTCGACAAACTTCACGTAAAGTCCCTTGTTCTGTTCGCTGCATTTCTCTTGGAGCTGCCTGAGAACAAAAACCATGTCAGTAATGCTCCTGTTGGCTCTAAAGCCACACTGACTCTCGGGGAGTTGTTCTTCTGAGATAGTGGGCACCAGTCTGTTGAGTAGTAGTAGTACTTTTACAAGGATTTTCCTTACGATGGAGAGCAGAGATATCCCCCGGTAATTGGAGGAGTCTGACTTTTCGCCCTTCTCTTTTATAGGGTGATGATGATTGCATCACAAAGGTACTGTAGCAGTTTGTCTTGCCGTCAGCAGCAAACAAAGAGATAATGGAGCTTAGCGTGACGTGCTGGGACCCCATGTTTCCAGATCTCTGCTGGGATCCTATCAACTCCTGTTGCCTTACCATTTTTTAGCTGCTCAATAGCTATTACAGTCTCTTCAAGAGTAGGGATTTCATCCAGTTCTGTTTTCATTTGTACTTATGGAATGTGATGGAGTGCTGAGACTGAGAATTTACGTGGTTGGCACAGAATAGACCCTGAGAGTGGTCAGGCCACTGGTTCAGAATCAACGCTTTGTCTGTAAGGAGTGTTTGACCATCTGCACTGCGCAATGAGCTTTGGACCAGTTGCGCAGGCCCCTGTAGTCGCCCGACATCTGCACAACGCAACAAGTTCTTTCTGCGAGGTTGGCCCACTACTTGTCCTGATTCTCTCAAAGCTTTCATTGGAAGTTGCTGCACACAAGACTGAAGGCTGCTTTCTTTTTAGGGCAGGACGCTGAGCGAGATGCGCTTGATGAGCGGATCTCTTTTTCAACAGTAATTCATGGAACTCCTGATTGTTTTCGTCAAACCAGTCTTTGTTCTTCTTTGTGGACAACCCTAGGACCTCTTCAGAGGTCTGCAGGATGCTGGTTTTGAGGTGTTCCCGTAGAGCATTTGAAGAGGAATGTAGTCTATCAGATGCCAGTGCTTGGATTGAAGATGGATCTAGGTTGTCTTCAGTCAGTCTTTCTGCTGAAAAATGGTGTTGGTGATGGTGAGTTTCTGCCCCGTGTAAAACTCAGAAGGCTCCCGTTGTTGTTGTAGCCAAGTACTCCTTTCCAAGCTTCTGAATTTTTGCCTACTCTGGCATTGAAGTGGCAAAGGATGGTGACCTTGTTATCTGCAGGGACAATCTGTCCTGTATGAGATTGTAAAGGTCAATGTAAAATGTGTCCTTTTCTGCAGGATCCGCTTGAACAGTTGGAGCATAGACAATGACAATTGTAGCATGCTTTTTGAAGTGGGAGACCTATGGAAATGATGCGTTCAGAGTGACCCTTTGGCAGGTTATCAAGTTTGAAGGCATAATGGTTTCTGATCATGAAGCCAACACAAGAAAGGCGTTTCTTGGTTTCTAGCTTGCCAGACCAGTAGAGGGTGTAGCCTGCGCCATGTTCCTGAAGGCAGCCTTGATAGTTAATTGGCAACTAGAGCAGAGTGCCGTTTTGAGTGACTGTTGTATGCTGTATCAAGCATAGTTCTGATGATCCAACATGTGAGTTTCAGTCCAAGTACACCTTGTGAGGCAGGTGTGAGCCTTTTCTTCTTTGCTGAGTTTTGGCCACATTTGAAGATGCCCGTTGACCATGGCTAGCCAACTGGGTGAAGTGGAGACAAGCTTTCTTTAGGACACCTTTTCTAGGCCCCTCTCTATGCAGAGTAAGCAGTGCTGTCCCAGAGAAGGCTGTTTGGTCGTTCAGGGTGCTGCTGAATGATGCCGTTGTCTCCTGGGTCAGCATCAGACAACCCATACACCTGATCCGCCTGCATGCAGGATTGAGACTGTGGCTTCTAGTGACATCTTCCACATAAGGTCAGTATCACACACATAGAGCCAGCATCACACACAAAGGGTCAGTATCAGATACATAGAGCAAGTATCTCACGCACAGTGCTAGTTTCACACACATAGGGGCTTTGGTCTCTGGATACTCACAGGATTCCATGCTAGTGCCTCTGCTTTGTAGTTTCACTATAGAATAGATAAAAGAATGTCATTAGTCATTACTATGTCAGTACAGGTCGGTATTACGTGTAAATCTTGCTATGTTAATGGACACTTAAATAGCCACTGCTGACCAAAACATTTGTATCATGCATTTAAAATAGTGGCTGCCAACAATACAGTATTTTAGTCTCTCTCTCTCCTTGAGCCAGAGTGGATCAGTAAGAATAACTGACGCTAAGTAATTCACTTAGGCTCAGGTGAAATCCTGGCGTCTCAGGTACCAAGTTGCCCACTGCTGATTTAAAACATAATGCTTTGAACATTACATTTTATTTTTAAAGTTGTTAAAGTAAGTGCTTTACAGTGTAGAAAAATTATATAAAAGTGAGCCAGGACGGACTGTTTTCTTGTCCTCTGTTTTGACTTGTGATAAGAAACAAAAAGACAGGTACTCTTGTGAATCTCAGAGGAAAAAAAATGTCTGCTTTAAAGGACCACTGTGGTTAAATATGTTCTATATGGCATTTTGAATAAATAAACTTTCTAATTGGCAAATGTTTTCAGAAAGTAAAAACAATAAACAGCCTTTATTTTGTTTATATTTGAGAAATATATATTCTTTACTGCAGGGTTCCATTTTCTTTACTGAACTGGTTCCTGCAACTTCTGTCTTAACAGGTTGTCTCCTTGTAAACTAATGAGCCTTCCATTAGATTTAATGAAAGCACTAGCAGTTGTAGATGTCATACTCTTATTGTGCAGATGGGACTATGCATTCAAAGTCTCCTGCCGCCTCATGAAGTAAATCATTAGAAACTAAAATCGTAGATTTCACAGCAGCATAATTGCATATAAAACTAATCTATTAGAGACTTTATGATTTAGTTTACATTATAAATACATGTTGCCTATTAAAGTGTAAATATTCAAAAGTGGTCAAACATGAGATGACAAGGTGAAACATTGATATTCTGAGAATATATGAACTCAAGTCGACTGGAATGGGACATTTCATATAAGACAACCACCCAACAAGAAGCCCACAGAAAAAATGGAGTAGCCCTCATCGTCAGTCAATGAATGGCCAAAGCAGTGCTCGGTTACAACTCAATATATGACAGAATGATTTCAATTAGAATTCAAGCCAAACCATTGAACATCACAGTTATCCAAATCAATGATCCAACCACGGATGCTGAAGTTGTTCAGTTCTACGAAGATATTCAAGATGCAATAGATATAATTATTATTATCATCTTTATTTATATCGTGCCAACATATTCCGTAGCGCTGTACAGGGGTTTAGTACATGGCAAAAAACAAACTTAACACCTTATAAAGAATGGAGGGCCCTGTTTTTGAGCATATAATCAAATGTACATAGTGCTTGTTTCCAAGACACGGACACACAATTGAAAACTCGCAAACTTACAATCTAAGGGAATATAATACCAAGAAAAGATGTTACTATAATCATAGGAGTTTAAATTGCTAAAGTAGGGAACCAAAAGCTATATGGAATAACCGGTAAGTTTGTCGAAGTACAAAATGCAGCAGGTCACAGATTAGTAGAATTAGATAATTCTCTGGTCATAGCAAACAGAATATTTTACAATGTGATTTTAGTGGTAATTTACTTTAATGATTAAATAATGTTATTTAACTACAATGGTTCTTTAAAAGTGTGTCCGGCGTGCTGCCCCTGTCACACATACAGCCTTCAGAAAAGTATCATGTATGCCTCCAGGGTCATTATTAAAGGACCACTGTGAATTAGCAAAATTTAAAATGTTTGCAGTTGCGTAAATAGTGAATAAAAAATGTTTTTTAGGTCAAATCTTTTAGTAAACTGCTTGTGCCTGAAGGTGCCATGTTCATGCCTTCCACACTTGGAGACTGGGAGGGAGTGTTCTCATAATTGTTATTATCTAGTTGAGTAGACATAGGAGTAGCAGAGGAGGGAGGGGGTTGATTCGTTGGCGGATTTAGATAAGATTTTAACACAGGACACCCCAGTGTCAAAATAGGCAACTTGCAAGCATGCTTGCCCTGCTCTGCAACCACCCTCTTGTGACATGAGAAGAAAGTGTGATTATCATGGTAGATACCATACCCTAGCAGAGTCTGCTAAAATGAAGATTTTCTCTGAAAATTATTTTACTCCCATGACTTACAAAGATGCTATTATTGTTAGATTTATTTTGCATGCTTTACAAACATGTGATGTTTTTGCTAATTGTCACAACCCGTCTCCCAAGAGCCCAATCAATGAGAAGACCTCTGTTCATCAACCGAGAAAAACTGGACTTAGCAGTTTTTATAGCATTTATAATTTCAGAAAAGACTGTGCTCACATCATTGGACTGAACATGTAATGTGAAATAGTTGTTCTTTTTATTACAATTATGTTTTATGTTGTGTATGTACTCGGAAAAGGGGTTTATAAAAAGTGGGAGCCTATATCTTGGATGCTCCAGGTAGCCACAGTCAGCTTGCCCTATTTCAATCCTGTAAAGCCGCCTAACCATGATGCAATGGGAATCAAACTTGCGGCCAGTGCCGTATGGCTCCTTATACTGTGTATAGGTAGTCCAGGCACTAGTAATTGAGGCATACACACAGTTAACCAGGCGAAGAATACTTCAATAAAAGTTAAGTAGTTGAAACAAAAGTTAAGTGATGTCAAGTACTGTAACTGATACCCCTTTGATGAGGGGTGAGTGTTGTAACTCATATCTTTTGAACCTTTGTTGTGATTAATCGCAAATTTGCATGCAGTTTATTAATGAGCTAGTAGTGTAGCCCGCACACGTTATGGCGCCCATTCATATAATTGTGAATATAGTTAGTAGAGAGTACTCTCCAAAAGTGACCTGTGAATCCAGCTATATTTAAAGGCTGAATTACTGAGTAAGGCTGGATTCTATATTTATTTCCCTGTACTTTAAAAGTATTTAACCCTGCTCATCATCACCAGCCTTAGTGTACTACTGTTACCCCATCTCGAGACGGCGACTTCCAGCCGCTGACAATGACCAACAACTTTATCTGCCCAGTAGTCATTGTATTTATAAACCCTTCTGATTATGATAAATCGGTAACGTTAACCTAGTATTGTTTAAGAAGACCGATTTTTTGTTTAAAAAGCCTCTTTAACCCTCTGGAAAACCTGAAGCTCCCTCCCTGGCCCCTATACTTGGGTTTTGCACCACTCAGATGGTGGGCTTGTCGGTCACAATTCGTTGGGTGCTGGCCCAGGGAGCCAATCACACTAACATCTACCAGTCAAAAAGTCAGAAGTGCTCATCTGAGAATGAAAAACACCTAAGTCTGTGTCATGACTGATTTTGGGACCCGTCTGAACCACACAAGAAACCCTGTTTTTAGGACATTGGCACACTGGGTTGCTAATATCACAGACTATTAAAATTGACATGATACTTGATTTTAGGACTGTGATGTGTTGTTTTTGTGTGTAGTGTAGTGTGGTCCACAATAATGAATGTTGGTGTTACTAAATTGCTATTTTAACAGCAACCAACAGAGATACACATTCTTCCATATTGTGTTAGTAGGACAGCAATGGATTAATCCCAAGGTTTCTGCAAGAATTTATATGGTCCCTCAAAGCGGCCAGGCATCCACTCTCTGGCCATAAAGTGATACGCTACACCTAACAGCAAAACCCAGGACCAGGCCGGGGATCTGAAGTGACCCAACCAGATAACTCCAAGCTCTGATGTATCCAGGAAGGAAACCTGATCCCTAATAGAGGGAGGTGAAGTATGAGGGTGGTGTGGATGAAATCTTTTTGTGTTTGTAAAATTATGAATTTAAGAAAGAATAAACTGGAAGTCTGACTCTGGCATTCTAACCAAAGGGGTGTCTGATGTTATTTCTTGTATGTTCTAATCCTAACTAAAGGGATGGAAAGAGTGTATTACTTTTAACAGGTCAGTAACCTTAGTGTTGAGCTTGCAACCTGTGATGTCCTGACTTCTCCTGGAACAGTGTGCTGCTGGGCGCTGTGAGATTGAACACAAAAGGCATGACCTAGAGAGAGAATCTTGGAGTGCATGGGGCCCCTCACATCTGGGTCGTCACAGTCTGGTTACCTACTCAGAGAGCAGCCTCTTTTGGCTCAATTGTGCCCTTCACTGGGAGAAATATACTGTAATATATCAGTCTGGTCTCACTCAAAAGTGATCCACCCAGGGCGTGTCCTGACACTGAAGGGAGCAGACGTGTTGTGCTGCAGCTCCGGGACCCTGATAGTATAAACAGGGTCAGAAGATTTAATTTTTGTTTTAATTAATTTTTTAAGTTTAAACTTTTAATGCAGCACACCCCAAGAAGAGGAAAACAACTAAATGAGACCCCGAGTCTCCTCTGGAGCTTGAAATTGGCAGCGCAGGGTCGAGGCACTCTCAATCAGGCCTCCCGAAATAAAGGCTCACCAAAACCCCACACCCCCCGTGCTGGGGGAGCAGCAAGATAGCTGCCCAGCATCGCATCGGCGCAAGACATAAGCCTGACAGCGGGAACCCCACAGGGAGCAAGATTAACAGTTCGGGTCATCAACAGCGTGGTGGGAGGAGTGATGGAGGCCAAAATCCCACGCTGGATTCCGGTAAGCTGAAGGAGAGCATATCACCTACCTCGCTCTGCAGGTTCCACCAGGGTACAGACAGAGGAGCAGGCTCAGAGCCTCATGGCTGCCCAGGGGTGAAAGAGCTACCAGGGAGGAGTGGCAGAGATCCGTTGTGACGGCGGCCATCTTCCACCACGAGGTAGGGGGGTTATTGGGGTAAGGTCGGAAGGCCCTGCAATCAGGCAGTCCCTGGATCCAGGCACCAATAAGGCACTGACCCTAGATATCCCGAGCGCCAGAATCACCCCCCCCCCCACTTCCCCTGTGGGGCCAACACTTGGAGGACCAAAAGCCGTCATAGCCATCTTGTGACCGGGGGGAAAGCACAGGACGCCACACCGCCATCTTGGCTTCCTCTCAGCAAGGCTTCCCGCCAAAACAACGGTGGCCATCTTGGGTCTACCTGAGCAGCAAGGAGCTCACATTACAACAATACACATGGGTAACCTCACACTCCAGCAACTCACAGCATAAGTAGAGGAAACAGGCATGCTGGCCTGGGGCTCACAAAAGGGAAACTGATAGCAACCTCCTGGGCGATCAAAATACCCTTTAGGGAACACTAGGTTCAAAAGGAGACTCATTTTGAACTGATTGATAACACTATTAAAGTCGAGATAGTTTCAGAGAAACTAAGATGATATTGGAAAGTTATCACTGATAAATGCTGATATTGATGGCAGACTGCCACTCTGTGGCCATTGGTGGTATCTGATAGTTTCAACTTGAAAATCAACCACAGTGGAGGTGTACACCCAAGCATTGTGCCAAGAGCATTATTAGACATTAAGTGTAAACCAACACATTAACTTTTACGGATTAGCAATCTTCAGGTAACTGTCAGGTATAAGACGGGACTACGGCTACTATTTGCCTGTCCACCATAAACTGCAACCTCTCTTGGATATAGAGATATTTTATTGTGTTATGCAGTATCTACCACAGTGGCGACATCTAAGCGTGTATACACGCCTGGCAGGTCAAATGCTGAAGATCACAGCCCAGATGTGGCGGTTTAATTCTGCAAATGAGGCTCACTAAGTAGTAATCCCCACACTGGCCACAAGGATCGACCTATTAGACCCTCGGATGCTGTGAACAGATAAACTTAAACTTTCAAAAATGACGGTCTTTCTAATCTGAACATAAAGATGGGTAAATCAAAACAAAATCTACCCTCAAGGAGTATTCAGGAACATTTTAACGCACACCAACAAACCCAAGCCTCCCCGCATACTTCCATAATGGGTTCTTCAGAAGGCTCAGATATAGAAGAGGATAATTCCCATACAAAACAGCCTACAAAATTGTCGGACATTTCTATATCAGATTTTAATAACCTACTTATATCTCATTTCGACAAGGCTTTGAAAGAAATCAGGCAGGATTTACAAGATCTTGGTCATCGCACCCATTTACTAGAAACAGTTACCGATCAGATTGTGGATAACCAACAGAAAGACCGTTTGGATATAACCCAGAACTGTGCCCATATTATTACATTAGAAAATAAACTGGAAGACCTGGAAAACAGGTCCAGATGCAATAATATTTAGAGGAATACCAAAATCAAGACTCCTGGGAGATTGAAAGGGCCCATAGGGCCCTGAGGGATCCCAATTCATCTGAGCAACCAAAAGATGTCATAGCTCGATTTCTCCGTCAGGGGACAAGAGACTTGATTCTTGCAACATCTTGGAAGGCACAGTCCATCGTCGGCCCGGATGGCGCCCAGATACAGATCTTTGCTGACCTGCCTCCCTCCACTCTTCTAAAACGAAAGCAATTAAAACCTGCCTTGTTAATCTTGATGAAAAATGATATTAGGTACAGGTGGGGGTTCCCTTCAGCCTATCATTTCAAGTGGGGGTGACTAATCATATCGTTCACACCTTAGACGAATGCAATGCAGTTGTTTCAGATTTAAATGTCATACCCAGAGAGGACACTCTTGAAATTCCTCAAGGAACAAGTTTGCCTCCTAGACCAGTAAGACAATGGACAGAAGTCCACCGGTCCATGCGTCAAAGCAAACAACAGGATCAAAATTTAGAATCCACTACTTCATCTCCAGGATCTTCAGCAAAGATTTAAACTGGACAGACACTATGGCACTATAGAGAGGATATGGCAAATTGGAATGTACAAGTAGCGGTTTGAAAGGTCACTACAGGGTAGGGGACTGGAGCTTACTAGTGTAACGGATCTGATGGATGCACTTGATAGCATGACCACTCCTTTTATAACTCATGGAAACAACCTTGGAGTTACAGCATGGGAACTGAGAACATATGGCTAAAGGGACAAGATGCCATGGCAAAAAAAAATTTGGAACATCGAACTGTAATTAGATCATTGAGACCACTCCGACAGGGTGCCTGGTAACCTATGCAGCATACTATAGCACTATATGATGTTTGTATTATAGTTCAGAGTTCAAGAGACATGAGTAATTGAACTATGTGATCCCTGAGTCCAGTGGTTAGAGAACCTTCACTGGGGTTTCTAGATAAAGGGCTAAATGTGGGTCGAGTCCTTGGATGTAGGCTCTAAGATAGGGTATTATTTGGCAGATCTTAGTTATCTATAACCGATTGTTTGTCGGAAATCTCTTCTTCGGTAGAGGGGATTGGTAGGAAAATGGGAATTTTCGTTTTCCTCCCCTGGCACAAAGGTGCCTTAAGTAACTGGCTGAGGAAAAGTCAGGGTTTATCTGTTAACCGGCTATGTTTATTTGTTATATGTTCTGGTTGTATGTGTTATTTTTTTTCTCCCCCTTTTTTTTTGGTTCCAGATACCAGGTTACATGAGGAAATTCCTCCGCCTTTTTCAGGGCCAACTCCACCGGCCGTCAGATCTCACATATATGGGGCGGTAGGGGGCGACAGAGATTTTAACTGGGATTGGCAAAGCATCTTCATATCCGCTGCGGTACCATGACAGACACCTCTTTTGTCTTTGTTCCACATAATGTACGGGTTTTAACTCCCAGTTTAAGAGACGCTAGGCCTTTTTGTCCTATAAACCCCTACATCCAGATGTGATTTTCCTACAGGAAACACATTTCGGCATAATAGACTACCCACATTTTTACATAATGAATAGCCTTTTTTTGTCGCTACCACCTAACCTACTAAAAAAGAGGGAGTAGCAATCTTGCTTCATAAGCATTTTCCATTTATCATTGAGCATAGGAAAATAGATTCAGAGGGCAATTTTGTGGTGTTGACAGGTCACCGATGGGTACACAACTATCTCTGGTTTATTTTTACTCGCAGACTACTGCCCCACATAAATCATTTATAAATCTTCTCAAATACCTAAAGTCAGCAGATCTGGGGAGGATTGTGCTAGGGGGAGATCTTAATCTGGTTCTGGATCCTAATCTAGATAGATCAGGCCGGAATGGAGGTGGCAAATACTCGAACAGATTGAAGCAGATTGACTCATTACTTAATGACCTGCACCTTTTGGACGCATGAAGGTTGCTGCATCAGGGTGAGAGGGGTTACACCGTTTATTCGTCAGTACATGGCACGTATTCCCGAATAGACACCATCTTGATAGACTCATCATTTTCAGATAGTGTAGATAAGGCTGAGATCCATCCTTGTCCGTGGTCTGACCACTCCCGGGTTAGTGTGTCTGTAGATATGGGCCAGAAAAGCAGACCTCCCTATAGCTGGAGGCTTAATGAAAACATTTTGTCAAACCCAACTGTGGGACGACAAGTAGCTGATGACCTTGAGCTATTTTTCTCGACCAATATCACCCAGGAATCAGACATGGGTTGGACCTGGGTTGCTCACAAGGCCTTTATAAGGGGCTCCCTTATAAAAATTGCAAGTGGACGCAAGAGACAGTCCAAGTTGAGGGAGGAATCCCTGCAAAAGAAATTGGTTGATCTAGTAAGATTGAATCAGCAAAATCCTTCCAAGCGTTTACATAAAAAAACAGATAAAATCCGTTTGGAGCTTGATCTATTACTATCTAACCACACTGAAAATCACAGGTTTTATGCCAAGGCTAATAAGCCGGATAGTGTACTAGCCAAAAAACTTAGAAGCAAGATTTCTCAGTCAAACATTTTTAGAATTAGAACTCAGGCGGGCAATGTCACGGCCAGTCCTAATCTTATACAAAAAACCTTCCTGGAATTTTTCCAGAAGATTTATTCATCCTGTCCGCACCAGCACCAGCAAGAGCAGCAGAAACTTGCCTTCCTGAATTCCTGTGATTTGCCCACTCTGTCTCGGGAGGATGGAGGTTAGGGAATCGGAGGTTAGAAAGACTATTATCGACCTGAAGGGTGGGAGGTCCCCAGGCCCGGATGGATTTACCAATTTGTATTATAAGAAATATATTGACACTCTAGCCCCCCATTTAACAAATCTTTTTAACCAAATTCTAGAAGGCCATCAAATGCTCCAGGAATTAAACCAGGCGGATATGATATTTTTCCCCAAGGAAGGACGAGACCCCCTAGAAGTTAAAAATTATTGCCCAATATCGCTGCTAAATGGAGATATCAAAATTCTAGCAAAACTGATGGCCAATAGAATTTCCCAATTTCTCCCCAGACTCATTCATAAAGACCAAGTGGGCTTTGTTCCTTACAGACAAAAAGGGGATAACATTAGGCGCACTTTAAATTTGGTTTCTTGGGCGTCCCAAAACCGCACCCCAACCTGTCTATTGGCCCTAGATATAGAAAAAGCTTTTGACACCGTAGAATGGTCTTACCTCAAAGCGGTGTTACTCAAATTTGGCTTTGGGGGAAAATTCATGGACCTGATTGAGACATACTATAGATCTCCCAAAACAAGGTTGAAATTATCAGGCGACTCCACGGCACAAATTGAGGTACAAAGGGGAACCAGACAGGGATGCCCCATCTCACCCTTGCTCTTCGCCTTAGCAATAGAGCCGCTAGCGCAATCTATACAATCTCATCCAGATATCCAGGGGATCCAGATGGGTCGCCACCATTTCAAATGCAGTCTCTTTGCGGATGATTTTTTAGGCTCACTCACGAAACCTGCCACCTCTATCCCTGAGCTACTACAAATTCTCAATCATTTTGGAAACCTCTTGGGACTCAAAATAAATGTGGCTAAAACGGAAGCATTAGGTAATGCACTCTCAGTCAGAGACTCAATATCTTAAGAAAAACTTTGATTTCTCCTGGCCTAAATCACATATTAAGTATTTAGGGGTGTCCATCACCAGTAAATTAGCAGCTTTATATAAAACTAATTATTTACCCTTGTACAAGGAGTTGATGTTAGATTTACAGAGATGGACGAAAGGTAGAATTTCATGGTTAGGCAAGACAAATGCGGTTAAAATGAATATTCTTCCCCGGCTTTTATACTTATTCCGCACACTTCCGATCCCAAGTGTTTATAGGGATCTTGAGAGGTTTCAAAATCAAATCTTTAAATTCATATGGAACTACAAATCCTCAAGGATTCCCAAATCTACCATGTACAAAAATAAAACCAAAGGGGGGTTTTCTTGTGCCAACTTTAAATTGTATTATAAAGCGGCACAGCTCTCATTTATCCCTCTAGCGCACTCCTCTCAACACCACCCTCTGTGGGTTTTTATGGAAAACTTGCAAATGCTCCCATACTCATTGGACACCATTATATGGTTTCCCAGGCCAAGAAATATCCTAGGGAAAATGAAGAATCCAATGATCAAGCACTCACTGTGGTTATGGGCATGGGCAGTCACGAATAAGTTACATTTTATTTTGATTAATGAGCGAATAACCCATCTTTTGGGGGACTCAGTTGCAAAGTTTAGGGATATTTGGGCTCCATGGTTAATGGAACCTGATAGTATCTCACTGGAGTCTAGTACAAGCTGTTAAGCAACGGATGAGATTTAGGGGAATGAGTGGCTTTGGAGGAGGTGGACGGAGATAAGAATTACTTGACATTATCTTTTCAGCCTGGTCAATTTTTGAAAGAACTGTTCTTTTTTTTTCTCTCTTTCTTTCTCTCTCTCTCTCTCTCCCCAGTTGGGAAAGGGACCGTATTAAGGTTAGAAATTTGAGAAAATACAATATGTTAAATGGGGGGAAAAAAAATAGGCTTTGGAAAAGGGCTCTCCGGGGAGGGTACTATGAAATTAATAATCTAACAATATGACACTCCAAGATTATGAGCCCTGTTTGCGGATAAAGGGTACAAGATGAAGTTATATATGTGAAAGATGTATCTACCGGATATGAATGCTTACTCGTTAAAATGTGATTTACCATTGCCTAATAAAAAATTACTTGTTAAAAAAAAAAAAAGTGATCCACCCAGAAATACCAGGGAATTCTACCTTGAAGAGGAGAAACAACAAACATCAGACACACGTTTCAGCGCCGTCGGTGGGGTGCAGCTGTACTCCCTAAGGCACAGTGAGCAAGGAGTCAACATCTGGATGCCCCTAAAAGGCTGAGAAAAACTAAACCAAGAGTCAGAGGTACTCATCTGAGAACATCTACCAGAGGCTGTTTTTATTGGCCTCAAAATGACAGGGGGATATGAATTACTGAACTTGCGCAACTCTGTTAATTATGTAAAATCACCCGATTGTCCTATTGTTTGACTTATGGTATAAAAGATGGTTCTGAAAAATAGTTTACTCTCTTTGGGACACACAGCAATGGTGTGTTTTGAGAGAAAGTCAAGAATGTTGTTGATTCCTGTGCAACACAAGCTGTCCTGTGTGAAGGAATTAACAAACCGTCTCTGATTGATTGGTCCAGCTGACCTTTTCAAGCCCAAAGAAGGGTAAGTTTTGACACTAATCTACAGTAGACATTTAAAAGCAAACCAGGTTCTGTTACCTCCTTATTACAGAATAGTTCCAAGAGCATAATAATAGCAGTCTGTCAGTAAAAAGAATGGTATGGGTGTGTTCTATATTTGTTCTTTTGGACCTATCCTATTTTTGCGCCAATGTGGAAGCGCGCCACCGCCAATTCTTGGAACGCGGGCACGCTCGTGCCGCCATGTAGTGTAACACCCTAACCCTAACCATATACCCCTGACCTGGCGTAGTAGCTCATGTATAACAGTAGATGGCGACGTAGGCGGCAGCATGCAACAACGGCAAACCGAAAACAGGATAAGACTACAGCGCTACAGAATATGTTGGCGCAAAACAAATAAAAGATAATAATAATAAGAAGACCGTTCTTTTTGTACGTATGCTCGGGTGAGACAAACACAAGAGCCCAGCATAAACTGGTTTAGGTAGTGGCTCAAGGCTGTGAATGTTATATTGTGTAATATAGAGAGGGCATTGGCATGACATCAAGCTATTTATCTAGTACTGGATGTTGGGCTGTAAAACTATGTATTAGGTTAAAAACAACTTATTGTGAACAGCAAAAAAAGCAAAGAATGTGCTAACAGTAAATCAAAATGGAGGAACATTGCTGACAGTAAACAAAATGGTTTATCTATTCTCCTACGTGTGCTTTCAGAAGGACTAATAGACAGTTTATGGATCTAGTCTATTTAGAAGCCGCATCCCGTCAGAACACTGGATTGTGCGGCTGTACTGCAGGCAAAGAACTATTCCATCATGCGATGTGTCGCAACTCGAATGGCGACAGAGAGGCCATCGCTATGTTTGTAACAGGCACTCTGCCCCTCAAGGATGCGGACGCGGCTTATGAGCCAGACCGGAGTATGGAATAGCTCTTTACCTGCAGTAATTGTTTTACACCACCGGGTGGTGCTGTGGCGCAGCCGCACACCCCAGTGTTCTGACGGGATGCGGCTTCCAAATAGACTAGGACCCAGCTCATAGTATACAATGATACAACCACCAGGTAAAATTGAGGGTAGAATCAGCACATAAGTCAAAACAGAGCCCTGCAGGGAAGAAAAGTTGCACAAAAAGCTAGGTTTCATTTTTTTTACAAATATTTTGCTCATTATAAAGAAAAATAAATTAACCCATTAGCCTGTTATTGACCTAAATTAATTTGTAGTGTGAGTGCTTTCTTTAACCTGTTTTTGATACTTACACTGTGTGTAACCCTAGTACTATATATATTATTTAGACTCTTGTCTCCTCTCCTTATTTCTCCTCACGAGTTCCCGCCTTTTGCTTGTACAATCATTTTCCCGCGCTTTCTGGCGCTCAGAAAATAAGTCCTATAGCGCGTGACATGATGTGCATTCCTATTGGTTAATGCTCCGTGACGCTATTTCCGGCTTCGTTGTTACATGGAAACGAACCCGGCTTTCAAATAGCTTTATTAGCTCTTACGGATATTAGTGACGTCATTCATTCGCACGTCTCAAATGTTCTTCCGGTACCACGTTGCCAGGAACGCTTTCAACAAACTTTATTAGTATTCACAGACATACAAATGCTGCGTTGTCACTGAGTATAGCTCTCGTGACGCATGTTTGTTTATTAGCAGTGACAAATGCGGAAGTGTCATGGCGGAGCAAGGAAGGCTGTTACAAGAGTACGTGGCGCAAAACAAAGCAGGGCCGGCGGCGGAGCGTTCTGCCGTGTCCCCTGAGCCTGCCTGGCGGTCATGGCTGCCCAAATCTCTCCCCAGTGCCCCCAGTCTGTCTCCCCTGGACCCAGACCCCCTGCTCCCCGGCCTGTCCGCCTCTCAGCGCATGCTGGTGTCCGGCCTGTGTGTGGTGATGGCTACTCTGTGCTTTGGCCTATCCTCTCTCTATTTGCCGGTTCTCTTACTCCGGGCTAGGAAGTTCGCTCTGTTGTGGTCCTTGGGCTCCCTGCTGGGCCTGGCCGCGGCCGCACTCCTGAGAGGCCCGAGTCGGATGCTAAGGGAGCCGGACCCCTGCAGCCTGCTATACCTGGCAGCCCTGGGGGGCACTCTGTATGCGGCCTTGGGGATCCGAAGCACCGGCCTCACCGTCCTGGGAGCCGTCGCTCAAGTCATCACAGGGATCGGTCTGTTGATGGGATTACTGCCCGGTGGTGTTGCAGGGAGACGGTACATTAGTGGGGTGTGTGGGAGCCTGGTAAAGAAAGGAGTGTCCAAGGCCCTGCCGGTGTAAAGGGAGAAAGCTCCCCCCCGCGGCACTGTGTGTGGGACCTACCAGAGTGAGGGGCCCCTGGGACTGTGTGGGGGCTTTATTTACCACAGTGAAAAAAAAGTGGTCCCAAAGGAATATCCGGAGTGAGCAGAGGTCCCATAGCACTGTGTGGGAGCCCTACGAAAGAGGGGCCCATCAGAACTGTGTGTGGGACCTACCTGATTGTCTATGGAGGGTCCCTATGACATTGTGGGGCTTTGTTGATGAGAACTCTCCAGGACCCAACCCATGTGAGATTAGGGGACCCATACCATTGTGCACAGCTCTGTCTATGTGAAGAGCGAGGGGCCCCACCTGTCTGTGGAAATGGAGGGCCTCCATTTCTGCAGAGGGGGTTCTCCAGGGCTCTGCTCGTCCTGTGATGGTATGTGAGCTCCCCCAGGACCTGCTATGAAGATATATATTTACCCCAGTTGTGAGGCACTTATACAGAAAAACGACTCCTTGAGACGAGCTAGAACAGGGGAAGATGACATTGCTCCTCAAAAAATGCAGGACCAGGTCTTGCACTCCAGAGCCAATCCCTTATATATGGCTTTGTTGCAAAAAAATGGTCATTAAATTGATATTGTGACCTATTTACTAAAGATCTTCCTCCACTTCCATGGGACTGTCTCCAGCGCCCTCCTGTACACTGAAGAGCTGAAATATAGAGGGGTCACCGGTTCTTGGGTCTTTGTGGGGGAGTGTGAGACCTGGACATGTACTTTCGTGTTCATAGAGGACTTGTTTTAGCACTTTTCTGCCAAGAGATGTTATATACTTAAGGTTATATTGAGACTTCACCTGTCTTATCTATAATTACCTATAATACATTGCTGCTACTGACTTCTCTCCCATGTGCCTTTCATTCCAGTGCATTGATAAATATAAGGAATTGAACTCCAGTCTTCAGCCAGCACATAAAGATTCCAGTATTCAATTCTTATTAAAATACTATAGGGCAGTAGTTTGCAAACTTCTCCCCGAGCCAGGCCATGATTTAGGTTTAACACAAGTGGAATACCGGTGTAGCAGTTAGTCTGTTGAATGCCAATTGCTTGTCATGTGTTCACAGGGTTGAACCTGTATCATGTCCTAAAGTAGTGTGGGAACTGCTACTCTAGGGCATGTATAGGAAAAAGCACACCTTACCATATGTATATCATAAAAAGGGTCATTGACACTAATAACCTGGGACGACTTTTCTCATCAGAATTTCTCTACTTTCTAGATTAAAGATTCTGTTAACCCAACAGGAAATTAAACATACCCTGGCTCTTAACTAACCCAGCTGGCTCCTAAGTTTCAGGGAATTTAGCTAATTACTGTATTAATTCATAAAACACGTCAAACGCTTTTCATGAAATAAAAGCCAATTTATGCGTTGTTGATATCGTTTAACAACCAATCATCTTGCAGTTTTATGTAACAATTCACATTTTAATTGTTATGACCGATTAACATTTATAAGCATTAAGAGTTTTTGTCCCAGAATTGCATTTATTCTATTCATTCTATAACCAAAGCCACAAAAATACTATAGTATTCCACATTCATTAATTTCATGTTTTTCCATACTGTGAAAAACTGTACATATAAAATTGAGATGTATATATTTTAAACTATTGTATAATATTACCAGAGAACTAATTTTCTAATAAACTATTTGTTTTTTTCGATGTGTCTGTGTTTGAGTTAACAAAATGGTAACTTAACAGAATCGGGAAGTTTCCTGGATTATAATGCACCTGACAGAGGTGAATTTGTAGTGTATGATAACATTTTTGCACATGAAAAAATCCCAAAATAAACATACCCAAAAGTAAAAAAAATGTCTGCAGTTGATTTTAAGAAAGAACCCCCTGAAAAGCCAAGATAAATTAAAATAAAATTGATAATTACTTGTGGCCAATCAGAGGCAAGTACAACAACAATGTTACTTTAAAATGTGAGTTTCAACTTGCATCAATTCAATCCATCCCAACCAGCTTGCTGCTCTTGTTCTGGCCCTCTGGTAGTCAAGTTTGGTCCTGTAGGGCGACACCGGCCTGGATTTGAGTATGGGGGTTCAGCCTGCAACAAAGCATCATGGGATTTGCAGTTGTTTGTTCCCAACACTAATGAATTTCTTCCTTCTCAGGATCTCTGCAGTGAGCTGTTAGTTTCTGGAAGCTTAGTATGGGGTTAAGAAACATTCTTGGATGCAGTGTTTCTATTGGTTTCAGGGAAATTCGCATACATGGGCCGCACATTAGTACACTGAGTCACAAATTAGAATACTGAGCCGCACGTTCTCATACAGGAGCACATATTAGCATACTGAGCCACACATTACTATAGCATTACAGTACCAGACCAGGGTATGTAATTGCAACATTCCATGTATAAGATGTACCCCTTTTTCTTAAACATAAAAAATATCGTCTTATACACGGAAAAATGTTGTATATATACAATGCCTTGCAAAAGTATTCACCCCCCTTGACATTTTTTTTCGTGTTTTGTTGCCTCACAAGCTGGAATTAACATGGATTGTTTGAGGATTTGTATCATTTAATTTACAGAACATGCCCACAACTTTAAATGTTTTTTTTATTGTGAAGCAAACAACAATTAGGACAAAATAACAGAAAAAGTCATTGTGCATAACTATTCACCCCAGCAATCACAGCGCCAAGTCGCTTTGGATAAGTCTCTATGAGCTTGCCACATCTTACCACTGGGATTTTTGCCAACACATTCACGTTTCCCATTAAACCACTCAAGTGTTGCTTTAGCAGTGTGTTAGAGGTTCACCTTCCAGCAGGACAATGACCCCAGTCCTAGCCTCAAATCACGCACAGAGTGGTACAGGTTTTGCTCAAGAATATCCCTGTATTTAGCGACATCCATCTTTCCCTCACCTCTGACCAGTTTGGGTGATGTGATGTGTTGGGTTTGCGGCAGACATAGCGTTTTCTTTGATGGCCGAAAAGTTCAGTTTTAGTCTCATCAGACCAGAGCACCTTTCTCTATACATTTTGGGAGTCTCCCACATGCCTTTTCACAAACTCAAAACATGCCATTTTGTTTGTTTCTGAAAGTAATGGCTTTCTTCTGGCCACTCTACCATAAAGCCCAACTCTATGGAGCGTACGGCTTATTGTCGTCCTATGTACAGATACTCCAGTCTCTGCTGTGGATCTCTGCAGCTCCTCCAGGGTTACCTTAGGTCTCTGTGCTGCCTCTCTGATTAATGCCCTCCTTGCCCGGTCCGTGAGTTTTGGTGGGCGGCCGTCTCTTGGCAGGTTTGCTGTTGTGCCATGTTCTTTCTATTTGGTTATGATAGATTTGATGGCGCTCCTGGGGATCATCAAAGATTTGGATATTTTTTTATAACCTAACCCTGACTTGTACTTCTCAATAACATTGTCCCTTACTTGGAGAGTTTCTTGGTCTTCATGGCAGTGATTGGTTAGTGGTGCCTCTTGCTTAGGTGTTGCAGCCTCTGGGGCCTTTCAAAAAAGGTGTGTATATGTAATGACAGATCATGTGACACTTAGATTCCACACAGGTGGACATCATTTCACTAATTATGTGACTTCTGAAGGTGATTGGTTGCACCAGAGCTTTTTGCTTCATAACAAAGGGGGTGAATACATACGCACATGCCAATTTTCTATTTCTAAAAAAGTTTTATGTATATATTTTTCTAATTTCACTTCACCAACTTAGACTATTGTGTTCTGATCCATCACATAAAATTCAGATTAACCAAACATTGAACTTAAGGCTGTAATGTAACAAAATAGGTAAAAAGTCAAGGGGGGTGAATACTTTTGCAAGGATAAGTGTAGATGCCGGTTAATCCCCCCCCAAAAAAGGGCTAAACGACCCTTAACTCTCCCAAAACCCTTCAAAATGCATTTAAAAGGGTATTAGCACATAAACTTGGCCATTTAGGCCCAGAAAAAAGAAAAAAACGGTTTAGCAGGAGTTTTTTTAATATGGGGAATTGGTGCTGGTTGCTTGAGAGACCCGGTTAGTTAGGTGCCTGATAACCCGGGTTTTACTGTGTGTTTGTGTGTGTATATATATAGGAACCAGGTACTGGGAGTGATGCAAGCCCTGGGCGGTCATCGCAAGCCCTACACAGAGCTCCTTTGGCTGGGTAACGCCCGGGCCACGCAATGAGCGCCTTCTCTGCTCATTCTCTGCTAAGTGCCGCATGCTTCAACTGCTCGCCTCGGTTCACGAAGCTCACAGTCAACTGCGTCTTGCTTTGCGAGGGACGCAAAAGCGTTACCAACATTGCAAACGTCACCAACACTGACAATTATACATATGATATATATATATATATATATATATATATATATATATATATATATATATATAAATAAATTGAGCATGGTGGTCCTTTATCATTATTGCAGTACGGAGAGTATGTAAGCATTTAGAGGGAACTGATATTTTATGGTCCCTTCAGAACCTGAGAGTTTGTCTTATTAAGCTCAATAAATATTGTTTGAGTGCTGTAAAAGCACCATTAAAAGCAATTACTGGCATAAGACAGTGAAGGGTATCAAATTAAACTATTTTGTACTTGCTCTACTAGATGGAGCAAATCAGTTTTATTGTGCTCAGTGGCCCTTTATTCTGTACATCCTGTTGTATATGGACGTCTCATACTAAATAATGAGGCTCATAACATAGGAACTGGATGCTCCTGTCCTCACGGCTAAGAGCTACCTACAGACAGTGACTGGTCACGTGATGCTGACAGCTACATCTCACTATCAGTAACTACAATCAAGCCGCAGACTCCACACTAGTTTCCTAGCAACGGACACGCCGGAAGCGGAAATAGAATCTACTCTACACAGATTTTTTCCAGCGCGTTCTTTTAACGTCAGAGATAATGTTACTGAAGCATATTGTACCCTATCATAGGCTGTGGGCGGGACATATTGGTTACAGTGCACCAATCATAGGAGGTGGGTGGTGCTTGTGTTGTAACGTGTAGTGAGGTGAGTTAGTAATCACACTGCTTGCTTCCTGCACTGTTTGATTGTATTTATATTTATATACAGCTTTAGGAGGTGAGGTTGAGGGTATGTTTAGTATTGTGAGAGTGTAAATACAGATGGGGATGAGGTATAACAGGAGGAGACAGGGGAGTCAGCGGCCAATCAGTGAGGAGAGCATCAGGTGGGAATATAGTATAGGATGAGTGATGGATGGGGAGGTAGGGCCTAACAGGGGAGCAAGGGGGGCAGCGAGGTACAGGAGGGGGCAAAGGGTGCAGCGAGGTACAGGAGGGGGCAAGGGGTGCAGCGAGGTACAGGAGGGGGCAAGGGGTGCAGCGAGGTACAGGAGGGGGCAAGGGGTGCAGTGAGGTACAGGAGGGGGCAAGGGGTGCAGTGAGGTACAGGAGGGGGCAATGGGTGCATCAAGGTACAGGAGCGGGGCAAGGGGTGCAGGAGGGGGTCAGCGAGGTACAGGAGGGGGCAATGGGTGCATCAAGGTATAGGAGGGGGCCAAGGGGTGCATCGAGGTACAGGAGGGGGCCAAGGGGTGCATCGAGGTACAAGAGGGGGCCAAGGGGTGCATCGAGGTACAGGAGGGGGCCAAGGGGTGCATCAAGGTATAGGAGGGGGCCAAGGGGTGCATCGAGGTACAGGAGGGGGCCAAGGGGTGCATCGAGGTACAGGAGGGGGCCAAGGGGTGCAGTGAGGTACAGGAGGGGGGCAAGGGGTGCAGTGAGGTACAGGAGGGGGGCAAGGGGTGCATCGAGGTACAGGAGGGGGGGCAAGGGGTGCAGTGAGGTACAGGAGGGGGGCAAGGGGTGCATCAAGGTACAGGAGGGGGCAAGGGGTGCATCGAGGTACAGGAGGGGGCAAGGGGTGCAGCGAGGTACAGGAGGGGGCACGGGTGCAGCTAGGTACAGGAGGGGGCACGGGGTGCAGCGAGGTACAGGAGGGGGCACGGGGTGTAGCGAGGTACAGGAGGGGGGCAAGGGGTGCAGCGAGGTACAGGAGGGGGGCAAGGGGTGCAGCAAGGTGCAGGAGGGGGGCAAGGGGTGCAGCGAGGTACAGGAGGGGGCAAGGGGTGCAGCGAGGTACAGGAGGGGGCAAGGGGTGCAGCGAGGTACAGGAGGGGAGCAAGGGGTGCAGCGAGGTACAGGAGGGGGCACGGGGTGTAGCGAGGTACAGGAGGGGGGGCAAGGGGTGCAGCGAGGTACAGGAGGGGGGCAAGGGGTGCAGCGAGGTACAGGAGGGGGGCAAGGGGTGCATCGAGGTACAGAAGGGGGGCAAGGGGAGTAGGAAGGGAGCAGCGAGGCACAGGAGGGGGGCAAGGGGTGCAGTGAGGTACAGGCAGGGCAAGGAGAGCAGTGAGGTACAGGCGGGGGGCAAGGGGAGCAGCGAGGTACAGGCGGGGGCAAGGGGAGCAGCGAGGTACAGGAGATGGCAAGGGCTACAGGAGGGGGCAAGGGGAGCAGCGAGATACAGGAGGGGAGCATCAAGGTACAGGAGGGACAGGGGGAGCAGCAAGGTACAAGAGGGGAGCAGTGAGGTTTAGGAGACTGTAACCTCGCTGCTTGCTCTCCTCTATGCTTCGCCTCCCCGCCCCTTGCTCTCCTCTATGCCGCCCCGCCCCTTGCTCTCCTCTATGCCTCGCCGCCCCGCCACTTGCTCTCCTCTATGCCTCGCCGCCCCGCCCCTTGCTCTCCTCTATGCCTCGCCGCCCCGCCCCTTGCTCTCCTCTATGCCTCGCCTCCCCACCCCTTGCTCTCCTCTATGCCTCGCCGCCCCTTGCTCTCCTCTATGCCTCGCCGCCCCTTGCTCTCCTCTGCCTTGCCGCCCTCTCACATCTTCCTCAATGCACCCCATGCCTCCCCGCCCCGCCCCTTGCTCTCCTCTATGCCTCGCCGCCCGCCCCTTGCTCTCCTCTATGCTCTCCCTTTTTATATTTGTCTTCTCCCTCTATACTGGGCTGGCCCACTCGCTCCACTCTATTGCTGGTTGCACCCAAGTCTGACCTATCAGTGACCGATACAGTGTTTGAAGGGGTCTCATCAGCTCTTGTGCTGCATTACAGGTTGGTGGGCACTCTCTCCTGAGCAGTGCAGGAAACCCCCAGACTCATCATGGGACGCTCCTCCAAGGATAAACGAGACATTTATTATCGTCTGGCCAAAGAGGAGGGCTGGAGAGCACGGAGCGCATTCAAACTACTGCAGCTGGATGAGGAGTATCGTCTCTTCCATGGTAATCATCACCGAGACATCTAGCTCTGCCCTGGTCACATTGTATATGCCATGATTATGGCTTAATTTGAAATCTTTGTGTGTATGTATATCTGTCTCTGTGGTGGCCAAAATAAAGTCCTGCAATGTTATCTGCAGCTGGCCCGCTCTCCCACACTTATCAAGTACTTTGAGACGCAAATGAAAACACAGTAACAAAATCAATCCACTATAAGAATTTACAATTGTCTGTAACGTGTGCGCAATTGTCAATAAACCGTGGTATCAGTTCGGACATGTGTATTGCCGGCCGGGATAAGCACACGGGGCACAGCGAGTGCATAGGGCGCATAGCGAGGGAGAGTAAGCGCAGCGAGGGAGCCAGCACAGAGAGTGCTCTCTGTACTGTCTCTCTCGCTGCGCGCCCTCCCTCTCTGTGCGCTCTCGCTCTCTGCGCACGTCCCAGCCGGCAATGCACATGTCCTGACTGATCGCACAGACAATTGAAGATAACATTATATGAAACCGTCATTTCTAAAAGGCAAGTTACTAGATGTAAATTGGTCAGAAGTGATTTACTGTAGAGAAAAACTGCTAGTACAATGTAGAATTAGTTTTTAATGCTCTTAAAATGACAGTAGAATTTTAAGGCTCATAGCAGATGTTGCAGTGATGCTTTGTCTTACAGGGGTGCAGCGAGCGGTGGATCTGTGTGCCGCCCCTGGGAGTTGGAGCCAGGTGCTCAGCAGGAAGTTACGGTGAGCTTGTGGGGCGTGCGTTTTTCTGTCAGCTGGTGTGTGGGGTGTTGGTCTAACTTGGGGTAACCTGTTCATTCCACCGTCCCAGGAGTAGTGATGAGCAGAGCTCTGATGTGAAGATCGTGGCGGTGGATCTGCAGGCCATGGCGCCTCTTCCAGGAGTCATCCAAATTCAGGGCGATATTACCAAGGTGCGGGTGTAGGGTAACCAAGCACTGGGCAGGACATATAGCCGATCACCACACACTGACACTACTTGTTTTGCAGGTCTCCACAGCTCATGAAATTATCCGGCACTTTGAAGGTCAACCGGCAGATCTGGTCGTTTGTGATGGGGCACCGGATGGTAAGGGGGCTATTACTTTTGTGCGGTGGTCACTGGGTTGGATCTTGACTCTTCCAGGATGCGCACGTTATTGCTGTCAGTCACTGTAGGGTGACATCATTGTCAGGGTTGTGGATGTTGAGCTATGAGTGACATTTACACCTGTGACTGGACCATACGCATTTCGCGTGTGACTGGAGTATACGCGGCTCGCCTACTTGTTGAGGGTTCTGCTGGATATGGAGATAATACTTTTATTTCTGCCTTGCAGTGACTGGACTCCATGACATTGATGAGTATATCCAGGCTCAGCTACTGCTGGCGGTAAGTGTTGATCATCATGAATATGATCATAGGTAGTGCTACGCTATACTGGGGCCCTTAATTAGCCCCTGTGGGCCCCGGGTGCAGCACTAGTGCCTCCTGCTCCCCCATTGCCTTGCTTTCTTTTGCCCAGGGCAGGGTTTTCCAAATGATGTCACACACGCACTTGATGGGCTTGCCTACCCCGGCCAGAAGGGGCCTTTCATTTTCTTTGCAACAGGGCCTTCTATTCACTAGCTCTGCCACTTGCCCTTATTGTCACGCCACCCATGCTTTTCCTCCCTTGTCCCTGTCATGCAGGGCCCTAACTGTCACATATTTCTCCCCAGGCCCTGAACATCACTACCCATGTCTTGAGGAAGGGGGGCACGTTTGTGGCTAAGGTGAGCCTTTGAGATATTTAGTCCACTAAAGGACCCCTGCGTTCATGTATTAAAAATGTTGTTTTGAAAAAATACATTTGAAAATAGCTCATTAAGGATAAAGTAGCAGACAAACTGCAGTAAAGAATAATTTCATATAAAAGCTTAAACGGGTAAAGGCAGATTGTCTTTCAAAAGTAAAAACAAAATGTAATAACAAAAATTTTAATAAAAAGGAAAAAAGAAACAATTTGGCCGTTAATTTGTTTAGTCTGGGTCTTTCTCGCCCCCCCCCCCCTCCTGGGTCTCTTTCTCCCCCCCACCCTTCTCCTGGGTCTCTTTCTCCCCCCCACCCTTCTCCTGGGTCTCTTTCTCCCCCCCCCCTTCTCCTGGGTCTCTTTCTCCTCCTCCCCCCCCTTCTCCTGGGTCTCTTTCTCCTCCCCCCCCCTTCTCCTGGGTCTCTTTCTCCCCCCCCCTCTCCTGGGTCTCTTTCTCCCCCCCCCCTTCTCCTGGGTCTCTTTCTCCTCCCCCCCCTTCTCTTTGGTCTCTTTCTCCTCCCCCCCCTTCTCCTGGGTCTCTTTCTCCCCCCCCCCCCCTCTCCTGGGTCTCTTTCTCCCCCCCCCCCTTCTCCTGGGTCTCTTCCCCCCCCCCCCCCCCCCCCCTGTTCTCCTGGGTCTCTTTCTCCCCCCCCCCCCTGTTCTCCTGGGTCTCTTTCTCCCCCCCCCCCCTGTTCTCCTGGGTCTCTTTCTCTCTACCCCCCTTCTCCTGGGTCTCTTTCTCCCCCCCCCCTTCTCCTGAGTCTCTTTCTCCCCCCCCCCCCTGTTCTCCTGGGTCTCTTTCTCTCCCCCCCCCCTTCTCCTGGGTCTCTTTCTCTCCCTCCCCCCCTTCTCCTGGGTCTCTTTCTCTCTCCCCCCCCCCCCCCTTCTCCTGGGTCTCTTTCTCCTCCCCCCCCCCCTTTTCCTGAGTCTCTTGCTCTCTCTTTCCCCCCTCTCCTGCCGCTCATTGCACATAGTTGTCATAATTGCGAGCGTTACAGACAAACTTGCCATTACCACAACTATATATAGACCATGGTGGTGCTGACTCTCATGAACTTTATTAATATGTTGCTCTCCACCCTCAGATATTCCGGGGTAAGGACGTCACGCTCCTTTACTCCCAGCTGAAGATATTCTTCAAGGAGGTCACCTGCGCCAAACCTCGGAGCAGCCGCAACTCCAGCATTGGTAAGAGGACCCGGCGCAATGTTTTTTATTGTTAAAAAAATAAAAAATAAAACTGCTCCCACAGACGTGGCCTCAGCCCATTCAAAGGCCTCCCCAGAAGCAAACGTCTTTTAATTTAATTTGGAGATGGATAGATGATATAATTGAAGCAATGAACATGAACGTGTGTTAGCTTAGCAGGGCAGAGACTGACAGATGTTTCATGGCGTGCTGTGGTTCGTAGTCATGGAGAGTAGGACACAACTAAACAACACCTTTTGTGCTCCCTCTCTCTTACAGAGGCCTTCGTCGTTTGTCAGAGTTACAGCCCCCCAGAGGGATATGTGCCGAATATGTCCAATCCACTGCTGGATCACTGCTACGGTGAGTAAAACCAGGGCCTCTGAGGGGCTTCAGTCTCTCTCCAGCATAAAAACTGACATGAATCAATCCTGGGAAATTCCAAGTTTTTTTTGTTGCTCTATTTATAAGCAAAAGAGCAGCTCATGCTTATTAAGTAGCTTCTCTAATGTACTCATTAGGATTACTGGTTGTCTCTTTAACGGCAAAAATAAAGACCCCCAATGTTATCTGTCAGTTAGACCTCTTTCCCTCTCTGAGCCACACATTATTACACAGGAGCTGCAAAATCAATTCTAAATATCTCAGGATTTAATGTAGAGAAAATTTGCTAATACATAGTCTTCAAGGAGGTCCCCAGATTATTTTTAAAGTAGTTCCTTTCTTTTTCTTTCCATGTTAGATGTGGATTTTAACCAGTTGGAGGGCCCTAATCGGGTGATTGTGCCATTCCTAGCCTGTGGAGATCTGAGCGCCTATGATTCTGACAGAACCTACCCGCTCAAGGTATGTATGGGGGTAATAAGAAGAGGGCATGCTTGTTTGTGTGTCCTGGGATGCTGTTTACATCTCCTAGTAGGATTAAAGGGAATCTGAACTCTGCTATTTTACTGTTTATATAATTATTTAAAGGTCCCGACGGAATCGGCCGCCATGTTTTATTTGCAGTGCGTTGTCACTTGAGTGCGCTTGTGATTTCTGGTCCTTTCAGTGCCCTGCTCAATCCTCTGTCTCCATTACAGCTTGAACCTGGTAAAGAGTACACCTACGTGCCCCCCACTCAGCCCCCAATCCGTCCACCCTATCAGGAGGCTTGCTTCTTAAAGAAAAACAACCTGCTGGCCAAAGAAAAGCAGCCCTGCCCATTGAGCGAGGTCCACTGCGAGACGGCCAATCGGGAAGCGGCTTCCCCTGACGTGCCTGAGATCGAGCAATTACAGATCTCTTCCTGAAGTCTCTCTTTTTATCATTTTTAATTGGTTTTATGTTCTTTATGCAAATAACCACAAGGAATTCTCTATTTATTATCCATTTTATTTCTACAAAATAAAGTCACATTTGTGCATCATTCCTCAAATACAGCGGTCCATCACAACGTGAAAATGGAGTGTGAGCAGTCCGTCCTGACCTTTTCATAAGGCCACTGAAGTGGTCAAACTGATTTGATTTTTTTAAAAAAACTAAACAATGTTTTTACATTGGAACTTGTAGCTTCCCTGCCTGTAGACAGGAAGTGAGAATGGATCTGCCCAGGGGGCTGTCTTAGATGTTTTTCTGATCGATTTAGGTTTCTCTGCAATAGCCACTAATTTGCAGAAAAAGGCTCCTATCAGGACAGCCCCCTGGGCAGATTCTCTCCTACTCATTGCACACATTTTTATAGGAGGGGGAGAGAAATCCAGAAATGGTAACTTAAATGTAAGTTGTTTAAAGGCTACATTGCATATTTAATCATAATACTAATTATATTGCTATCCAATAATTAGTTAAATTAAATGAAAGCCTATGGGATGAGCTGTACAGTGGCCCATTAAGATCCCGGAGTGAATATAAACATCCGCACATGTGGAGGAGTGTACAGGTTTATGGTCCCATCAATAACTTATTTAGGGAGTCAGAGGCACGGACGTCACCAAATGTCTGTGCATGATTAGTGAAAACAGTGTTTTCCTTTTTAAAATAGGTAAATTACCAGATTTATGAGCTTTTTGATTACAGCGGTTTTGGGCGTTTCCCTCCATCAACAGAAAACATAACGAGCTGCACCGGCTAATGACGCTAATTAGAAACAATGGTGCAGGTTGACTGGTACATTTGCAATACTCACTCTGTATTAGATATAATGTACTTTTTGACCCACTGAAAAGCCAGGCGAGCAGTCAAGGCAATGAAACACGCGGGACTTTGCCACAAAGGAGTGCCAAGGCGCTCCTGCGAGGCGAGCCGATCACACATTGAAACACACCAAACACTTAGGAAACGCGGGAACGCCTTAGGCTGCAAGCAGTTGATGAAGGCGGGACTTCGAAAAAAATTAATTACGAGACGCAGGACTGAGATAGGAAAAATGCAAAGTTAACGGCCGAACCGCGCAAACCAGAAAACACTAAAAACAAAAATACAACAAAAACATCACACACAGCACCGGGGAACAGCCAGGACGTCTGGGAGTGAGGTGGAACGCAAATTTAAGTCGATTTTGCCGTGTTTCGGCACTCGAAAATCAATGACGCGAGAAAAAAAATAGACACCCCAAAAAAAATAAAACGAGGCTACACGACCCTGGACCGCGCAAAACACAGACTACTGCGTAATACTTTCACACAGGAACGCACGAGGTACAAAATACACTATTACAAAGGATGGAAAATGCTCGCGAGCGGCGTAGCACATAGGATTGTAAAATTGCATAGTTTGTCTAACTTGCAACTAATAACATTACGAATCTAAAATGGCGCTTTACACAACTAAACCAACGGTTTGCCCTCGCGCACGCAGCATATTTCTAATGCACAATTGCCACATTGATGACACTTTCTCCTCAGGGCAGCAACAGTCCAAATGTACATTGTATGCTGCAGGAACATTGATTGCTGGATATATTAATTAGAAATAGGTAAAGTATATTAATTTAGTAAGTTAATTAATTATTTAAAAAAAGATATATATATCTGTCTTTGTGATGAGCGCTAAAGGTGCTCAGAGGAGCAAAAGTACCAAAGAGGAGAAGTTCGCAATGAGCGCCGAAGGTCCTCAGAGTACAAAAAACTTTACATTGTGTGGCAAACAGCATTGCCACGGCTTCACATTTTATTGCCCCATCATTTTTGACGGGCAAGTCGCTAGTGTATATATATATATATATATATATCACTAATATAGAGTGTGTAACGCTTAAGAAACAATTTTTACAGAAATTCCGCACACACTAGGCTATCCGCGCATGCGCAAACACGTGGCACCAGGAAAGAGATATGGGGGAGGGGGAAGAGACCTAGGGAAAGAGACACAGGGGAGGTAGAGACACGGGATGGAGGAGTGGGGAGAGAGACAAGGAAGGGAAGAGACAAAAAGGAGGCGGGGGAAAGATACAGAGGGGGAGACGGGAGAGAGAGAGACAAGGGGAGGGGGAAGAGTCACAGGAGAGGGGGAAGAAAGACAGCGGGAGGGAGAGGGGGGAAAGAAATGCAGGGGATAGGGGTGTGTAAAAAAAATATTCTGTCATTTATGACGGGCAAACAACTAGTATATATATGTATATGTGTGTGTGTATATATATATATATATATATATATATATATATACACACAAACATACACACACACACTGTAAACGTTGGTATGGGACAAATATGGGAGACACTTTTAACAATTAACGAATAAAAAAATAGAAAAGGGAAGCGGAAGGATTAAACATAATGTCCATCAGTGCTAAAACAGAACTGTGGTAGAGCTGACAGGAGCATGGACAGACGAGATAAGTGACACAAGGTCGTGCGCCAGGCTTGCCCAGGTTCCTGGGGGCCTGAGTACTCTTATTTTGGAGTGTATTTGCCAGGCTGCGTTAGGACCCTCACACCACTGTTGCCTCATTAGTGCTGGTGTAATTGATCTGGGCCTGTACCTGCACCCCTCCTTTCCTGGGGTGGACAGCAGGGTCACCCTTGCCGAGTGCCGTGGGTGACGTGATATTTTCCAGATCCATTGTCACACTCTTGCCCTCCCTAGGCCTGTACCCCCATAGGTTGCCATTACTGTGCCCAGCAGAGCTTGGCATGTCCTCCTGGGCCTGCAGGAAGTCATACCTGTCCAGGGGAGCGTGCTCAATGTGACAGAGAGTGTCGTCAGTCTCACTCAGGTACCCCATGTTATTGCTCCCCTCCTCGGAGAGACTGTACAGGTCCGGCAGGGCGGTCTGAGAGGACTTGTTCTGGGTCCTCGCCGGGTCTGGGGGCTCCTGCTCTGAGCAAGGCTCCACCCTCCGGAAACAGTAACGAGCAAACAGGCTGATGAAGAACATCTCCAGGGTCAGGGAGTAGTTGTAGATCGCTGGAGAGAAAGAGAGGGGAAGGGGTACATTATATAGAGGAGTCATGTTATAGATAGGAGAGTAGGAGGTGTTATATACAGAGAGAATGGGAGAGGGTTATGTACCCCTAAATCTTCCACCTTCTAACCATGACCTCTTGTTCTTTCCTTCTCATTTTCTTGAACATATTCCCCTCCTGAACTTTATTAAACCCTTTGATATATTTGCAGATTTTTATCCTATCTGCCCCTTCTCCTTTATTCCATCTAAACTATTCATATTAATGTCATGGAGTCCCCTCTAATCTATTCATATTAATGTCATGGAGTCCCCTCTAATCTATACATATTAATGTCATGGAGTCCCCTCTAATCTATACATATTAATGTCATGGAGTCTCTCTAATCTATACATATTAATGTCATGGAGTCCCCTCTAATCTATACATATTACTGTCATGGAGTCCCCTCTAATCTATACATATTAATGTCATGGAGTCCTCTCTAATCTATACATATTAATGTCATGGAGTCCCCTCTAATCTATACATATTACTGTCATGGAGTCCCTTTAATCTATACATATGAGTAAGCCCCAGTAGGGGCGAAACGGGACCGTCGGGACTATCATCTAAGCGCAAGTACTCTGGTTATTGGTTTATTGATTACAAAAGAAAGGTTTATATATGTTTGAGCTATTTTTGCTTGTGTTTCTTTACTCCTTGTGACTACTATGAATTGCCAGTCAGCATTAATGACATATAGTAGTCTCAGGCAAACAGGAGTTGCATCACTATTGTATGCTACAACACATCATTTGTACATATTTTTTATAAACCCCCCTCTACCTTTTTTCATAACCAGTAAAGTACTTCCATGCGCTTTTTTCTACATTGGTTTTAACCACACTTTTTTGAGCTAAACACTATTTATATATTTACATACTTCTGTCCTCCCAAGGATTAGCAAATTTATTTTGCCATATGAGGGAAGACTGTATGTACTCAAGAATATACCAGCTAGTAGCTCATCTAGAGGAATCATCCATTCCAAACCCTATAGTTCCTATATATTTTTTCTACTATTATTACCATTGTTGAGGTGTTAGGCACCAAGGAACTTTTTCACAGTGATATACTTAATCATATAATTTGTGGTTTAGTCCACGTTAAAAGCCACTAGTTTAAGACAACGCAAACAAAAACATCCTTTTAGGGAGTGACCTAAAGAATCTTCCTATTTTTTCATAGAGTTAGGACAAATAGAACAACTACTATCATATTGAAAATAGGAATCTTAACTCAATATCAAACAAATTATATATTATCATAATAAGGATACAATAAAAAACCTATAAGCATGGCACAATCTAATGTAAATCAGTGGGACTTTACAGAGCTAATGAAAGAAGCAGAGTCCACCTTCTGCAGCAAAGAAACAGAATCACTGAAATTATCTGGTGACCAAAGTATAATAGGCAGCTCTAAAGAACTACTAAAAGGACTGAAAAAACAAATAAGAACTATTTGGGAAATATCACGTCTCCACAACTATGTAAAATCGAAAATTGTCCCAAGAGGACTGAGAATCCAACTGGCACCTGCTACACATTTACTTGAAGCAAATTTTGTGACAAAATGGACAGAAATTGTTGATAAATGCTCAATAAAATTAATGAACCTTATTTTAGACACTGAAAAACAGAATCTAGAAAATATTAAACAAACAGTCATAGACAAACAAACAGATTTCTCTAAATTCAAGGACAACAATGAATACGAAGCATTGAATATAAAATTGAACAATATTGTTGAGAAATTTAAGAAAGATCTTATAGCAAGAAAACAAAAGAAATTTTTACGGGATAGTAATGACTACCAAGTTGGAAGAATTTACAAATTCATCAGAACCAGACACCCTAGTAATACCGACATCAGTTCGTCAGAGGCAGAAACATCAGAAAGAGAAGAAAGTATACAACTATATAAATCACGTACACAATAAGTCGGAGGAACATCTAGTGGCCCAACTACAAGATCAGGAGCGAATCAAACTACGCTAGAACACCATTTTTTAGGCAAGGGGCACGCCCAAAAACGACACTACACGTCTCGACCGAGAAAAAATCAGTAAAGATAAGTAATAATAAACTTAATCCAACAAAATTCACTAAAAATTGTCTTGACGATAAACATAATGAAATGACATTCAAAACAAAGGATACCTACAGTGAATTAACAAGAACATCTCAGAAATGCAATAAAAGGAAATTTGACATTAATAAAACGTCGGAAGTGATGTCCTTAATGGAACCTATAATAGATACATCTATAATACATCCTAATAAATCTAGACCTCAGAGAGAATGTCTAATTAATGACCAATTGATAGATCCAACTGAGAAATTAATAATGAGATAGAGCAATATAACAGAAAAAACTATAACAACTGGACAACAAAAACTTGTCTGAAGTGAAATTGAAGGACTCAGATATATCTTTATTATCTAAGGGCCTTTCATTTGTCCCTACAAGCAACTCGGATCTTTTTGAAAATGTAAAAGACATAAACTTATTTGCTAGGAAACTAGCCCTTAAAAAATTCTTTACACAAAAGCGGAAGATAGAGCTCAATAATTTGGGAATAATTGATGAAGACAAGGAAGTATTTGAAACTCTGTTATCATTATTAGATGAACAAAAGTATGAAGGTCATTCTCAGATGAAAACAACTAAGAAACATACCAGTACTTTTACGCCTGATTTCAAGCAATATAATAATATTCAGGTATTTGTGGATGTGGTGACTAAAGACCTAAAAAGACTATTTAATGATGTCCAAGAACAAGAAAAAAACAACATAGGTAAAACCAACTTAAGTATGAGGGAATTCAAATCTCTACAAGAATTAAAGAAACATAAAGTAGTGATAAAACCCGCTGACAAAGGAGGAAACACAGTCATCATGGATGAACAAGAATACCTAAAAATGTGTAACAAATTGTTATCAGATACATCAACATATAAAGTATTAAAAAGTAATCCTCTCCAAGAGTTCCTAAAAGAACTAAAACATATACTGTTAGCGGCCAAACAAGATAAATTAATAGATCAAAATACATATGATTATTTGTTTCCTAAAAGACCAGTTATAGCTACTTTTTACTCATTACCGAAGATACACAAAAATAAAGTACCCGTACCGGGACGGCCAATCGTATCTGGAAACAACAGCTTAACTGAAAAAATAAGTGAATATGTAAATGATTACATTAAAGAAATAGTATCAGAAATACCTTCATACTTAAAAGATACGCTGGACCTGTTGAAACATCTAGAGGATATTGTTGTACCCACCAAAACAATACTTATCTCTATTGATGTAGAACAACTGTACTCCACTATCCCACATGATCAGGGGATCGCTGCAGTTGAACACTATTTAAGTGCAAGACCTATGGAAGATCTGAATATGAATGCTTTTATTACATCATTACTACGTTTTATACTAACAATTTTTATTTTTAATAAACAGTGGTATCACCAAATTAATGGCACAGCCATGGGAACCCCTTGTGCACCGAATTATGCCAATTTATACTTGGGTTTTTGGGAAAAGACACATGTATTTTTAGAAGATATGTCAGTATATAATGAGAAAATATTATCATGGCATAGATACATTGACGATATGATGGTACTGTGGACAGGAAATACTAAAGAATTCACAGAATTCATTCAAAAATTGAACAAAAACTCGTTAGGTTTGAAATTCACGTATGTGATGGATGAAGAAGAAATAGAATTCCTTGACCTGAAGATATCAAAGGACCCAAGGGGAAAGATTCACACCTCTACATTCACAAAACCCACTGCAACGAACTCTCTATTAAAATGGTCTAGTCAGCATCCTAGAGCGTTAAAAGCAGGAATTCCAATAAGTCAGTATCTACGGATCAAAAGAAACTGCAGCAGTCAAGACGTCTTTAAGATTCAAGCAGATCAACTAAGAGCTAAATTTAAAGCTCGAGGATACCCCAATCGCCTTTTGAAAAAAGCATACAAAAGAGCTGTTGAATCAGATAGACAGGATCTACTATTTTCAAATAAGAAGGCTGAATCAAACGATCAAATAAGATGTATTATGTCATTTGGAAAAGACTGGAAGGAAATTAAACAAATACTAGACAGGCATTGGTATATATTGACAGATGACTCTACATTATGTACCAGCCTTTCCGAAAAAGCTTCTATCACTTATCGAAAGAACAAGAGTATTAAAGATGAATTGGTGAATAGCTTCTTTAAACCAACTACACAAAGTACAACATCGTGGTTACCATCCACAAAAGGATTGTTTAAATGCGGAAAATGTAAAGCCTGTAAGTTCATTGTCCCCAGTAAAGATTTTACTGACCCAAACACTAATGTGAAATATCCAATTAAGCATTTTATCAACTGCAGCTCTACGCACGTCGTCTACGTTATAATCTGTTCCTGCCCGAAATTATATATAGGTAAAACTACACGCCAACTGCGGAGAAGGATCTAGGAACACTCCTATACAGTGACCAAAGAAATGGACACATCTGTGTCTCGACATATAAAAAAAATTCACAATAACAAACCGGAGGCAATGAAATTTTCAATAATTGATCAAGCGTTACAAAAACCCAGAGGAGGGGATATTGATAAGGATCTCTTAAAGCTGGAGAGCAAATGGATCTTTATATTGAATACCCAAAGCCCACAAGGTCTTAATGAAGGATTTTCATATGCGCCCTTTCTTTAATAGAGTAATAGTATATATTTTTTTTTTTATCACTACATACACTTAATAGTTCATATTTTATATTTTTATCACATTTCACAACACTTTTTTACTCACATTTAGCTTTTCACCTCACACTTTGCACCCATATATATATATATATATATGTATATGTATGTATGCGTATGTGTTTGTTTGTATGAGTATAGGTATATGTATGTGTGTGTGTAAGTGTGTGTGTATGTATATGTATGTGCATGTATATATACGTGTATGTTTGTGCATGTATATGTATATATATATATATATATATTTTCCATATTACACACACTTTATCCACTTGGATCTATATGTAGATACATTATAGACACTTTTATTATACACAAATACATTGATATATATATCTCCTTTTTTTACTTTTACCATTTAGATATTTCCAATTTTTGGAACAATATTATAATTCACTAGCCATCACTATCATTAGCCCTTACCTCTATATATTAGTTGGTTCTACAATATTTTTCTTATATTTAAGGTCACTTAAAAATAGCAATATAGATATACTAAGACCTACCATGGATAAATTCACCTTAGAGATACTAACAACATTTTTAGATCCAGTATATAGAAGTTGGAGCACTTTGGCGTTTTAAAACCAGACCAAAATGGCGTTGGTTGGCAAAATAACGCATGATTGGCATTCATGCATAGAAAGGACCTGAAAAAACGTGGTCACGTTTGTATCCTGATTACGTCATCACGCAGCGACATAAATGATTAAAAACAATTTGAATAAAACAAGATGGAGTGTGTGGTTGGCAAATTACGTGTGATTGTCAAGCCACCATGTACATAAATGAAAGGAAAGAACGTGGGGACTTTATACGTCCTCCACTTAACTTTTCAAAAACGGAAATGACCTAAATAGCGTTGCACAACCGGAAATGGATGAAAAAGGGCTATAAAAGCCCCACTAGACCTCCAATTCAGTAGCCCATGAGTAAGCCCCAGTAGGGGCGAAACGGGACCGTCGGGACTATCATCTAAGCGCAAGTACTCTGGTTATTGGTTTATTGATTACAAAAGAAAGGTTTATATATGTTTGAGCTATTTTTGCTTGTGTTTCTTTACTCCTTGTGACTACTGTGAATTGCCAGTCAGCATTAATGACATATAGTAGTCTCAGGCAAACAGGAGTTGCATCACTATTGTATGCTACAACACATCATTTGTACATATTTTTTATAAACCCCCCTCTACCTTTTTTCATAACCAGTAAAGTACTTCCATGCGCTTTTTTCTACATTGGTTTTAACCACACTTTTTTGAGCTAAACACTATTTATATATTTACATACTTCTGTCCTCCCAAGGATTAGCAAATTTATTTTGCCATATGAGGGAAGACTGTATGTACTCAAGAATATACCAGCTAGTAGCTCATCTAGAGGAATCATCCATTCCAAACCCTATAGTTCCTATATATTTTTTCTACTATTATTACTGTCATGGAGTCCCCTCTAATCTATACTTATCTTGGAGTTTCCTTATAAGTTTGTCTTTTAGACCCTGCACAATTTTGGACGCCTCCGTTGAATTAACTCTAATTCGTTAATATCCTTTTGGAGATCCAGTCTCGGAATTGGACACAGTATCTGGGGGTCTATACAGTGACATTAGATCCTCTCTATTTCTGACTGGGGGTCTATACAGTGACATTAGTCCCTCTCTATATATCTGACTGGGGGTCTATACAGTGACATTAGACCCTCTCTATTTCTGAAAGTGGGTCTATACAGTGACATTAGTCCGTCTCTATTTCTGACTGGGGGTCTATGCAGTGACATTAGCCTCTCTCTATATCTGACTGGGGGTCTATACAGTGACATTAGTCCCTCTCTACTTCTGACTGGGGGTCTATACAGTGACATTAGTCCGTCTCTATATCTGACTGGGGGTCTATGCAGTGACATTAGCCTCTCTCTATATCTGACTGGGGGTCTATACAGTGACATTAGTCCCTCTCTACTTCTGACTGGGGGTCTGTACAGTGACATTAGACCCTCTATATCTGACTGGGGGTCTATACAGTGACATTAGTCCCTCTCTATTTCTGACTGGGGGCCTATACAGTGACATAAGTCCCTCTCTATATCTGACTGGGGGTCTATACAGTGACATTAGTCCCTCTCTATATCTTACTGGGGGTCTATGCAGTGACATTAGCCTCTCTCTATATCTGACTGGGGGTCTATACAGTGACATTAGTCCCTCTCTACTTCTGACTGGGGGTCTATACAGTGACATTAGTCCGTCTCTATATCTGACTGGGGGTCTATGCAGTGACATTAGCCTCTCTCTATATCTGACTGGGGGTCTATACAGTGACATTAGTCCCTCTCTACTTCTGACTGGGGGTCTATACAGTGACATTAGACCCTCTATATCTGACTGGGGGTCTATACAGTGACAGTCCCTCTCTATTTCTGACTGGGGGCCTATACAGTGACATAAGTCCCTCTCTATATCTGACTGGGGGTCTATACAGTGACATTAGTCCCTCTCTATATCTTACTGGAGGTCTATACAGTGACATTAGTCCTTCTCTATATCAGACTGGGGGTCTATAGAGTGACATTAGACCCTCTATATCTGACTGGGGGTCTATACAGTGATATTAGTCCCTCTCTATTTCTGACAGGATTTAGAAGCCCAGTTCCTCTACTTCTCCCTTCCGTTTCTCTCTCACTCACTTTGCGATCGGGTCTCCACAGTGAAAGGTGGCACGCAGGGTATGGCCCCTAGCGCCCCCATGGTCTCCAGGATGCTGTTCTGCAGGCCACAGAGCACCAACACCAGCGTGATGCAGATGAACTTGGAGCGAGGGGCATAGCCAGCCAGGGAGGTCTTTGTGGCCTTGTAGAATAGGAGGTAGCCGTAGAAAGACAGGAACGTGGACAGGCCTATGATGATATTGATGTAGGAGTTGGGGTTGGTGTAGCCCACCTGTGGACAAAGGAGCCTGTGAGACCACACATCTTCTGTACCCAAAACCAACGGAACAATGTGCCAAATGGACTGAGTAACCCAGGGGGGGAACTACCTATGAGTAAATATATATATATAAGTTTTTCCTACAATGCAGTGGTTCTGAAAAAGGGACCATTCTGAAAACTGCTCCTTTAAAAAAAAGGTGTGAGTTTCTGCTCGATGTTCACTTACTCCAATGGCAGATCTAGTGAAAGGAGGGCCCCAGTGCCTAGACTCTGAAGTTGGGAAAGAACATGAGCTTGAGGGGCAGTGGCAGATGGGCCTGGCATTCTACGGTCTATAGGGTAACAGAGAGGCAGACACGCAAGAGCAGGACTTGCATGTACTGTTGTAAGTTACCTGATTCTGAGAATGTATAGGAAGGGAGGAAGGTGTCAAATTCTAAAGGTTGCAATCATGACTGCTAATGTTGAGTTTGTTACATATGTTTCTGATTACATTGGAGCTGTCACAATGTATCCCTGATCTCAAACACATGCACATTATTTCTGTTGCTCTGTAATTAAGGGTTAATCACTTACATCCCCATAGTCGTACTTTTCATCCGTCCACAAGATGAGTCCGAGGAAGAATAGAAGAGTCCGGACTGCGGAGAGTTGGTACACGGCAATGTTCATCCATCGTAAGCTAGTCCTGAGAGGGGGTGAGAGACAAGGGGTGAGAGAAAGGCTGTCCCTCCCACTAAAGGGTGACAGAGATTTATGGATAGAGTCTGCCCTGCCTACCATAGGGTGACAGGGAAAGAGAGATGATGTCCATCCCACCAGTGATATATGGCAATATACATCCTCCCCCCACAGGGTGACAGACCAACAGCCAAAGTCTTTCCTTCGCATACCAGGGGAAAGAGACCTAAAGTTAGATTCTTGCGACAGGGTGGCAAGGCGACACGTACAGCCAGTGCCCATCCCTTCCACACCAGGGTGATAGTGGGAGACACAAACATCAACAATCTATACTCCTCCAGGGTGATATAGACCTTCAAGCAGTCTGTTCCTCCCGCAATAGGGTAACATAAAGATCTACAGCTCTCACTGTAGGGTTACATAAATAAAGGGTATCTAGATGTACTCACCGGTTCACTACAATGTTTGGAAAACAGCAGCAGCAACAACAGGGCACCGGATTGGGGGGAACGTTCTGACCCTCCAACTCCTCCAACATACGAGCTTTGCCCCCAAAGAAATCTGTGATGAGTTCCAGGAACTTCCAGAGAGTAATGGAGTGATATCTGGGGGTGACAGATGATTACGGAGTGATATCTGGGGGTGACAGATGGTTACGGAGTGATTTCTGGGAGTGACAGATGGTTACGGAGTGATATCTGGGGGTGACAGATGGTTACGGTGTGATATCTGGGGGGGGCGATAGGGTGTGTTATGGAGTGATATCTAGGGGTGACAGGGTGTTATGGAGAGATAAATAGGGGTAACAGTAATGGAGTGATATCTGGGAGTGACAGATGGTTATGGCGTAGTAGCAGGGGGTGACAGATGGTTATGGAGTGATGTCTGGGGGTGACAGGGTGTTATGGAGAAATATATGGGGGTAACAGATGGTTATGGAGTGATATCTGGGGATGACAGATGGTTACAGAGTGATATCTGGGAGTGACAGATGGTTATGGAGTGATATCTGGGGGTGACAGGGTGTTATGGAGAAATATATGGGGGTAACAGATAGTTATGGAGTGATATCTGGGGGTGACAGATGGTTACGGAGGGATATCTGGGGGTGACAGATGGTTGTGGAGTGGTAACAGGGGGTGACAGATGGTTATGGAGTGATGTCTGGGGGTGACAGGGTGTTATGGAGAAATATATGGGGGTAACAGATAGTTATGGAGTGATATCTGGGGGTGACAGATGGTTAAGGTGTGATATCTGGGGGCTATAGGGTGTGTTATGGAGTGATATCTGAGGGTGACAGGGTGTTATGGAGAGATAAATGGGGGGAACAGAAAGTTATGGAGTGATATCTGGGGGTGACAGATGGTTATGAAGTGATATCTGGGAGTGACAGATGGTTATGGAGTGATATCTGGGGGTGACAGGGTGTTATGGAGAAATATAAGGGGGTAACAGATAGTTATGGAGTGATATCTGGGGGTGACAGATGGTTACGGAGTGATATCTGGGGGTGACAGATGGTTATGGAGTGGTAACAGGGGGTGACAGATGGTTATGGAGTGATGTCTGGGGGTGACAGGGTGTTATGGAGAAATATATGGGGGTAACAGATAGTTATGGAGTGATATCTGGGGGTGACAGATGGTTAAGGTGTGATATCTGGGGGCTATAGGGTGTGTTATGGAGTGATATCTGAGGGTGACAGGGTGTTATGGAGAGATAAATGGGGGGAACAGAAAGTTATGGAGTGATATCTGGGGTGACAGATGGTTATGAAGTGATATCTGGGGGTGACAGGGTGTTATGGAGTGGTAACAGGGGTTGACAGATGGTTATGGAGTGATATCTGGGAGCAACAGGGTGTTATGGAGTGATATATTGGGGTGACAGGGTGTTATGGAGTGATATCTGGGGGTGACATGGTGTTATTGAGTAATATCTGGGGGTGATAGATGGTTATGGAGAGGTCTTTGGGGTGTGTTTTTAGTCTATTACCCCCGTGGAGGGCTGCACAACTTACATGGAGGCTACAAAGTTACAGATGGTGGAGGAGCGGGGAATGAAGAGGCCGATAATGGAGGAGATGCAGAAAACCTGTGGAGAGATAAACCTTGTAGTAAACCTGTAACCGGTCACTAGAGGCATCCATGATACTTTGGTGGAGGTGCATATGGGGGGTGCATGTAAATCTGAGGGAGCAGGGCATGATTTCTAAACATGGAGTAAAAACTGCACATCTCTAGTGATATAATAATCTCCCTTTTCCTCCTCACTCTTTACTTATCAATAGATAAAAAAGTACCCCCAGACATGTTTGCATGTATGTACTGTATATATAAGCTATTTTACGGCCTGTGTATACAATGAGCTGTATCCACCACCACCATTTTGCATCTAGCTGCTCCCATATAGAGAGTTCCCTTACTGACAATATTATATCCTTGTAATCACTGCCAGGCTGAGATGGATAGAATAAAATGTAACTTTTATTAGTCCCTTAAAATAAATGCATAATAAAATGGAGGTAAATAGGACACTATGATGTCATAGCAGCAGAGAAACAGATTCATTTTTGGGAGGCCCCCAGTGTTGTTTTTTAATTTCTCTTTTTCCCTTGAGTATTTGATCCCCTACCAATCAGCAAGATTTCTGTCTTTTATACAGCTAACGAGCTGAGATTAGGAGCACTCTTAAAGGGAGTGCTCCTAATCTTAGCTTGTTACCTGTATAAAAGACACCTGTCCACAAAAGCAATCAATCAGATTCCAAAATCTCCAACATGGCCAAGACCAAAAGATGTCAGGGACAAGATTGTAGACCTACACAAGGCTGGAATGGGCTACAAGACCATCGCCAAGCAGCTTGGTGAGAAGGTGACAACAGTTGGTGAGATTATTCACAAATGGAAGAAACACAAAATATCTGCCAGTCCCCCTCGGTCTGGTGCTCCATGCAAGATCTCACCTTGTGGAGTTTCAGATATCATGAGAACGGTGAGGAATCAGCCCAGAACTACACGGGAGGATCTTGATAATGATCTCAAGGCAGCTGGGACCATAGTCACCAAGAAGACAATTGGTAACACACTACGCCGTAAAGGACTGAAATCCTGCAGCGCCAGCAAGGTCACCCTGCTCAAGAAAGCCCATGTACAGAACCGTCTGAAGTGCCAATGACCATCTGAATGATTCAAAGGAGAACTGGGTGAAAATGTTGTGGTCAGATGAGACCAAAATCAATCTCTTTGGTATCAACTCAACTCGCCGTGTTTGGAGGAGAAGGAATGCTGACTATGACCCCAAGAATACCATACCCACCGTCAAACATTGAGGTGTAAACATTATGCTTTTGGGGTGTTTTTGTGCTAAGGGGATGGGACAACTGCATCGCATCAAAGAGACGATGGACGGGGCCATGTACTGTCAAATCTTGGGTGAGAACCTCCTTCCTTCGGCCAGGCCATTGAAAATGGGTCGTGGATAGGTATTCCAGCATGACAATGACCCAAAACACACAGCCAAGGCAACAAAGGAGTGGCTCAAGAAGAAGCACATTAAGGTCCTGGAGTGGCCTAGCCAGTGTCCAGACCTTAATCCCATAGAAAATCTGTGGAGGGAGCTGGAGGTTCAAGTTGCCAAACACCAGCCTTGAAACCTTAATGACTTGGAGAGGATCTACAAAGAGCAGTGGGACAAAATCCCTCCTGAGATGTGTGCAAACCTGGTGGCCAACTACAAGAAATGTCTGACCTCTGTGATTGCCAACAAGGGTTTTGCCACCAAGTACTAAGTCGAAGGGGTCAAATACTTATTTCCCTCATTGACCTGCAAATCAAATTATAACTTTTTTTACATGCGTTTTTCTTATTTTTCTTTGTTAAAATTATAGACTGATCATTTCTTTGTCAGTGGAGAGGCATTCAAAATAAGCAGAGGATCAAATACCCCCCCCCCCCCCCCCACTGCATATATGTGTGAATATATATACCTCTCTCTCTCTCTATATAGAGATAGAGTTGGCACAAGAGGGGGGCCTCTCCATTCACTAGCTTCACCACTGAAAGTGTGTGACTTATAACAGGTGATCCAGAGCCCCTCATAGTGACTTACCCTCATAGACTGGGGTTACGTATCTTGCAGGTAAGTGCTAGAATTAACAAAACTTTATTTTAGGAGATTTCCTGTACATGAAATACGGCGCTTCTAAGGAGAACAATTATCGGCCTATCATTTATAAAGGGTTTCTCCTGATTTATATAGGGTCTTTTTCCCATATAGATATATTATTTTCTAAATATCCATATTTTTGACAAGTGTTGCTCCATAAGCAATCTTGGAAGCAGTAGTCAGTGGCGAAACAGTGGTCAGTCAGTGGCAAAACGGTGGGCAGTCAGTGGTGATTTTCTAGCCCTTAAAGGAGATTTATGTGAATCCAATGGTTTTAGTTTAAATTTTTAAGCTATATCGGTAGATTCTCCTGAATTTTCTAGTTTCCTCATATTGTTGTAACCAAGGGATTGGATTGGACCCCTGTAGTTTGGATTTTTCCTCCTCTTTTCTATCGTATGTTAGATCACACAAGTCAGCTTTGGGGCATCAATTAGTGAGCCTTCCAGTGAGGAGGACCCTACTTGGGTCATAGGTCTGCTCTTCTTCCCTTGTCCCTTTTCAGATTATAAATTTATAGGAAATATACGAATACGAAAAAGAGAATTTGAAGAAGTTTAGGAAATTTAAGAAAAAATCTTTGTAAGTGAAAATAAATTAAGCCGCTCATTTGGAAAAATTAATAATAAGAAAAAAAAGAAAAAAATATGGATTTCTAGAAAATAATATATATAAGAAAAATAACCCATCCAAGTGCCATGGCCCTCTGTGACATTAACCCTTCAACAGTCAGGACATTAACCTTAAACATGTCAGGTCTCACACACTAAAATGGCTCTGCATGATATTAACCATTAACCCCTTCCCCACCACAGCCCTGCACATCTCCCTTATCTCCTTCTCATCCTTAACCCTTGCCTGTATGCATGCTTCTATGTATTGTGACACAGGTTACCCACCGGATACACCCCGAGGATCCAGAGATACAGGCAGGTCCTCCTCGAATTGCGGATATTGCGGAGGAAGAAGCCCATCTCCTCCAGGAACAGCCCCAACTGGAGCAGACCGGCCAGGACCGGGATCAGGAAAATCCATAGGTCCTTCCGGATAACTAGAGACAGGCCAAGAATGGGCAAAGGGTCATTAGTGATAACTAGAGATAGACCAGGAATGGGCAAGAGGTCATTAGTGATAACTAGAGATAGACCAGGAATGGGCAAGAGGTCATTAGTGATAACTAGAGACAGGCCAGGAATGGGCAAGAGGTCATTAGTGTTAACTAGAGATAGGCCAGGAATGGGCAAGAGGTCATTAGTGTTAACTAGAGATAGGCCAGGAATGGGCAAGAGGTCATTAGTGATAGCAAGAGACAGGCCAGGAATGGGCAAGAGGTCATTAGTGATAGCAAGAGACAGGCAAGGAATGGTAGAAGGGTCATTAGTGATAACTAGAGACAGGCCAGGAATGGGCAAGAGGTCATTAGTGATAACTAGAGATAGGCCATGAATGGGCAAAGGGTCGTTAGTGATAACTAGAGATAGACCAGGAATGGGCAAGAGGTCATTAGTGATAACTAGAGATAGGCCATGAATGGGCAAAGGGTCGTTAGTGATAACTAGAGACAGGCAAGGAATGGGCAAAGGGTCGTTAGTGATAACTAGAGACAGGCCAGGAATGGGCAAAGGGTCATTAGTGATAACTAGAGACAGGCCAGGAATGGGCAAAGGGTCGTTAGTGATAACTAGAGACAGGCCAGGAATAGGCAAGAGATCATTAGTGATAACTAGAGATAGGCCAGGAATGGGAAAGGGTCATTAGTGATAACTAGAGACAGGCCAGGAATGGGCAAAGGGTCGTTAGTGATAACTAGAGACAGGCCAGGAATGGGCAAAGGGTCGTTAGTGATAACTATAGACAGGCCAAGAATGGGCAAGAGGTCATTAGTGATAACTAGAGACAGGCCAGGAATGGGCAAAGGGTCGTTAGTGATAACTATAGACAGGCCAAGAATGGGCAAGAGGTCATTAGTGATAACTAGAGACAGGCCAGGAATGGGCAAGAGGTCATTAGTGATAACTACAGACATATACCAAGACAGAGACACAAGAGGCCATTAGGGATAATTATAAGAGAGAGCAGGGATGTACATTTCTTATCATTACCGATAGCTAGAGGAGAAATAAACAAAGTACATAGATGCTAACACAAGAGGTCCTTAGTGATATCTAGAAGAGAGTCTAGAAATGTACAGAGATGGAAAACAAGAGGTTGTGTGCTGGAATTAAGTAGTCATATATAGTATAGTGAATACATCAAATACAATTTCTTATTTTGTTTGATTTTGTCTGTTATTTTCACAGGAGCATCCTGGTAAACTGAGCTTTCGCTTATTCCTGTTAAAAGCACTGGCAGTTTTAGCTGCCACATTCCCATCAAAAACTTCTCCAAGCTCACCATGATGTTCCTTCAAATGAATGTTAACTAAAGATGCTTTCTGTCACTTGTTACTTTGCATATACAATGTTGCTGCAGTGGAAGCCATACTGGTTTCTGGTTATCAACTTCCTAAGGCGAATGGAAAAATGTCATCTATAACTGCCATTGCAGTAATAGATCAGCTAATTTGTTTCCACATTAACAAAAAGTAACAACTGAGAAAATAAAATAGAACAATAACAATAATAAAATAATAATAATAACAAAACGCAGTAAACAAAAAATAACTGTAAAAGATGTTTTCAACATTTTCCCCCCATTATTAAGCTTTGTCCGTTAACTCATTCACTGCTAGACAGACTGGCCTATTGGTTACCTCCCCTCTATCTCACTGGGCACTCCATTACCTTGGAAGAATTCGGATGAGAGGGGGAAGCTTCCCCCATCCAGGGAGCAGTTGGGGCCCTTGGCCATGACTTTGCCTGCGCACTGATACTTCTCTGTTATTTCTTTCTGATCTCCATCTTGTCACCCCCGCAATCCATCCTCAGGAGACTCATCCAGACTCCCGGCCCCTCCCCCATTAATCATTAATGGAATTGATCTGATGTCCCAGCAACTGACTGAAGTCCAGGAGACTCACCTGGAGACGTCACCTGGGAGAGTACAGTTATATAGTGAGGGCCCTCCCTTCTACTGAGTGTGGGACCAGGTATAGAGTGAGGGCCCTCCCTTCTACTGAGTGTGGGACCAGTTATAGAGTGAGGGCCCTCCCTTCTACTGAGTGTGGGACCAGGTATAGAGCGAGGGCCCTCCCTTCTACTGAGTGTGGGACCAGGTATAGAGTGAGGGCTCTCCTTCCTACTGTAATGTGGGACCAGTTATATAGTGAGGGCCCTCCCTTCTACTGAGTGTGGGACCAGGTATAGAGTGAGGGCTCTCCTTCCTACTGTAATGTGGGACCAGTTATATAGTGAGGGCCCTCCCTTCTACTGAGTGTGGGACCAGGTATAGAGTGAGGACTCTCCTTCCTATTGTTATGTAGGACCAGTTATATAGTGAGGGCCCTCCCTTCTACTGAGTGTGGGACCAGGTATAGAGTGAGGGCTCTCCTTCCTACTGTAATGTGGGACCAGTTATATTGTGAGGGCCCTCCCTTCTACTGAGTGTGGGACCAGGTATAGAGCGAGGGCTCTCCTTCCTACTGTAATGTGGGACCAGTTATATAGTGAGGGCCCTCCCTTCTACTGAGTGTGGGACCAGGTATAGAGTGAGGGCTCTCCTTCCTACTGTAATGTGGGACCAGTTATATAGTGAGGGCCCTCCCTTCTACTGAGTGTGGGACCAGGTATAGAGCGAGGGATCTCCTTCCTACTGTTATGTAGGACCAGTTATATAGTGAGGGCCCTCCCTTCTACTGAGTGTGGGACCAGGTATAGAGTGAGGGCTCTCCTTCCTACTGTAATGTGGGACCAGTTATATAGTGAGGGCCCTCCCTTCTACTGAGTATGGGACCAGGTATAGAGCGAGGGCTCTCCTTCCTACTGTTATGTCGGACCAGTTATATAGTGAGGGCCCTCCCTTCTACTGAGTGTGGGACCAGGTATAGAGCGAGGGCTCTCCTTCCTACTGTAATGTGGGACCAGTTATATAGTGAGGGCCCTCCCTTCTACTGAGTGTGGGACCAGGTATAGAGTGAGGGCTCTCCTTCCTACTGTAATGTGGGACCAGTTATATAGTGAGGGCCCTCCCTTCTACTGAGTGTGGGACCAGGTATAGAGTGAGGGATCTCCTTCCTACTGTAATGTCGGACCAGTTATATAGTGAGGGCCCTCCCTTCTACTGAGTGTGGGACCAGGTATAGAGCGAGGGATCTCCTTCCTACTGTAATGTGGGACCAGTTATATAGTGAGGGCCCTCCCTTCTACTGAGTGTGGGACCAGGTATAGAGTGAGGGCTCTCCTTCCTACTGTAATGTGGGACCATTTATATAGTGAGGCCCTCCCTTCTACTGAGTGTGGGACCAGGTATAGAGCGAGGGCTCTCCTTCCTACTGTAATGTGGGACCAGTTATATAGTGAGGGCCCTCCCTTCTACGGAGTGTGGGACCAGGTATAGAGTGAGGGATCTCCTTCCTACTGTAATGTGGGACCAGTTATATAGTGAGGGCCCTCCCTTCTACTGAGTGTGGGACCAGGTATAGAGTGAGGGCTCTCCTTCCTACTGTAATGTGGGACCATTTATATAGTGAGGCCCTCCCTTCTACTGAGTGTGGGACCAGGTATAGAGCGAGGGCTCTCCTTCCTACTGTAATGTGGGACCAGTTATATAGTGAGGGCCCTCCCTTCTACTGAGTGTGGGACCAGGTATAGAGCGAGGGCTCTCCTTCCTACTGTAATGTCGGACCAGTTATATAGTGAGGGCTTTCTCTTCTACTGAGTGTGGGACCAGGTATAGAGCGAGGGCTCTCCTTCCTACTGTAATGTGGGACCAGTTATATAGTGAGGGCCCTCCCTTCTACTGAGTGTGCGACCAGTTATATAGTGAGGGCCCTCCCTTCTACTGAGTGTGGGACCAGTTATATAGTGAGGGCCCTCCCTTCTACTGAGTGTGGGACCAGTTATATAGTGAGGGCCCTCCCTTCTACTGTAATGTGGGACCAGTTATATAGTGAGGGCCCTCCCTTCTACTGAGTGTGGGACCAGGTATAGAGTGAGGGCTCTCCGTCCTACTGTAATGTGGGGACCAGTTATATAGTGAGGGCCCTCCCTTCTACTGAGTGTGGGACCAGGTATAGAGCGAGGGCCCTCCCTTCTACTGAGTGTGGGACCAGGTATAGAGTGAGGGCTCTCCTTCCTACTGTAATGTGGGACCAGTTATATAGTGAGGGCCCTCCCTTCTACTGAGTGTGGGACCAGGTATAGAGTGAGGGCTCTCCTTCCTACTGTAATGTGGGACCAGTTATATAGTGAGGGCCCTCCCTTCTACTGAGTGTGGGACCAGGTATAGAGTGAGGACTCTCCTTCCTATTGTTATGTAGGACCAGTTATATAGTGAGGGCCCTCCCTTCTACTGAGTGTGGGACCAGGTATAGAGTGAGGGCTCTCCTTCCTACTGTAATGTGGGACCAGTTATATTGTGAGGGCCCTCCCTTCTACTGAGTGTGGGACCAGGTATAGAGCGAGGGCTCTCCTTCCTACTGTAATGTGGGACCAGTTATATAGTGAGGGCCCTCCCTTCTACTGAGTGTGGGACCAGGTATAGAGTGAGGGCTCTCCTTCCTACTGTAATGTGGGACCAGTTATATAGTGAGGGCCCTCCCTTCTACTGAGTATGGGACCAGGTATAGAGCGAGGGCTCTCCTTCCTACTGTTATGTCGGACCAGTTATATAGTGAGGGCCCTCCCTTCTACTGAGTGTGGGACCAGGTATAGAGCGAGGGCTCTCCTTCCTACTGTAATGTGGGACCAGTTATATAGTGAGGGCCCTCCCTTCTACTGAGTGTGGGACCAGTTATATAGTGAGGGCCCTCCCTTCTACTGAGTGTGGGACCAGGTATAGAGTGAGGGCTCTCCTTCCTACTGTAATGTGGGACCAGTTATATAGTGAGGGCCCTCCCTTCTACTGAGTGTGGGACCAGGTATAGAGTGAGGGCTCTCCTTCCTACTGTAATGTCGGACCAGTTATATAGTGAGGGCCCTCCCTTCTACTGAGTGTGGGACCAGGTATAGAGCGAGGGATCTCCTTCCTACTGTAATGTGGGACCAGTTATATAGTGAGGGCCCTCCCTTCTACTGAGTGTGGGACCAGGTATAGAGTGAGGGCTCTCCTTCCTACTGTAATGTGGGACCATTTATATAGTGAGGCCCTCCCTTCTACTGAGTGTGGGACCAGGTATAGAGCGAGGGCTCTCCTTCCTACTGTAATGTGGGACCAGTTATATAGTGAGGGCCCTCCCTTCTACGGAGTGTGGGACCAGGTATAGAGTGAGGGATCTCCTTCCTACTGTAATGTGGGACCAGTTATATAGTGAGGGCCCTCCCTTCTACTGAGTGTGGGACCAGGTATAGAGTGAGGGCTCTCCTTCCTACTGTAATGTGGGACCATTTATATAGTGAGGCCCTCCCTTCTACTGAGTGTGGGACCAGGTATAGAGCGAGGGCTCTCCTTCCTACTGTAATGTGGGACCAGTTATATAGTGAGGGCCCTCCCTTCTACTGAGTGTGGGACCAGGTATAGAGCGAGGGATCTCCTTCCTACTGTAATGTGGGACCAGTTATATATTGAGGGCCCTCCCTTCTACTAAGTGTGGGACCAGATATAGAGCGAGGGCTCTCCTTCCTACTGTTATGTGGGACCAGTTATATAGTGAGGGCCCTCCCTTCTACTGAGTGTGGGACCAGGTATAGAGCGAGGGATCTCCTTCCTACTGTAATGTGGGACCAGTTATATTGTGAGGGCCCTCCCTTCTACTGAGTGTGGGACCAGGTATAGAGCGAGGGCTCTCCTTCCTACTGTAATGTGGGACCAGTTATATTGTGAGGGCCCTCCCTTCTACTCCAGTGTGGGGCAAGTAACATGGTGACAGCCCACTCTTCTACTCCAGTGTGGGACAAGTAACATGGTGACAGCCCCCTCTATTACTGAATGAGACATGGTCCATAGTGAAAGCCCTCTCCACTATTCAGTTACATTGAGAGCTCTCCCTTCTACTTTGGCTTGGGACCAGATGTATTGTGAGAGCATTCCCTGGTACTCTTAGTGTGAGACCAACCACAACACCACAGTCCTGTTACTCCAGTGTGGGGCCAGTTACTCTACCAGTACATCTCTACAGGATCCCTCACAGCTACACCAGTGTAGAGCTAGGAACCATAGTGGTAAACTACATATATTTTACCAAGAGCTGTCTCTACCACACTAGTATGGGACCAGATACTTTGTGAGAGACCTCCAGGAAAATTGTGAGACCTCCAGGTAATACAGAGCCCTATCTGCTACTCCAATGTAGGACCAGTCACATCTAAAGAGTCTCTCTGCTATTCCATGTGCGATCAGATGCAATGTGACAGTCCTCAATCCTACTCCCGTGAGGAAGCGGAGCCCCCATAATACTTCAGTTCCACTACTAAACAATCACCATTGCCAGGACAGGTTCAGCACAGGTCTGTATTTGTAATGACCAGCTCCTCCTTTCTCCATTCTATTCAGGAACATGTTGCCATCACTCCCTCTGTACAGTTCCCGACTGGCTAGAGCCAATGGGGGGCGGTTATGGACTTCCCTACAACACCATGAAAAGCTGTGCATACAGAAGAGTATTCATCAGTGATTATCATGTGATCTCACTGATGAGGATTCTGGGAGTTGTAGTTTTGCAATGGTATTGACAGACTGTAGAACAACACACATGTAAGAAAGTCCCAGAGTCTGAAAATATCAATGAATGACCAAGATACAGTGCCTTGCAAAATATTCACCCCCCATGGCATTTTTCGTGTTTTGTTGCCTCACAACCTGGAATTAACATGGATTGTTTGAGGATTTGCGTCATTTAATTTACAGAACATGCCACAACTTTTTTTTTTATTGTGAAGCGAACAACAAATAGGACAAAATAACAGAAAAAGTCAATGTGCATAACTATTCACCCCCCTAAAGTCAATACTTGGTGGAGCCACCTTTTGCGGCAATCACAGCTCCAAGTCACTTTGGATAAGTCTCTATGCGGTTGCCACATCTTACCACTGCTATTTTTGCCCATTCCTCCTTGCAAAACTGCTCCAGCTCCTTCAAGTTGGATGGTTTGTGCTTGTGATCAGCAATCTTTAAGTCTGACCACAGATTTTCTATTGGATTGAGGTCTGGGCTGTGACTAGGCCATTCCAACACATTTACATGTTTCCCCTTAAACCCCCCAAGTGTTGCTTTAGCCGTGTGTTTGGGGTCATTGTCCTGCTGGAAGGTGACCCTCCGTCCTAGCCTCAAATCACGCACAGAGGGGTACAGGTTTTGCTCCTGAATATCCCTGTATTTAGCACCATCCATCTTTCCCTGAACTCTGACCAGTTTCCCAGTCCCGACTGCTGATAAACATCCCCACAGCATGATGCTGCCACCGCCATGTTTCACTGTGGAGATGGTGCTCTTTGGGTGATGTGATGTGTTGGGTTTGCTCCAGACATAGCGTTTTCTTTGATGGCCGAAAAGTTCAATTTTAGTCCTATCAGACCAGAGCACCTCCCTCCATACATTTTGGGAGTCTCCCACATGCCTTTTCGCAAACTCAAAACGTGCCATTTTGTTTTTTGCTGAAAGTAATGGCTTTCTTCTGGCCACTCTGCCATAAAGCCCAACTCTATGGAGCGTACGTCTTATTGTCGTCCTATGTACAGATACTCCAGTCTCTGCTGTGGATCTCTGCAGCTCCTCCAGGGTTACCTTAGGTCTCTGTGCTGCCTCTCTGATTAATGCCCTCCTTGCCCGGTCCATGCGTTTTGGTGGGCGGCCGTCTCTTGGCAGGTTTGCTGTTGTGTCATGTTCTTTCCATTTTAGTTATGATATATTTGATGGTGCTCCTGGGGGTCATCAAAGATTTGGCTATTTTTTTATAACCTAACACTGACTTGTACTTCTCAACAACATTGTCCCTTACTTGTTTGGAGAGTTCCTTGGTCTTCTTGGCAGTGTTTGGTTAGTGGTGCCTCTTGCTTAGGTGTTGCAGCCTCTGGGGCCTTTCAAAAAAGGTGTGTATATGTAATGACAGATCATGTGACATTTAGATTGCACACAGGTGGACATCATGTCACTAATTATGTGACTTCTGAAGGTAATTGGTTGAACTAGAGCTTTTTATGGGCTTCATAACAAAGGGGGTGAATACATACGCATATGACAATTTTCTGTTTTCTATTTCTAAAAAATAGTTTTATGTATATATTTTTCTCATTTCACTTCACCAACTTAGACTATTGTGTTCTGATCCACCACATAAAATTTAGATTAACAAAACATTGAACTTAAGGCTGTAATGTAACAAAATAGGTAAAAAATCAAGGGGGGTGAATACTTTTGCAAGGCACTGTAAGAGTGTTCCTCATCCCCTCAGGGACAAATACCCAGACCCTTATCCTATATCATCTAGACAGCTGCAATCCCTTACTCGGTGGTCCTCCTGTCTCTTATCTCTCTTCTCTTAATAGAGCTGCACGATCTCCAGTGGAAAACACTTAACTGGAGTAGAGATTTTTTTTTTTAAATCTCCACTATATCTTATTATTGCACCATTAACTCATTTATATCCTATCTCCATGCATTATAGCAAGCAGAGCATCCATTTTGCACCCAGTTGGTTTTTCTGTGATGAACACTGAAGGGCTGGAAAAATCCTTACTAGTATATCTTCACCATTTCTTCTTATCAGTCCCAAGAGACACCCCTTTGTATAATATTAACTCTCGCTGCTAAGGAAGTTATAATATGCTGTGCAATTAATAATGATATTAGACCACTGCCTATAAGTTATGTGCTCTCCAAGCTTGGTTTCATTTATTCTCGTTTATGGGAGAAATGGTGAAAAGGGGATACTTTTCCCCAACACTGGCTTCCGATAAAGTCATGAATAGCTTAGAAAACTCCTCTGCTTCCTGTCTCCTTATTTCTTGCTATATCCTCAATGTCTTCATAACTCGACTCAGTTTGGAAGAAGCTGAGAGTAGACTAATACCCCCCTCCCGTCTCAGAAATGTAAAATATTAGATAAATCCCTAATTTCACTATAAAAAAAAAAAAAAGTATTTAAGAGTGAAAGGTTCCCTGTTTTTAATATCAAAATAAACCATCTAAGGATTTGTGTGCATCTAAACATCATCTTATTAACAAGTGCTTAAAAGCTGGTTTTCAACCTTCCAAATAGTTTCCACACAGCTCTCCCCCCATCAACTCATGCTTACAATGCTTCTATAAGTATTAGATGTACAAGTCAACCACAGACTGTTTTTAAAGCGGAGACCATCTGTGATTGGCTAGTACATCTAGTACTACAGAGATCACTATATTGTGTGGAACAGTGGCGGAGCTAGTGAATGGAGGGCCCCAGTGCAAACTTCTCTTTACAAAGTAAGTGCTTAAAGAGGGTAAAGAAAAAGCCACAGATACATGTAGATAGTCTAATAACCTATAAGGTGATCGGATCACCAATCAGTAAAATAATGATCTGCCCTTTTCCCCCTAATTAAGAATCCCCCTTCACAGAGAACCCCTACCCTGCTGGGGGGCCCCAGTGCTTTGCACCTGCTCTTCCAGCAGTAGCTCTGTTACTAATGTGGAAGTGTGCAATATAATTCCTTATAGTAGATGTAGCAGATGTAATAGTGTAACTAAATTGCTCGGACTCTAAGGAGAATAGCCGGATTGTAACGAGTAAATGGCATGCAGAGCACACATAATAATCACATATAATAGTTGTGTATCTGCGGGGCTGTTTGCAATGTTGGTAACGCACTTGCGGCTCTCGCGAGGCGAGCCATTGAAGCACGTGGGACTTAGCCTGCAATGAGCGCCGAAGGCTCCAGTGCAGGGCTTGTGACGATCATCATGAGGCCCCCCGAGTTTGCATCACCCCACAGTACCTGGGTCCTGCCAGTAGCTCAAGCATGTACCTGGAAACAACCCTGCCAGCAGCGCCGCACTCCGTCTTCTCTTCTGGGGCCCCCGTCAAATGAGCGGATTGATCCAGAAAGTAGTTCCGGCCGGAGGACGGGAGACGCAGAGGAGGTGAGTGCGGCGCTGCTGGCAGGGTTGCATCCAGGTACAAGACACAGAGGAGGGGGGAAAGGAGACAAGGGAGGGAGAACGGAGACACAGGGGAGGGAAAAGGAGAGTGGGAAAGGAGACACAGGGGAAAGGTAGAGGGGAGAAAGGAGCCACGAAGGGAAAGGAGACACAGGGGAGGGAAAGCGAGAGGGGGAAAGGAGACACAGGGGAAAGGTAGAGGGGAGAAAGGAGACACGAAGGAAAGGAGACACAGGGGAGGGAATGGAGACACAGGAGAGGGAAGGACACACAGGGGAGAGAGGGGGAGGGGCTAGGGAGAGGTGGGGAAAAGACACAGGGCGGGTTGACCAAGGCCCAAAGCGCTCATCGCGAACCCCGTAAAGTAGCTGCTGGGAGGGGCTCATCGTGGGGAAGAGCCAAGCATTGTCTGGCAAACAGCATTGCCAGGTTTAAAATTTTATTTCCCGCATTTTTGACGGGCAATTTCCTAGTATAATTATAATTGGTTGTTATTAAAAAATATAATAGAAAGTTATATATATATATATATATATATATAAAACTTTTATATCATAAAGGGATATGGAAGATTTCTGGCAGACACTGTGCAGGTTCATACTAACCAATCAGTGATCATCTCCCTAACATGCTGCGGAGATGTGATCCCTGATAGGCAAGGACACGACACTGCACATACAGTCCTACAGAGTCTGTGTCTGCACATGCTGCAGAGGGCAGACCCATAGAGTGACTATTTGTTTGATCTTAGGCAGTAAATACAGAGCGTATGAACACTTCCTAATAAAATAAAGTACGTAAAAGTAAATAGATAGACAGGTATTTCATATACCTAGTAACATCCACGAACCTTCCATATCACTTTAATATAATTTGATAATCAAACATTGAACGGATTGATCAAGCAAACTTTGAGTTGATCTCATGAAACAGACCAGACCAGTCTTTACAAAACGCACCTTTATTGTTGGTACCAGAGGTGAGGGGGCCATGTCAGTGATTTCATTACTGGAAGCCGTCACTACAAACCTCATTTCCCAGAACAGGATGCCTATCTGTAGGCAATAAATGGGATTGCTGGACTCAATGGAGTGTGTATTCAGTTTATGTGACCAATTCAGCCAGAACAGGCCTCAAGAGTATGGAGTGGGCACTCAGATCAAGTTAGACGTGCACAAGCCCTGGAGAAAGATTGTGCATCTGGCAAACAGTGGGGACTTGGCTGAGAAAACATCCTGGAGCAGGGAGTGCACGCTTAGATGAATATAGGACACTACATGGCAGAGCTCCCCAGCGGAGTGTAGGAGGTTCGGAGGGGGCGATATTTGAAGTGCACCCTCAGATGAGTGCATTATAACCATGGACAGAGAATGCATACTTATTTCAGGATGGTGCAAAAGCAGGAAGTGCACCCTTACCCGAGTACAGGACTCTGAGTGGCAGACTTCCCTCAGCTGAGTGCAGAATGTTCAGGGGATAGGAGTGCGCCCTCAGATGAGAGCATGAGGATTGCACAATGAATGCATACTTATTTCAGGATGGTGCAGAAACAGGGAGTGAGCCCTCAGCTGAATACAGAACACTAAGTGGCAAAGTTCCCCTCTGCTGAGTGCATGAGGTCTGGGAGTGGAGGAGCGCACACTCACATGGAGAGAATGAGGACAGTGGAGTGATACAGAAGCAGGAAGTACACTCTTAGCTGAATACATAACACCAAGTGGCAGAGAGTTGCCCTCAGCTGAGTGTATGAGGTTTGGGGGTGGTGAGGGGGCTGGATTACACCCTCAGATGAGAGCATGAGGACCATGGATGGCACAGAAGCAGAGCAGAGGCAATGCCCAAGACCAAGAAGTGAGCACACAGTTAAGGACAAGAAGCTCAGCAACAACAGCCGAGAGTCAGGTTCTCAAGAGATAATCACAGTTGACACTTATTGTGTGGAGTCCCAAATGTGGGTTGAATGATCCCCAAATAGGATAGGAATATTCCTATCCTGTCTCAACAAATCAGACGATAAAACACCCAGCACCCGAAGGTGATCCAGTGACCCGTCCAGCTCAGCTCGGACCACTTGTGTATTGTGTGAGACATCCCGTAACCCTGCAGAGATGAGAGAAAGAAGAGTGTGAAGTGGGCTGGAAAGAGTGAGGGCATGCACACAAGAGGTCTTAGAGGAGAGAGATTGTTCTTCCCTCTCATCTTTGCCTCTTCTCAGTACCCTCTCATTTCAATCCTCCCACGTCCTATCTTCCCCTCCACCACCCCATCTCCACCTTTTCATCTACCCTCAACTCTTCCAGTCTCCATTCCTTTTCCTATCCCACCTCCTCCTAGGTCTCCTCACCTCCTCTTCTGCCCCAACATCTTCCTCTGTATCAAACAGAGATCCCAGGTATGTGAGCTGCAGAACGACGAGGGCAGCAAACACAAGATTGACCATTACAATGAGGGGACCCTGTCAGAAAAAACAAAACAGAAGAAATACAAAGTGAGTGTATTCAACAGTCAACCTCTCATAATGACGCCTCCCCTAGACTCATCTTCCATACTTAACACACACTGTTTGCACTGTTTCCTCTCTGTCAGTCTCTCCACTGGCTTTCCATGGCCTCCAACACATAAAGCCCTCAACAAACCGTGCACCCTCTAATATCTTTGCTCTCATCTCAAAATACTCCTCAACAGATAATGAGCTAATATGTGGGGATCAGTGATACAAAGGAAACATTGGATACAAGATACGGAATTAACATAAAGTATTATGTTACATGTTGAGATACATTCAACACCTTTCTACATGTTACTATGTATAAAATATCCCTGGGTATCTATTTACTTTTATGTACTTTATTTTGTTAAGAAATGCTTATAAGCTCTGTTTTTACTGCCTAAAATCATAAATAGATACACAGGGATAATTTTTCTATCACATATATAGTTGTCAGTGTTGCGGACATTTGCGATGTTGGTAACGCACTTGGGCTGCGAGGCGAGCAGTTGAGGCATGGGACTGTGAGGGTCGCAACTGCGAGCCGAGTGCATATACACACACATATGCATACATACATACAGTGGATATAAAAAGTCTACACACCACCGTTAAAATGTCAGGTTTCTGTGCTGTAAAAAATGAGACAAAGATAAATAATTTCAGAACTTTTTCCACCTTTAATGTGACCAATAAACTGTACAACTCAATTGAAAAACAACTGAAATTGTTTAGGTTGAGGGAAGAAAAAATATAAAAATAAAATAATATGGTTGCATAAGTCTGCACACCCTTAAACTAATACTTTGTTGAAGCCCCTTGTGATTTTATTACAGCACTCAGTCTTTTTGGTTATGAGTCAGCATGGCACATTGTGACTTGGCAAGATTTGTCCACTTTTCTTTGCAAAAACACTCCAAATCTGTCAGATTGCGAGGGCATCTCCTGTGCACAGCCCTCTTCAGATCACCCCCACAGATCTTCAATCGGATTCAGGTCTGGGCTCTGGCTGGGCCATTCCAAAACTGTAATCTTCTTCTGGTGAAGCCATTCCTTTGTTGATTTGGATGTATGCTTTGGGTCGTTGTCATGCTGAAAGATGAAGTTCCTCTTCATGTTCAGCTTTCTAGCAGAAGCCTAAAGGTTTTGTGCCAGTATTGACTGGTATTTGGAACTGTTCATAATTCCCTCTTTCTTCAGCCAGAACTGGGGCCTTAGTTAAGATAAACAGCCCCAAAGCATGATGCTGCCCCCACCATGCTTCACTGTGGGTATGGTGTTCTTTTGGTGATGTGCAGTGTTGTTTTTGCGCCAAACATATCTTTTGGAATTATGGCCAAAAAGTTCAACCTTGGTTTCATCAGACCATAACACCTTTTTCCCCATGCTTTTGGGAGACTTCAGATGTAAGCCTGGCTTGGATGTTTTTCTTCGTAAGAAAAGGCTTTCGTCTTGCCACTCTCCCCCATAGCCCAGACATATGAAGAATACGGGAGATTGTTGTCACATGTACCACACAGCCAGTACTTGCCAGATATTCCTGCAGCTCCTTTAATGTTGCTGTAGGTCTCTTGGTAGCCTCCCAGACCAGTTTTCTTCTCATCAATTTTGTAGGGAGCTCCAGTTTTTGGTAATGTCGCTGCTGTGCCATATTTTCTCCACTTGATGATGACTGTCTTCACTGTGTTCCATGGTATATCTAATGCCTTGGAAATTCTTTTGTACCCCCTCCTGACTGATACATTTTAACAATGAGATCCCTCTGATGCTTTGGAAGCTCTCTGTGGACCATGGCTTTTGCTGTGGGATGCGACTAAGAAAATGCCAAGAAAGACCAACTAGAGCAGCTGAACATTATTTGGGGTTAATCAGAGGCACTTTAAATGATGGCAGGTGTATGCTGACTCCTATTTAACATGATTTGGAATGTGATTGCTTAATTCTGAACACAGCTACATCCCCAGTTATAAGAGGGTGTACAGAGTTATGCAACCACATTATTATTTTTTTTTTCTTCCCTCCACCTAAAAGATTTTAGTTTGTTTTTCAATTGAGTTGTACAGTTTATAGGTCACATTAAAGGTGGAAAAAGTTCTGAAATGATTTATCTTTGTCTCAACTTTTTACAGCACAGAAACCTGACATTTTAACAGGGGTGTGTAGACTTTTATATACACACACTAGGAAATAACAATTGAAAGCTGGCAATGCTGTTTGCCAGACAATGCTTGGCTCTTCCCCCTGTAACTTGCAGGGCCTCGTCGTGAGCGCCTTTGCCGCTCATCGCAAGCCCCTCCCAGCGTCTAATGTACGGGCCTCACGATGAGTGTTTTAATATTCATTGATGGCCTTGGCCAACCCGCCCTGTGTCTTTTCCCACCTCCCCCTCTCCTGTGTCTCCTATGCCCCTCTCCCTTTCCCCCTCTTGTGTCTCCTTTCCCCCTCTCCCTTTGCCCCCCACTCCCTTTGCCCCCTCTCTCCTTCCCCCTCTCCCTTCCTTGTGCCTCCTTCCCCCCTCTCCCTCCCTTGTGCCTCCTTCCCCCCTCTCCCTCCCTTGTGTCCTTTCCCCCTCCTGTGTCTCGTACCTGGATGCAACCTTGCCAGCAGCTCCGCACTCACCTCCTCTGAGTCTCCCGTCCTCCGTCCAAAACTACTCTCTGGATCAATCCGCACATTTGAACGGCTTGATCCAGAAAGTAGTTCCGGCCAGAGGACGGAAGCCGCAGAGGAGAAGATGGAGTGCGGCGCTGTTAGCAGTGTTGTATCCATCGCGAGCCCTCCACTGGCAGGAACCAGGTACTGCGGGGCGATGTGAGCCCTGGGCGCTCATTGCAGCCTAAGTCTTGCGTGCTAAAAACAGCTCGCCTCGCTTCGCGAGGGCCGCAAGTGCCAACATCGCAAATGTTCCGAACAGCCCGGTAGATCAATAACTATCATAGTTAAAAAAAATAATTAACTTTACACATCCCTTTACTAAGAAACGTAAAGAATACAACTTGTTGAGATCATTCTATGTTACTTTACCCCAAATTTTACCAAAGCATCCAGCCCTGCCTGACTCAAGGTTGCTGTAAGAACTACTGTAGCAAGATCTCCATCAGCATAACTTACAGATACTTCTCCGGACCATGATTTAGAGCAGCCAAAACGTGCACAGTTTTAGAAAAAATAAATAGTACATTTGTGTTCACGTTTGAATATCTAAAAAGAGATTAAAATTGTTTATTTCCAGCACAGAATTCTAAGAAATTAAATTATTTCACTGCATTCTGGGACATGATGAGATCCATTAGATCGAAACGGTGCCGTCTGTGTGTAGGTCTCCTGGCTTGTGTATAATCCATCCTGTGCTATGCTTAAAGCTGTGTAATACTGCGACCATATGCCACAAAAGGAGCCAAGTATAAAAAGTGGTATTGGACTAAAATGGTGAAAATGCATTGTGGACTAATTTGCATATACCCTCCAATTCACAGAATGCAGTGCAATAACTATTTCTGGTCATTTTGAGCAAAATATAATTATTTTTTTTAAACGTATTTTTAGACATTCAAATGTGAATACAAATATACTATTTATTTACTGTACTCTATACATGGAGGCTTCTTTCGCCCACATAATCTAAATGATGTTGTGGTAAACCGATTTAGAAGAAATTTAAAATGCTGCAGTGCTAGCTTTCCTTGTGATTTATGTCCAGGTCAGTTGCACCTATAGATATATTGATATATGGAGTACCACCTGGCTTTGTTCACTGGGAGGATGGATAGTTGGTGGATGGAGGAATGCTTATATAGACTCTTCACTGCAACAATACATTTTAGCTTTCTCTGTAGAAACCAAATGGAAAAAATATTTTGTTCACTGCAGCAAATAGAGAACATGAGCAATTGTAGGGAGCTCCAGGCAATGTGTGGTTGCAACTGTTCTCATACCTTCTTGTTGCGGTGTCCACAGTTCGCTGAACATGCTTTGGAGCGAATACAGGCACTAAAGATCTCAGCCAGTCGCTTTCTTAGAACTAAAATAGAAAGAGAAAAATGAACTAGTGTAATATTAGGATGAATTCCATTCAACATTTTTCACTACAATCAAAGACTGCATAGATATTCCTCAACGCGACAAGCAATCATATACAAGAAGCTGGTATGCAATAAAAGACTGTATTATCAAATGCCAACCAAGTGGTGTGTAGGCATCCATAGCTGCCATTTCAATGCCCCTTCTTATGAAGTTTGCCCAAGGACTGAAAGTTTTGGTTTTTTTTGTCCACAATTTTAGAGATTTGCTTCCAAGAAGGTATGTTTTTTTTCCATTTTCTATTTATCAGCCATTTAGCCACTAATAGAATGTGTTATCATATATATTTCGATGTAAACATAACTATTTTTAATACATAAATCCCAAAAAGCTTGGATTTTGTTGCATTCCTACTAAATAAGCTAATAGGTTATAGTTGCATATTAATTGAGGTTGAAAAAAGACTTTCAGTCCATCAAGTTCAACCTTTTAAGATCTTACTGTGAAAAACCCTTGGAAATTTTTTACTTCTAACCTCAAAAAATGTCCTTTTGCCAGTTAAAAAACTTGACAAAGCCTTGTATTGACCCTGGATATATTCATATAAGGTAATCATATCCCCTCTTAGGGGCCTTTTTTCTAGAGAAAATAAGTTTAATTTGGTTAGTCTTTCTTCATAACTTAGCCCCTCCATTCCACTTATTACTTTTGTTGCCCTTCTCTGTACCTTTTCCAGCTCTAAAATGTCAGTTTTATGTAGTGGTGCCCAAAATTGTCCTCCATATTCCAAATGAGGGCGTACTAGAGATTTGTATAGTGGCAGAATTATATTTGCTTCCCTGGCTTCTATACCCTTCCTAATATTTTATTTGCCTTTGCAGCTGCTGCTTGGCATTGAGCACTGCTACCTAGGTGGTTGTCCACTAGTACTCCCAAATCCCTTTCAATATCTGATACCCCTAGATTTACTCCATTAAGATTATAAATTGCATTTTTTTCCTTCCCAGATGCATAACTTTACATGTATTCTTATTAAATCTCATCTGCCATGTAGATGCCCATTCCTCTCATTTATGCAAAACCCTTTGGAGGGAAAGTACATAATTATCTGATTTAATTACCTTGCACAACTTCGTGTCATCAGCAAAAATGGAGACACTACTTTCCAGTCCTACTTTTAAGTCGTAATACTGTCCCTGATATTTGGGACTTAGATAATTCTTTTTTTGATTTAGCTTTCACCCATCGTAGCTGATAATAGGTTGTTGTTGATGTTCAGTTCTTCAGTCATGTCTGATTCTCCATGACTATGGAACACAGCATGCCAGACACATCATGTGTCTGGGTGTGCTTACCCATAAGGTTTTCTTAGCAAAGATACTGGAGTGGCTTGCCAGTTCCTTCTCAAATGAACTGTGATTTGTCTGACCTCTCTGCTCTGACCTGCCCAACTTGAGTGACCCTACATGATATAGCTCACAGCTTCATTGAGGTAAACAAGGACCTTCATCACGACAAGGTAGCGATCCAGGGGTGATGTTATTCATGATTGATTCTTCTATTTGAAGCCATCATGGCTTCTCTTGCCCCAGACACCAATTGACTATGAGATAACATTACCGCCTCAAGGAAATCCTTTAAACTAGGTGAAGCTAAACCTCCCTTACTGTAATGTCTTTTAGTTATTTCTATTTTAAGATGTGCTTTTTTACCTCTACTAAATAAATATATTTATAAACAATGACATTTCTGTATAAAATATTGAGGGATGAGAAATGGTATATATCATACAAGTGATTTTATGAAGTATACAGACATTTTAACTGCAGCTATTCTGCCCATCCAGGATATATCTCCTCTCTCCCAAGAAATTAACAATCCTTTAATATGTTCATATAAAGATTTAAGGATTAATCTTGATCAATTTAGTGACTTTAGGGGTAAAATGGCTCCTGAGTTTATAGTATGACAACTTGCTATATAGATCAATAAGTCTATGTAAATGAGGAACTTGGATTAGTGACTGCTAGATCAAGAAATATAATGTCATTTTATGGGAGGAATCTCCAATGGAAATCCCCTGAAGCTTTGGTTAAATAGTCTAAAGGTTCAATAGTTAAAATAAATATTAAGGAAGAAAGAGGTCATCCCTGCCTAGTGTAATTTGTAATACTGAATTTGTTAGTTATAAAACCTAGTCCAGTAATACCGTATTGGTCCGAATATAAGCTGCACCTTTTTTCCGATTTTTGAGCTTGCGAGCTAAGGGTGCGGCATATATTCGCGACCGTCAAAAAATCAAGGCCGATTTGCGAACTTTGCTTGTAACGCGTGCGACTTCTATTCGCGAATGCAAAATTACTGCTGACTTGCGCGATTGCGAGTTATGGTTGCCGATTTTCGTGCTTTAGACTACGTTATTGAATAGCGATTTACGGTTTTAGTGATTCTAACATCCTGTAAAGCCTGTAACCTGCAATGGCTGATCACTTTGAGACTCTTTTTCTCTCCAATTTTACGGGTGCAGCTTATATTTGAGTACTATCTTTTTTCTATTTTTTCCCCTTGAACTTTACAGGTGCGGCTTATATGCGCGTGGGGCTTATATTCGGACCAATACGGTATATGCAGGACTTGTGCATGGGCTTTAATTGCTTTAGAGCCAAAAGGTACCAAGACTGTATTTATGTAAGGTAAGATCTAGAAAATCCAAGCTTACCCTGTCAAAGGTGTTTTTGGCATCTAATGTCAGTTCTACAGTCAGTTGGATTTTTGTATCATTACTATAGCTGCTTTCTTTTGGGAGCAGTTCCCGCTTTCTTTACTTTGTGGATATAGATCTCTTAAATATTGTGCTAAAACTGGTGAGAATTGCTTATAATATAAATGAGCAAAGCCATTTGGACCTGGAGCCTTACCTGGCTAATCATATAATGAGCAAATTTGTAGTAGACCAGCAATACAAAAAGAAACATTGGATACATGAGCTTAAAACACTATTGTAGTACTCTACTCATGGAGTTACATTTTCTAATTACATACTGATCACTAGTAATATTTATATTAAAGTTAAAATCACAGTGAAATGTCATCTTCTTTTGCAGATAATAGGTTAAACCATCAATTTCCTGTTGCTGGGGCATTATATTGTTCCTTTAATGCTCTGGGTGGGATTCAAGGTTATGACCTCACACAACTCAGGACTTACCATGTTCCACATAGGTTATGAAGCCCAAAGACAGGAGCACAGCAGCCAGGTGGAAACTGAGCCCCTGTAAAAATGTAGAGGAGAGCACTCAATATACAAACATAGCAATCTATCCATGGCATGTACCACTAACATTTAAAAGGGACCCTTTAGGCAATCATTTTTTTTTGTTTTACATAAAATGTTTTAATAAAGCAGCTTCATTTTATCCTCCTCAATATAATGGTCTTACAAAATGTACACTCCACTTACTTTGGGGGCTTCATAGAAACTAACAGTTTCTCAGTTTCTGGATCCAATTTCCCTCCCCCCTGTTCTCTCTCATGTAGGCTTTACAATTAGGGCCATATTCAATTCAGCTTTCAGGTGATTCCGAGCCCGTAAGTGAGTTCGCAAGCTAAATTTGCTATTCAATTGGTGTCTTTTTACGGGCTGCGAATGGCTTCCGAGTTACGGCCTTGAAAAAATGACGATGGTTAAACCCGTAACTTACAGCCTCCAGAAGCCTTTGAGCTTTCACTTTTGCAAGGCTAAAATTGCAAATCGCTATTCAATTGCTCAATTTCCACAAGCCCGCAAATGTTTTCACACCTGTAAATGGCAAATGAAGGAGAAAATCCTACGAGTGCTAGGGAGGACCCGCAAGGGAGTTAAACACCTATTCATAGCACTGTAAATGCAAATAAAAAAAAATCAATACTGCCCTGTAAATAACAGGGTAAGCGATGACAGACATTAGAATTAATTGCACAACAGTCTCAAGCCCGCAAATCGGTAATATATAAGATTTATTTTTAGGTTTCATTTCGGGGTTAAATTGATCTCGGGTATCAATGAGTTAATACATATTAGGCCACCCATATGGACTAGAACAGTATTGGCATTCATTTTCATAATTCTTTATTGAGGGTTTGCGAGTCTGATCACATATCGGACCCCAAACCTAACTGATTGACATGTAACCTCCATGTTTTATTGCAGTAATAACGACAGTCTAATTTTATATTGGCTGATTTGAAATGGGCGGTTACGGGCTTGCTGAATTGATCATGTTCCCGCCCTGAACTGCTACGACCCAGTGCATGGTTTACGGTTTCAGCTCTGGGACATTAACTTGCGGCCTTGAGCAATTAAATAGCATCGTAATTGGAGACTAACAGGAGCCCCCAACTTACCAGCAGACATACGGCCGTCTGCGATAGAGTTGCGGGCTTGGAAATGAATACGGCCCTTAGTTTCCCATGCTGCTGCTGTAATATGCTGTATTTCTGCTTGCAGCAGCTGTGGTAGGGGAGTAGCCTTAGCTGAAGATGGTGTAAGAGTAAAGAGGAGGAAAGGGGGGCAGTTCTAGACTCTGAGAAAGTGTTACTTTGGGGTGTCTTAGGATAACTGATCTAATTTAAGGTTTTTTAAAAAATAATAAAATAAATACAAATTAATAATAAGTAAATAAGTAAATAAATAAAAATTTTTTTTTTTGCAGGAGTCCTTTTAATGTAAGTTTATAGTGTCACATGCTCAGCATAACTCATGTATAATGTTTATGTTGCACACATGTCCATGTGTAATTACTCTGTATGTACATTCATATTACTCACATGTAACAGTGCACTCGCTGCATAAGTAACAATGATGGCGTGGAAGGTCCCAAGTCGCAGTGCGCTCTTAAACACATCTGGTTAAAGAAAAAAGAAAAAATTAGCCTGACATGAGACTCAATGAAATATGAAGTGGGTGTGAGAGTCTGGGTGTGGATACAGTGATGGAGGTTCTGGACACAGAGGAGGGCATGGCATCTGTAAGTACACAGCCTTACAAGTATGCAGCCAGCGGGACATGGGCAGGTTCCAGTTCGTCACAACTTCAACCATCGATCGAGGCAACTCCACACTGAGAGGACGAGAGACAGTCATATCCCTGAGGAAAGCAAGAGAGAAATTAGTATTAGGATGAGAGAGAGAGATCTGTATCTAGGGATTACAATGACAAATACACAAAAGTATCACGATAATAAGTACTGTATCAGTTGAATGTTATTTAATAAATGAATTTCCTACAGTAAGTTTACATTGAAATTTTACTTTTCTATCAGCCTTTCTGGTCCACCCACTTAAGGACTGTCTGGCATCTCTCATAAACAAACCAATGCCAAACACTTCCAAGGGGCTTGGAATCAATTGTCTTTAGTGTAAAGCTAAAGGAAAAAAAAAATGAGCATGTTCAGACTAGTTACTAAGCCTTTTTTCATTCATATGGCTTTCAAACGAAAACAATACAACCAGAGCAACAGTGAGTAATTAGCAAATATTGGCAATTATTTTCAATTAGAAAAAATATAGGAGGCGGACCTTAAATGCATGCAAGTGGATCAGACAGGCTGATTGACAGGTAAAAACTATGAATTCCAATGTAAGTGTCCTGTAAGAAAATGCAATATTGTAATAACCTTAATTTATAAAGCATGTTAAACTATAATTTAAAACATATATATATATATATATAAAATCACATTAAGAGATATCAGTATGGTGGGTACAGTCAGTAACCCCACTTACCATTTAATATTCTCTTTCTCCTCCGTGAACCCCACTCCAGACAGGACAGCGGTTACCTCTGACAGAAATCCCACAAAGTAATTACTGAAGTGGAAGGACGACGTGTTCTCGTAGGCTCGGAGCCACCTACAGAGGGCGAAAAGGACAGGAACATAAGATATAACATATCTTGTAAATATGCCAAAGAATAAAATTATCAAAAGCATATACACAAGTTATAAGTGCAGAGTGAAGAACATCAAATGCATCTAGAGATTTTGCATTGGAGATGGTTATATTTAGTTAAGGAGTGTATATAACATTAGATTAGGTAAAATAACCACTGTAATGCCCTAACTACAGGAGCTATATATTTTAATTTAGTATCAATCTTGAATGACATGTATACTCCATAATTTAGAAAAAAACATTAAGTATTAAATATCAAATTTTAAATTTCTAGTTGAGCAGTCGGTCTCCACTTGTTATCAGATCATAAATGGTCAGACAAGCTTGTATCCTTGACAAGGTGAACAAATGTCACATACGTACAGCCAATGTATAGCATCTGCTCCTGTCTTAACATAGGATTTGGGAGTGTCTCCCAGTCAGAGCTGCTCGCTCTGCTTGAGGACTTAAGAAGAGCAGGCAAGTAGCCAGCCTGGAGGTTTATAAGGTGATGTTTGTAAGAAAAATGTAATGTTTGTAAGAAAAATGTAATGTTATATACTAGTTTTTTAAATAACATAATATTAATTTTATTATTGATAAATGCTGAATTAAAACATCTAAATCCTGCTTGTAGGGCATTACAGGGGTCCTTTAATTTGTGTACTATAAATGGAAGAACATATCATGTTTAATACTTTTTTATTGTGGTGGAAGATAATTTAGTTTTATTTTCATGACAAAATGTGTAATGAACTTTAGCTTGGAGTGAAATGTATATAGTCAGTGGTGTTAATTTCCACAAAAGTTCACATTCCCTCAGGAGTCATCTCTATCACCACCCCCTCCATGTGTCAAATTTCGATATAATGTGGTACCCTTCCCCATCTTTACAAAATGACTCACCGTACAACAGGACCCCTGCAGGAATTGAGAGAGCAGAAAATACAGTGAGTGACGGACCGTGAAAGGTGCAGAGACAGAAAGACAAGTATACGGTCACACACCGTCATGGCGCTGTACAAAAGTGAACAGGCTTAAACACGGACAGAAGGAGGTATTGAAGCAGAGAAAGCAAAAGAAAAAATGATTATATATATATATATATATATATATATATATATATATATATATATATATATATATATATATATAGAGAGAGAGAGAGAGAGAGAGAGAGAGAGGGAGAGAGATCAGGTATGTAAACAGTGTACAAATGGACATGTACAAATACAGAATGAACGAGCGAGATCATGCACGAGATAGCAAACGAGAGAAGTGAGCAAGAGTTTGAAGAAAGAGAGAGAATCTGCTCCTTGCAGCACATGCAAGAGTAAAGGGAAGGAGATACCTGGCCTTCCGTTTCTTGCTGGAGTATGCATGCAAGCAGAACAAAAACAGAGAAATCCTGTATGAGAAATCGATAACATCGTGCTAGAGGGAAGTGATGGTGGAATGAAGATTGGGAATGTAAAGTATGCGAAGAACAGGAGGGGCAAGATGGAGAGTGGAGGGACAAATTGACAAAGGGATAAGGAAGAGGGTAAGTGGATTATGCAAGAGCCAGCAAAGATGGGGGAGAAAACTACATTTGGTAGGATGGGGAGAAAGCAAGAGGGAGGCGGGAGGAAAGAATGACATGAGAGTTACAAATGTGTCACTTCCCCAAAGCGTCCTCTACGGAGTTCATGTTCAGTCTCATACTCACTTTCTGAGCAGTCGCTCCCCATAAATTGGTATAAAGTATGGGAAGAGGTACGGAGACACACAGGTCGACATCAGAAGACACAGCAAGCACAGGACCAAACTGCGGCAAACACGCCAGAACCAGGAGATGGTCTGTGAGAAAGAGGCGAGAGAAAAAGAAATATCGAGAAAGATATAAAATACACATCAATGGTCTGTGACTCAAATTGTCATTTCTGTCTCTATCCCAATATCAGGCAAGAGAATCTTCCACCAAGCCCCACTGTTACCTCTCCTCATCACCCCCTCCAATTCCACCCCACCCCCACTAACACTTGCAGCTTTATCTTCCCTCCTAACAGGGGTCTTGCAGCTATCTCCCCCCTCCAGGACTCTCTGTCTCATAGTTCTCCTCACTAGGTACAGTCTTCATCATGGTCGCCCTCCATTTCTCCCCATTCCAGGCCCCTCACCATACTCCTTCCTTTCACGGCCTGCACATAGCTGTTAAAGCTGATCCAGGGCCCAAAGATGACGGTGCCAACAAAATACACGTAACCCATGAACTCCACTGGGGACGGGATTGAGCGGACCTCCCCCCGATCTACATCAAACCCAAGGGAGATCGCCTTCATGGCCACAATCATCTGAGCACCTGTATGGGGGAGGAGAGAGGATACCAGGAGGAATGGGAAGACATGAAAGGTAAGAGAACGGAGTTGAGAAAGACGGGGAGTGAAGGGTGGACATGCAATGACAAGTGATGGAAAATGTGTGAAGGATAAAAAAGATCTAGATAAATCAATGATGAGGAAGGGAGGCTGCAAGGGTTCAGGAGCTAGAGAGTTGTTGGAACAGGATATAAAGATACTGCTGCAAGAAGCAGCATGGAGAATACAGAATGGTGTGGAGTACAGGATATATGAAGGCTCCATGAGGAAGATATATTAGGGTGTCTAGTTCAGAATATATGGTGGCCATTGTTAGGTGCAGAGAGAAGGATACAGTTGTGTGTGGAGTTAGGATATATGGAAGCTCTGGGAAGAATATATAGTAGGGTCTCTAGTATAGGATGTATGGAGGCCCTCATGAGGAACAGAGCGTGTGTATTGAAGGATATATGGAGGCTTTAGTGAAGAGGATACAGAAGGGCGTAATGTACAGGTTATATGGAGGCTTTAGCGAAGTCGATACAGCACGGTGTATAGTAAAGGATATATGAAGATTCTAGTGAGGAGGATAAAGCAAGGTGTGTAGTACAGGATATATGGAGCCTCTGCGAGCATGATAGTTTAGGATATTATTTATTATTATTATTCCTTTATATGTAACGCGCCAACATATTCTGTAGAGCAACACAGGGGTACGTTCAAGTCAAAAACAATATTAACACAATGGAAAATAATGAAGGGCCTTCTCTTTGAGCTTAGAATCAAATGTAAACAGTGCTTTCCCTAAAGCACTTAGCAAGATTGAAAACTCACAAACTACACTCTATAAAATGCAATACGTATGGAGGCTCTGGTGAGGATGGTGTTCTTTGTGATGTGATGTCTTGGGTTTGCGCCAGACATAGCTTTTTCTTTGATGGCTGAAAAGTTCAATTTTAGTCTCATCAGAGAATTCAGAAGAATGTGGTATTCATTAGCAAGAAGGTACATTTAAGGAGAAGACAGAAGGTGTGGAGAAGAGGATAAAGGAGTTTAGAAGAGATGGATACACCAGTAAAAAACAAAACCAACCTCTCATCTTGTGCCAGCTGATGGTATCGACCATATGCATCTCCCTGAATAAGAGAGAGAGGAAGAGAAAAAAAAAGAGAGAGAAAGCTTTGAGTGTGAGTGTTGGCTGAAAGTTGAAATAAGGGAGTAACACTGAAGTTTCTTTTAACTTACAAATCAGCCTCTCTGATCCATGCAAAAAGATAAGTATCAACACTTGTTAATGGAGATCAGAAAAGCAGATTGATAGATACAAATTGCAGTCTTTATGCAATGTAAGTTTACTGTACGGAAGTGACATTTTTAATAACATTTAATTAATGAAGTACTTGTTATTACTTATATTTTATATTATAGCATATCTGGAAACTTTGTTTAGGGGAAGGCTGTAAATGGACTTTGTGAGAGCGAGTGAAAGGTTCAGTGTGATTGCAGTCACATGTAATGTTGTAAGTTTCAGGATGCGTTCTCACCCCATCAGCAAGTAGATGAGGATAGTGATTGACAGCAGGACCCCACGGTGCCTGGAGTGGCGGCACAGGAACAGCACCAGGTAGCACAGGAGACTGAGGAGCACGACCCAGATCATCTGCAGCTGGAAGAAGTGATACAGACAGAAGAAACCACCGGCCATGGTGGAGAGGTGCTTTATGTGTGACGGGAGGGCTGGGAGTCACAGGGAGGAAAGAGAGAGGCCGATAGAAAGAGACAGGGAGAGAAGACAGGAGGAGAGAGATATGGATTGGAATTAGGAGAGAGAGAGAGAAAGGATACAAGAGGAAAGGCAGGAGAGACACACACGCAGGGGGAGAAGACAGATGAGAGACACACAGAGAAGGAGAGAGAACCAGATCGAGTCAGGAAGAGAGAGTAAGATCGAGTTAGGGAAGATAGGGTGAGAGAGAGAAGAATAAGAAATGGGAGGACAGAAAAAGAGAGAGACACAGAGATAATTCAGAAGGAAGGAGAATAAATAGGAGAGACAATGACACATAGGAATGAGAAAAATACAAGATGTATTAGGAGAAGGAGAAAGAGACATGAAAAGATGAGGAGAGTCCAAGCGATGGCGAAACAGTCAAAGAAGAATGATGGGAAGGAGAGAAAAAGAAAAAGTCAGCAAGACAGAGAAATGTGGTCAAGAGGAAAGATGAAGGAAGAGAGGTGAGATGTGAAGTGAGAGAGATATGGGGAGAAAGAGAAAGTACAGTTCATATCTGTACACAGTGTAGACATCTCAAAAGAATACTCTGTCTGAAAATTCAGTAAAATAATTAAAATATTTAATTTGGATCTACATGGATCACTAAATCTACACAACGTGTGAGTGTCCCCCAGATTTAAATAAGAGTGGAGAGTTCCTCATGTCTATAAAAGGAGAGAGAAGATCCTATGTCTGTATAGAAGGGGTGTAAAATAGGTCTCACCCAGCCTCCACAGGACCCGGCAGCCCAGACACATAATAAGCAGCACCCAGATCTGCTCCAGTCCCTGCTGCGCGGTGGGCAGGACACAGCCATGGAGCAGCTGCTCATAGAACTCCCTGCGGCTGAAGGCGGCCATGTCTTCTGTGGGCGTATGAGGGTCCCAGCCTTCAGATATAGAACATCATTTATTATTTGCTATTACAGAACCACTGTAGATTGGGAAACAAATAAGTTAGTAAAGAATGCAAAAAAAAAAAATGTATTTTTTCCTAATGTTAATTTTAAAAATAAACCCGTTACAGTATCAATAATAAAATTTTACACTAAACAAAAAAGACTTGATATTACGTTCTGTTTTGCTGCCTAGAATTAAACAAATAGTGCCTGTATGGGTCTGCCCTCTGCAGCTTATGAAGACACAGACTCTGCTGTAATTGCTGTGCTGTGTCTCATACTAACCAATCAGTGGCCATTTCTTAGCAACTTTCTGCAACAGGCTAGGACACTACACTGCACATCCAGCCGAACAGAATCCATGTCTGCATATGCTGCAGAGGGCAGACCCTTACAGGGACTATTTGTTTTATTTTTGGACATAAAAAAACAAGCTTATAAGCTCTTAATTAATATAATAAAGTGGATATTATATATATAGTAACATCCAGGAACCTTCCGTATCCCTTTAAAGGGACATGGAACACAACAGGTTTTTTTCATGCGTTTTAATAGCACGTTTTAAACATTACAAGGTATTTTGTTCATGAAAAATGTTTAAGTAAAACCTGTTTAAACTCACTGAAACCTACAGGAAATACAGAGAACATACTTTAGTCTGCAGATCTCATCGGTTGGCAGGAGCAGTTAAGCTTCTAAATACTACCAAAAAGCTTCTTTCAATGTCCCTTTAACGCTCCTTTAGTGTCTTAGCCTCATACCTGTTACCACTCACTACAAGGGCACTTCTTGCTAATAGTTAACCTTTATTTGTAAAGCGGCAACATACTCCGTAACGCCGTACAGGGGTAAGTACAAGGCAAAGACAATTTTAACACACTGCAAAAAAATGGAGGGCAATCAAACATACATAGAGCTTGTTCCCAAAGCACCATCACAACATTGAAAACTCCCAAACTTACAATCTAAAGGGTTTGGATGTAATACAGGAGTGATAGATACAAGATGGCGGCGTTTAAGGTAATCGGATGAATAAGTGGAGGTGTCTCTGTGTCGCACTGTATTATTATGCTGTAGAGTGTGAATATTAAGGATGAAGGTGATGAGCTTCTTTAAGCGGATGTATTTTTAGCGATTTTTTGACGGTTTTTAGTCTAGTGGAGCAAGGCAAGGAGTTCCATAGAGTAGGGGAAGCACGAGAAAAGTCCTGAAAGCGGGAGTGACAAGAAAGGAGGTAAGAAGAAGGTTGTTATAGAGATTGGGGGAGTATTTTGAGACGAGAGCAGAGATATAAGGGGGGTGCACTTATGTTGAGGGCTTTATACTTTAGGGTCATGATTTTACATTTTATTCTGGAGATTATGGCGAACCAGTGGAGTGACCGATAGAGAGGTGCTGCAGACACTGAGCATTAAGTATGGTAGATGAGTCTAGGAGAAGTAGTTATTATGGACTGGAGACAGGTGGGTGATGAGGAGGCCAGCAAGGAGAGAGTTGCAGTAGATCCGTATCAGCTTTGTGTTTTTGATACCCAAATCTACATCTCCTTTTCTGATTTATCCCCCTCCCTACTAACTAATGTTGCCACCTGTCTATCCAATATCTCCTGCTGGATCACCTCCCCCAACCTAATAACTGATCTCTTAATAATCCAAGTCGCTGCTGGTAGTAGTGGGCCACAGTGTTTTGCATCTGCTGCACCAGCACTTCGTCGCTGTATTGTACTAATCTGGGTGTCTTTTCCCAATCAGTAATATAGCTGTATGCATTGTGGAGCTACCGAGGGGGCAGGCGGTGAAATGCACTGGGACGCTTATACATTACATACACTTCTGGTCAATATATATTCTTTTTATTTCTGTAGTGTAATGGGGACATACCGGCCCCCTCAGTCCGAACCAGCCCCACCTTAATTTGAGCTTCTTAGGTGGGAACTGGGTGGAATATATTGGTCGTTCAGCTAGTAGTGCGATCGCTCCCCTGTCCACACTTCTTCTTGGCAGAGGAGGGAATCCCCAGTGACATCCCACACAACTTCCTTCGGGATTCCCCTGCCCCTGAGAGAAGAACCACAGGCAGTTAAGGGATAGCACTACCTGTTCAACCCCCAATGAATAGCCCCTAAGAAGCTCAAGTTGGGGATGGTTCGGGCTGAGGGGCACCACTACTTTACTACATGATAATAAAAAACAAAAATGAGATATATATATATATATATATATATATATATATATAGAGAGAGAGAGAGAGAGAGAGAGAGAGAGAGAGAGAGAGAGAGAGAGAGAGAGAGAGATAGAGAGACACACACGTGTATATATATGTATATATATATATATATATATATATATATGACACTGAGGGGGCCCAAGTGAGGCCCCTAACACAAAATAAATTTGTTTTTGCAATAGGGTCCTCTATGTACGAGCCCCGCCACTGGCTGTATAAGCCATATAGGTTTGCCAATGTGATAATACTGTATGCTGGGTGTATTTCCTGTTCGTTTCAGGGAAGTTTAAACAGAATTTTCTTAATATATTTTCATAAAAAATAGCATGTTTTTAAATGTTACAAAATGTTCTATTTTTTTATGTGTCTAGAGGAATCAATTGTGGACATTTAAACAGTGAATGTTGGCCTGGAGCCAGAGGGGGAGGGTTATCCTGTAAACTACACTTCCATTTATACAAGAACAATTTATTGCACATTTTAATTTACTACATTTCATATTTGTCAATATAAATAATGATAGATGTTAAGATAATACTGTGTTTAGTTTTAGCTGGTATAATGTCATTATGTTATTATAATAGGCCAAATGATGGACATTATATATATATATATATATATATATATATATATAAATATATATGTATGAAGAGTAAGGTGCTTCCCATTAGTATTGCTTCAGACTTGATAAAGGGAGGTTATTGCTCGAAAACTCGTCATAATAATTATGAATGTTTGTCCAATAAAAAAGGTATCACTATATACTGCAATACATATTTAATATCTCAGTAATACATGACCAATATCCTCTATATGTACATATATGCATGTCTAATTTCCTGCATCACTATTTATATATATTTTATCTCATACATGACCTATAGTCAGTCCTTAAATTACATCCTCCTATATAGTACATAGATGTCTATTTGTATGCATAACTATATATATATATATATATATATATATATATATATATATATATATATATATATATATATATATATATATATATATATACAAACACACCTCAGGTTATACATGACCTCCTGCAGACATATATCTACCACTTAATACATTACCTCCTCCTTCCTCGTCTTTTTATTTCATCCCCCTCCTGTTCATTCCTCTTTGAGGGGATTCCTGCTTTTTCCAACAGTGCTTTAGATGAACCAATCACACAGCAGGAGAAAGAAAGATCATCCAATCAGTGAGTGGAACAGTAGACCGTTGGCAAATGACAGCAGTGCACGAAACTGTAAACCAGTCACAGACCAGGACACACTGACGTTGACGAATCACAGAATAAGACAGCTAAATATGAGCCAATCACAGAATAATACATGAAGATATTAGCCAATCACGGAGCGCTAAGGCGAGAACTGAACCAATAACAGCTTAATATACTCACAGACCTGGGCGGTGAAAATCAGAGCGTGTCACATAGTTGGGCGGGAAAGAGTTTGTTGAATGACAGTACAACTAACCAATACATCTTCAGATAAGGACGTAAAGAACCAATAAACGGCTGTTTTGGGTGGGCACTATGTACAATATATAAGTCGGAATTTTTCTGTCACGTACCGCAATCCACTCCGTAGGAATGTGTGAGATATTGTCATGGGGATGGCAGATAAATAATGCAGCAGTCCCCAATCTAAATGGTGCTCTCATAAAAAACTAAACATGGTGTTATATGGTTTTAAAGTAAAAATAGTTTTTTTATATAACTAATTTAAGCCTCAGTCCTTTTCAAATGTCTGCAGTCACAGGCTCTGCAAGGACCAAAAATCACCTTGTTAATAGCAATAGACTGCTGACACAAAAATGGCATCTTATTCCTTTTAGTCCTTTAAATATTCTAATCTCAGTGAAAAAAATATGTAATTTATTATTACGGCAAAGACAATAAACATATAGAGGGAGTTTGTAGTTTATGGTTCTTTCAGGACCTTAGAGAATTTTGCTATAGGTTCATAAATTATGAATATGAACTGATTTAGAGCATTTAAAAACAATTAGAAAAGTATATGGCTTCACATTCAGTACTTTGCTTGACACAGTAAGATAAATAAAGGATTTTGTAATAGTTTTTATTTTAACTAGATTAGATAATGTAGCGTGAATGCTGCTAGTTTTAGAAATTATTAGTCAAAATACTTCATTCTCTTTTAAATGAGGTGATTCATTATCTCTCGTCATTCAGTCGTGTCCAACTGTGTGACGCTGTTGACTGCAGCACGCCAGGCACATCTGTCAGCCACTGCTCCTCTGAACTACATCGAGTTATTCATTACCTTATTGACATCATCTATTTATCTCTGCCATCCCTGGTTACCTCTTTTTTTGGTGTCGTTCAGTCGTTTCTGGCTCTCGATGACCTCATAAACCGTAAAACACCAGGACATCTTTATGCCCATGGTTATGCTGATCTACTTGGTATTCATGGCAGAGATACTGGAATGAATTGCCAGTTCATTCTCCAGTGGGCCACAGCATACAGCTCCTGGTATTCCTAGGTGGTTTCCCATTCAAGTACTGACCAGACTCAACCCTGCATGGCTTCAGGGTGGTGGGACCTCTTGGTTCCCTGACTAGAATCGAAGCCAGGTCACAGCGGTGAAGGCACCAAATCCTAACCACTCATATCTCTCATAGTGGGAGGTAATTAGCAGGAAGAGCATGCTCTGCTCGTATCAATTAGAATAGAAGCAGTAGCTCTGTGATTATGCTGATTTAGCCAACTTGGTATGCTCTTCATGTTTATCACACCCAAATGCCAATGTTAAAGGGATATGGAAGGTTTCTGGATATCACTAGGCATATAATATAATTGTGTGTCTATTTACTTTTATGCACTTTATTTTAATAAGAAGTTCTCATAAGCTTTCTTTTTACTGCCTAATATCAAACCAATAGTTCCTGTATGGGTCTGCCCTCTACAGCATATGCAGACACAGACTCTGCAGAGCTGGATATACAATGTTTAAAACTAACCAATCAGTGACTATCTCTTAGCAACTTTCTCCAATTAATGAGCTTTCCATTAATCCAATTGAAAACACTTGCATTTTGCAGATAGAGACTTCCTGAGCAATCAAAGTCTCCTCCCATGTCAGGGGAATTGATCAAAAGAAACCAAAATGGTAGATCAACCAAAAGCATAATTGCATAGAAAATGTAATGTGAAGATCCCAGATAGGGGGGCTATTTAGCTCCAACACTGCCTTCCTTAGCGCTACAAGAAACCCCCTCTTACGGCTGGCAATCTTCTCAGAAGGAATGGGCCTCTCGGTGACCGGCAGTCTAATTAGGATCAATAGCATATCAGGAACACAGGCTCAGCATAGCAAAAATGATTTATAGCATAGCAAAATAATAAACCCCTTCCCTCTAAATGAAACAACACCATTCCCTATCTATTCCAGAAAGCATGGTTTAATATGGACTCTCTCACAGCTTTTCCAAACAGGAACTACACAAAAGGATTTTTCTACAGTTACATCATGGTGGGCCGAACACATTCAAATCCCCCGCCCAGATTAGCATCACCCAATAATAGCCGTGCCTCTTGGGGTATGTGGCCTGCTGCCTGATGAGTGGCCAGTCAGGGGACAGGAAAACTATGGGTGTGGCTTGCCCAGCTTGGGGGGTGGATCACTAGGCCATCCCCACAGAGAATCAGGGGTGCAAACAGAACAAAGGGTCTGTAATTACCCAAACGTCCTGCAGTAACATCTTGTGGACAAGAATTGGAATTACATGTCCTTTTGCAAGAGAAACAACTCTATATGACATGGGCTGGTTTATTTTATACAACTATCCTTTAAAACATGAAAGTATGAGAGCTCTGTGGCAGGCTGGGGAAGACAAGTTCTGTCAAGTTAGTCAAGAAAGTCTACCCAATAACAAAGCAGTTATGTTCATTCAGTAAGGACTCTTAATTTCTGTTTGCAGTAAGGGGGTTATTTGCTGACTTCTCTCTCTCATACTAAATGCTAAACTTCTATTTCTTAGGTTTATAGTAGTATAGCTATTTGGGGTAACTAACGAAGTGCCTGTTGGAGCCCTTTGACGGGTTCTACCTATATTTATTTTTATTTGGTAAGAATGTTTAAGGCTATGTTATTGCTTTATAGCTGTTCTCACATTGTTTGTTTTTTATGGTTTATTAGTAGAAATGTCAATATGCTAAATTTCCTCCTTACCTTTCCCTTTCCTAAAGGCATTCTTAAATGTACCAGTCTGATTCTTCCGGCTCCCCAGGGAGTGGTGCCAGAACTCCTGCGACTTCTCGACATTCGGCCCACCTCTGAATCCACTAAGGTAATTACACTAGTACGGTCCTTTTGGGCCTCCACAATCTAATGGCTAGTTCACACTATACTTTCATTACACATAATGTAAGGGGCTTCACCTCCCCTTACAAGAGGAGGAAGGCCTTTATCTCATATAAGAAAAACAAGCCCTCTGTACTTTTCCTCCAAGAGACCCACTTTGCCCAAAGTAAAATCCCCTTGTTTTTGCACAAAGATTATCCATTATTTTATGCCTCCTGCCCGAAAACTAAAAAAGCAGGATCAGCTATCCTGATTCACAAAAACTTCCCATTTAATATAATTCACAAAAAAATTGACAAAAAGGGCAGCTTCGTTATCCTCACAAGTACGATATTAGGCACTAAGTTTACCTTGGTTTCCATTTATGCCCCTACTACAGCTCCACATAAAACTCTCATACATTTACTAGAGACACTAGATGCCCAAGAAACGGGCAAGATAATCATAGGGGGAGACTTCAATCTAGTTTTAAATCAAGACCTTGACAGGTCCAAAGGGCCAAGTGTCAATCGATTCCCTGAAAAAAATAAACAAATTAAGAATCTCATGATAAAATTAGGCTTGGTTGATGCATGGAGGGGGCTTTACCCAACGGAGAGGGAGTACACATTTTACTCGCTTACTCACAAATCCTACTCCAGGATTGACACTTTATTTATAGATGCTACTTTATTAGAAAAAGCAAAATCTTCGGATAGTATCCCTTGCCCATGGGCGGACCACAGTTTAGTGTTTCTAGTTCTAAATCTAAACCTTAACTCAGATATGCCAAATGCGTGGCGGAGAAACGATATGCTACTGTCAGGACCAAGTTACAAAGGAATTAAAGGAATACTTTCAAATAAACACTAACCCCCATACTAGTATAGGCTGGCTTTGGGTAGCACATAAGGCATATATTAGGGGCACGTGAATACGCCTAGCCTCCTCTTATAAGAAACATTTAAGAAAACAGGAGAACTCATTGACAACAGAACTTCTCAATCTTGAGAAACAAAATCAGCAATATTAATCAGATCAAATTTGTTAGCGGATTGATGCTATTAGATTAGAACTTGATAGTATCCTATCTGATAAAACAGAGAAGGCCCTAAAAAAAACTCAAAACAAATTGTTCGCCCAAGCAAACAAACCCGGCCCCCTCCTGGCCAATAAACTGAATGCTAAATACCAGCAATCTAAAATTGCACAGATTAAGACAACAATAGGCTTAGTTACGATGGACCAGGCACAGATTCAGGAAACTTTGCTTAAATTCTACCAAGACATCTACACCTCACACACACAAACGAGTGAAGAGCTTCTGGCTAATTTTCTGGATAGACTAAATCTCCCCGCTTTGGAAAATTCAGACTTAGAGATACTGAATTCTGAAATAACCTTAGAAGAAGTCAAAGATACGATTACATGTCTAAAATTTGGTTAATCCCCGGGGCTTGACGGCTTCTCTAATTTATATTATATTATAAAAAATTTGTAGTCCTCCTGGCACCTCATTTGGTAGCATTATGTAATGCCATTTTACAAGGGGATCAGATGCCCCCAGAGCTAAATCAAGCAAACTTGGTCTTTTTTTCCAAGGCGGGAGAGACCCGCTAGAGGTTACAAATTATCGCCCGATCTCCCTGATAAATGGAGACATCAAAATATTAGCTAAAATAATGGTGAATAGGATCTCTAGCTTCCTACCTAAACTTGTCAACAAAGATCAAGTTGGCTTCATCCCACACAGACAAGCTGGAGATAACATTAGGAGAGTAATGAACGTACTCCACCTAGCTCATCACTCAAAAAACCCACTTTGTTCTCTAGAATTAGATATAGAAAAAGCCTCCAATTCACTAGAATGGCCATATCTCTATGCCGTTTTGGCAAAATTTGGTTTCAAAGGTAACTTTATAAATCTCCTCAAAACCTACTATCATTTCCCTAAAGCAAACTTAAAATTACCGGGCTCTAAGAATCCACTCCTAAACTTCCAAAGGGGCACAAGGCAGGGATGCCCCCTCTCTCCTTTACTTTTTGTCCTGGCCATGGAGCCATTGGCACAGACAATTAGAATCTCCCCCAAAATCCAGGGTTTGACGTTGGGTAATCAAAATTTCAAATGTTGTCTCTTTGCGGATGACCTGTTATGCATGTTAACAAACTCTACCACCTCTGTCACGGCCCTTATGGAAGTTCTGAACAATTTCAAGTTTATCTCAGGCCTACGAGTCAATATAGATAAGACGGAAGCTTTAGGATGCCAGCTTTCAAATTCAGATTGGGAATTATCAAAGAACTCATTTAACTTTTCTTGGCCCAAGACTTAAGTAATTTAGGAATTAAAATCACCGCAAATAGCTCAGATCTTTAAAAATATAATTATCTGGCTCTTTTTAAGGAACTATCAGCCGACCTGGAGAAATGGAATAAATTAAAAATTTCATGGTCTGGCCGAATAAACTCTGTCAAAATTAATATTCTCGCATGAATATTATATTATTTTAGATCCTTACCTATCAAGGTTCCCATTGCAGACCTAGATAATTTTCAAAAACAAATTATGAGATTTATTTGGCGCCATAAAACTTCCAGAATTAACAAATCTGTAATGTTTAGGCACAAAGAAAAAGGTGGACATGCGTGCCCGCACCATAAGCTCTATTATAGAGCGGCCCAAATCTCATTTCTACCTCAAGCTCATTCCTTAGAGCATCAGCCTATCTGGGTACAGATAGAAAATCACCAATTACAACACCTTGGGTGGGACAAGCTGGTATGGCTTCCAAAATCTCAGTGTTCACTAATTAGAAGTTCTAACCCCATGATCAGATTGTCCCTAATGTGTTGGTCCTGGGCTAATTCTAAATGTCAATTAGCACCTGACTTATCTCCTCTTCTCTCTTTAACCACTTCTCCTTCCTTTTCTAACAACCTTTCCACTGACTCAAAGGCTTGGTGGAAAACTCAAGGCCTAGACAGAATAGGTGCGTGGGTAATTGAAGATCAAATTATCAATTTTGAATACTTAAGGGACAACTTTGAACTCCCACTGGAGGAGCATTTTAATTTCTGTAAATTTAGACATTTCATAATGACCCTGAAAAGGTCACTAGGCCTTCCCAAGGCTAACTGGATGACTCGCATCTGCAAAGATGCTCCATGAACAAAAGGCATTCTAGGCCAAATATATGAAAACTTCAATAACCCCCCCCTGAAAATTATAAACCTAAATACATGATTAGATGGTAGGAAGACCTGGGTCAGAATTGGGATGGGGACAAACAAGTCGGAGATTAGCTTGGGGCTCTCTTAATTACAGCTTATTAGAAATTTCACTAAAGGTTCTCCACAGAACCTATATCACCCTCGAGAGACTTCATAGAGTAAATCCTCAAGAATCCGCTACCTGTTTTAGGGGATGCCCAGACATAAGATCCTTTATCCCCATGTGGTGGACCTGCCCAAAAGCCCAAAATCTATGGTCTGAAATAACTCAGTTGGCCTCAGACCTTCTATGCACCCAGGTAACACCCTCCATTGAAGTCTGTCTATTGGGACATAACTCTTCCCTCCTAACAAAATCGCAGAATAAATTACTCCAGTATATACTATTAGCAGTTAAAAATCATATTGCCAAGAGGTGGAAAAATGCTGACCTATGCATAAAAGAAATAATTAATAATTACTGGCCACTGATAAACTTCATAATGATTAATGAAAGACTCATACACACAGTTTCCGACACATATTCTACATTCTTATCCATTTGGGAAAGTTGGATTACCTCGTCTCACAGTATAGATTTAAGATAAAAGGAAAAAAATAAAGTGTGTGTGTATGTTTATATATATGTATATATATATATATATATATATATATATATATATATATATATATGTGTGTATGTAGGTGTTTATGCATAAAATACATTTCTGTTGGACTGTTGTGTGTGGATGTGAGGCGGGCTGCTCACGAGATGCGGGGACTGGTGCCCTCTGTGGAGACCGCATTTGACAGTGAGTTGACGCTCTTTATCATTATAATACTAACTTTAAGATTTTGGAAAAAAAAAAAATATATATGTATATACGTATGTATATCTCACCTTTACTTCCTTCCCTTCCCTTTCCCCTTCTTATTATCCCTGTTTAGCTATATATTTTTATTTTTGAAAACAGAAAATGCTCACTTAAAAATTAATAATGTACATCTTTTAGGGTATCCTTTACACCACCATGTACATGCCATAGTTTGTGACTAAAATCATTTTGTTTCCTTTCTGTTTTATCTTACATTTACTTGTGAGCCAATAAAAAGTATTGAAACAAAAACATGAAAGTATATTAGTTAAGGGCAAACCGATCTTCACAGGTAATACATTAGATACCACATTATTTTATTTTCCATTCTATAAAATATACGTATTTTCAAGTGTAGTTCTTCAAAATAGTATGTTTAAATATATGATTTTTGTGGTTCTTTAATGTATTAGTTTGAGGTACTATGGGAACAAGGAAATGATGCATGGAGTACAATAAAATATAGATTTTATAGTGATATTCCCCTTTGGTCTCATAAATGAAAATAATATCACTTTCCGGGTAATATCACCCTAGTAGCACCATAATATTTTGGTAGTAAGGTGCGTTTTTAACATGTTAAATGACACATGGCATGTTTTGGTTAGTATTGATATGTAATGGACATATATCACAAATATAGGTGTTGTAATTGCGAGTTTGTGGGTAACGCTCGCAAAGTTATGGGCTTTCACATGTGCTTAGCACATGCCGCGGCCTGCAATGAGCGGTGAATGGCTTTCGAGTTACAGGCTTGAAAAAAAAATGGCGGCCGTCAAAAGACACCAATTGAATAGCAAATTAGCTTGCAACCTCACTCCTCCTGCGCCCATTGCAGCCCTTGCCTGTCTCCCTGGGCCTATTGCGGGCCCCTCGCGAGCCAACAAGGTAGAGAGGGAGACAGGCAAGGGCCGCAATGGGCTCAGGGTGAGAGGCAGAGAGCCCATAAGGGTATCAAGCTAATTTGCTTTTTGATTAGCCTCTTTTGGCGACCTTCGAACGGCTTCCGAGTTACAGGCTTGAAAAAATTGAGGCCGTTAAACTTGTAACTTTTTTTCAAGCCTGCAAGACTAAAATCACAAATTGCTATTCAATTGCTCATTTTCCCCAAGCCCGCAAATGTTTTCAAACCCGTAAATGGCAAATGATAGACAGAGGGAGAGAGGGCCAAAGAGAGCCAGGGAAGGGAGGGGGACAGACAAATGGGAGGGAGAGTGGGGGGGGGGGGTGACAGAGACACAGGGGAGGGAGATATGGAAAAACATGGGAGGGAGAGGGGGGAAAGCGATACAGGGATGAGAGAGGGGGGGAAGAGACATAGGGGAGGACAGCGGGGCAAAGAGACACAGGGGAGGGAGAGGGTGGGAAAGAGACACAGGTGAGGTAGAGTGGGGCAATGAGACACAGGGGAGGGAGAGAGTGGCAAAGAGACATGGGAGGGAGGGGGGGAAGAGACACAGGGGTGAGAGAGGGGGGGAAGAGACACAGGGGAGGGACAGCGTGGCAAAGAGACACAGGGGAGGGAGAGGGTGGGAAAGAGACACAGGAGAGGGAGAGAGGGGCAAAGAGACACAGGAGGGAGAGAGGGGGAAAGAGACACACGGCAGGGAGAGGGGGGAAAGAGGCACAGGGTGGGGGGGGGGGAGAGAGACACAGGTGAGGGAGTGGCGGAAGAGCCTCGCAGTGTGTGGCAAACAACAGCATTGCGAGGCTTGAAATTTTTATGTCGTCATTTTTGATGGGCAAGTTGCTAGTAAATAAATAAACTTGTAATTGATTGTTGGGTTAAAGTGTAAAATAACATTGTAAATTAGGTGAATTATCTCAAAATATCCTCCCTCTCTAAGTACCTTTATCTTAGACCATAAGTTAACTTGCTCTCGCTGTTGGGGATGATAATAAAGAAGAGCATGCCCGGTTGGTATACGAATAACAATAAGACTTTCAATTTCATATTCATATACAAATTGGGAGTATAAAACATAAAAGTTAAATGTTATTGATAATCATATTAAAATTAGCCAATTTATTTGGTACACAATAGGAAAAATATAAAAAAAATAATCCTAAAACATTCTTAATATGTAAGTTTCCATTGACTATTACTCGATGTAGAATATGCTCCAATTTAAATCAAAACAGGTCAGAAAAACGAAGTCTCCCTCAGTTAAATCACAATAATTCCATGCAGCCTTCAGATCTATAACTGAAAGATTAGTACAATATATCCAAAATGATATTAGAAAAATGTAAACATCTATATAGTAGTCTAAAACCCACAAGGGGTGCCTCCTAACTGGAAGGCACCACTTTACAGCTTTGCCCCAAAGGTAACTGATAGCCCTACTTTGTTAATATAGGTTATTCTCATACATCTGCAGGGTTATTTGCAATTAATAAAGTACAAATTAATCCGCTTCGGCTTCCGTTAGCTCCCCTTAACTTACCATGCAGGAACTGTCATACTCAGGGCCGGCAATTAACCGAGAGATGTGGACTAAATCTGACCTATGCCGATGTGCATTTAATAACTTATATTTGGGATCTAACATTTATATTACCTTTACAGAGTATTAGAAGATATTGTCATGGAACCAATATGGGACTGATATGGATGATACCACCTACTCCTCCATCTTCCAGGTGGGTAGTCCTGCCCAAAGGATTTGTCTTATGTGCCTGCTTGATTGTAACTTATCATAAAGGAGCTATGAGCCACGAGCCTCATCAATTAAGGCTACCAGAGTGGCTCAGAGCACATAGCTCCAATTATCAAAAAACTCTCAGATTAAGTGGCCCCAACATAATAAAGTCTACAAGCCCAAAATCAGTCATGTACTTCCAACCTGCCCTACCAAAAATCCATGGCCTCACCTTATGATAAATCCCATAAGGGGTCAGTACCACTATGATTGGCGTACTCACATCTCCCGGGGTTGTAGGCCTCTCTAGCCCATACAAGTCTTTTATCATAGGCTGACATAGGCCTTTTGAGGATTGCCTACTCAAGGTAGATAAAGGAAATTCAGCCATCATATTGGTTGGCACCATCCTATTGGTTGGACCACCCCCAAAATAGACCAATAGGAGTGCGACCAAATTAAGCGCATTCAGATCAGGACACTGGATATATATATATATATATATATATATATATATATATATACACTTATATTTTCCAATTTTTTAGCTGCTGGGGCATTTTGAAGCCAAACCTAAAAGGGCCACTGAGGTTATATATTTAAAAGTTTGTTTGAAATATTTTAAAGAAGCACACTTAAAAATACACCACATATTTTTAGAATGTAAAACAAATAACACAGCGTCTAATATATTTTCTATTATATGTAATTATGCTACTGTGGAATCAATTATTTTAGCTTTAATAGATTAACTTCCTGTGATGGGAGAAGACTTTGAATACACAGGAAGTGTCTTTCTGCATAATGGAAATGTGGCAATGTGGGGGGAATTATAAAATGCTTGTTTTTTTGTGGCCGCGATTTTGTAATTGCAAACGCCATTTTGTAACTGCTGTTTATATGACGCTAAATGATATTACATTGCTTTAAATACAATTAATAAGCAAGTAAGACCTTGGCATATGGAAAGGCAACTCAATAATACGAGAAGACGGTTTTGCCTTCAAGCTTCATTGACCTCATCTATTCATCTCCGCCTCTGCCGTCCCCTTCTTCATGTGTTTCAATCTTTCCCAGCATCACAGTCTTCTCTAGGGAATCCCGTATTCTCATGATATGGACAGCCTCATGATCCAACTTTCCAGTGAACAGTTTGGCCTAATTTCCTGTAGTATTTATTGATTAGATCTTCTTGTAGTCCAAGGGACACTAAGCCTTTTTCTCCAACGCCACAATTCTCCGGTGCTCAGACTTTATAGTCCAGCTCTCACATCTGTATGTTACTACTGGGAATAATATAACTATAATATAATATAATTATATCTAACTATAAGGATCTTTGTTGATAGTGATAGATCTTTATTTTTACTGGCTTGTCCAGACTTGCCATAACTTTCTTCCCAGAAGCAAATAATTTTAAATTGTTCTGCAGTCACCATCTGATGCGATCTTGGAAAATAAAATCTTGAAAATGAATTGTTATTAAAAGTAACATTCAAAGAGAAAATGCTCCATATAAATATATTACAGTTGTCATGGGGTAAAAGGTCAGTGATGTAAAAGGGAAACAGACACCTAACTGTCTTGTCTCTTCTCAAACCACAGATAAGTCAGAGATCTGCAAGACACCAGAGAGCAAACACCATCATGTGGACGTCAGCCCTCACAGTGCTCTGGATACTGACCACACTCAGTGATGCTGATGACACCTGTCCAGGTAAGTGACCCACACACAGGAGCAGAATAATAAGAAGGTTCTAAACAGCAAGTGGAAGCTTTTCATGTTAAAGATGTTTTTTAGTTCACCATTAATTAAAGTAAAAAAAATATTAGCTCTAATACAGACCTCCAGTCTATGATACACACTTAAAATTGTATTTCAGTATATTATGGTACCATGTGTATAGCTCTACTCAATACCTTGGTACATTAGAAATAAGTAATCATAGTAATAGTAATAATGTGTAGCCCGATATCTCTTGGTGCCCTATGTGTAGTTCTAGGCAATATGTTCGGGCACTATAAATAGTTAGTGATAATAATAGTAATAATAATTATAATAATATGTAGCCCGATATCTCTTGGTGCCCTATCTGTAGTTCTAGGCAATATGTTGGTACACTAGAAATAAATAATCATAATGATGATAATAATAATAGTAATAATAATATGTAGTACAATATCTCTTGATACCCTATGTATAGTTCTAGGCAATATGTTCGGGCACTATAAATAGATAGTGATAATAATAGTAATAATAATTATAATAATATGTAGCCCGATATCTCTTGGTGCCCTTTGTGTAGTTCTAGCCAATATGTTGGTGCACTATAAATAAATAATAATAGTAATAATAATAATAATATGTAGTCCAATATCTCTTGATGTCTTATGTATAGTTCTAGGCAATATGTTCGGGCACTATAAATAGATAGTGATAATAATATAATTATAATAATATGTAGCCCGATATCTCTTGGTGCCCTTTGTGTAGTTCTAGGCAATATGTTGGTGCACTATAAATAAATAATAATAGTAATAATAAAAATAATAATAATATATAGCTGGTATCTCTTGGTGCCCTATGTATAGTTCTTGGCAAAATGTTGGTGCACTATAAATAATTAATAAAAATAATAATAATGTATAGCCCAATATTTCTTGGTGCCATATGTATAGTTCTAGGCAATACATTGGTTATCGAGAAATAAATAATAATTATATAATAATACGTATTATTATTATCTTTTATTTGTAAAGCGCCAACAGAGGTTAAGAAAAAGGAAATATAGAACATATACAAATATTAACAACTGTAGAAAAAGGAGGGCCCTGTTTTAAACTTTGAGTCTTGTAAAAGTGCTTTTTCCCAAAGCACCCCACTAAAATGGAAACTCGCTACTTACAATCTAAAGAATGTAGCTCAAGATCTCTATTTCCTTCCAACCCGTCACACTCGGCAGCCCTGTGGCTCTCTTGTACCCTGCCATTCTCCCGCAATCCCCAGCAGAGCTTCCTGTTGACTGGTCAGGTGTGGGGTGAAGTTTAGCTCTGACCTATTTTGGTCGTCTTTCATGGGCACCTTCTTGCTTCACGTCTGGACCACTGACTTCCTGCTGTCTTCATGATTATTTTCTTGCAAGATTTGCATTTTCTAGTTGCTCACATTAACAGCCTTATTAAATTGCGATTCAGTAAATTTAAAAGGGTTCTAATTAAGCACACAGCATGATTTTTTACAGAAGTTTTTTGTTTGTGAACTTCTATTCAAAGCAAGGTCTTCACTAACTAAAAACTTCTGTAAATAAAATATGCTGTGTGCTTAATTAGAGCCCTTTTAAATTTACTGAATCGCAATTTAATAATGCTGTAAGTCTTTATTAGTGGAATTAGTTCGATAATCGAAACAAAATTAGCAAGGAAAGGCTTCATGACCTTAAAGAAGCACTTTAATGTCTTATAAAGGGGTCTTTAAAGAATAGCTAGTTAAGCCTTGCTAAGAAAAAAACCTTAATTACACTTTTACAGTGCATTTAAACAACTACTTAATATTTTTCAATGTTCTCCCAGGCTTTATAAGCTCCAGATCTCTCTAAATGAAGTATTGTGACTGGACCGGATCCGTCCAAATTGTAAACCACTCTCTGAAACACACATTGGTATCAGAGAGTGTAACCTGAGAGCCATGTACAAACACAAGTTCTATTCACCACCATCTCTCATAGTACAGTTGTCAATTTAGATAACCCTCCCTCCAGTTGGCTCCGCCCTATACACAATACTTCATTAAGCTGTGGAGAGATCTGGAGATTATATAGCCTGGACGCAGGATTGAAAAATAGTAATTGTTTAGAGAGCCCTTAATAAGAACATTAAAGTGCTCCTTTAATATTGAGCACTGTAAGGGATTGCCCACTGCACCATATGCAGATACAGCCTCTGTAGGTCTGGATGTTCAGTGTAGCGTCCGTCTCAGCAGCATGTTCCAGTCTAAAACAGAAAGTGTTTATTGAGCTGCAGCTCAATTGATGATTGCACCTGAAATCAGACAGAAGGCGATTTATGAGGCCTACAGCCAGAATGAGGATTGTGACACGTAGCACTTAGCGTAGCGAGGCGAGCCGTTAAGGCACTACAACGCTCTACAAATATTACCAGAAACACGACGAGGCTATGAAACACACAGGACTTAGACACAGAACACTTCCCATATGCGGGATCGCCTTGGCCTGCAAGCGGCCGACAAACGCGGGACTTAGAAAAAAAAAATGATGAGACTCGGGACTTAGAAAAAAAAAGATACGAGACGCAAAAAAGACAAAAAACAAAAACACACTAAATACACACAAAAAATACAAAAACATCACAGCCAGCACAGGGCAACAGCCAGGACGTCTGGGAGTGAGGTGGAACGCAAATTTAACCAGATTTACATGATTTTCGCCACTCGAAAATCGCCTAAGCGAGGAAAAAAATGGCCGCAGAAAAAAAACAGGCTTCATGACCCCGGACTGCGCAAAACACTGCCAAACGCATACCACTTTACACATCTAACTACAAACTACAAAATACACTATTCCAAACGCCGGAAAATGCTCACGAGCTGCGTAACACATTTATAACATTACGAATGTACAATGCCGCTTTACACAATAAACCAACGGCTTTACCTCGCGCACGCAGCCTATTTGTAATGCACACTTGGAACATTCAGTACACTTTAGCAGCAGGGCACTAACACTCAAACTGTATATTCTATGCTGTCGCAAATTACAAACAGATTGTTAGCTCTTCAGCCTATTGATGGCTGCATATATTAATTATAAATACTTAAACTATATTAATTTATTCAAAAAATAATTAATTATTACTTAACTACATATACATAAAAATATATATCTCTCTTTATCATGACTCATGAAGGTGCTCAGGGGACCAAAAGTACACAATAGGAGAGGCTTGCAATGAGTGCTGAAGTACTCAGAGTAGAAAATGCTTTACATTGTGTGTCACTCAGCATTCCCATGGTTTAAAAATGTATTGTCCCGTAATTTTTTGACGGCAAGTCGCTAGTTAAGATTACAAATTGCATGGCTATTTTTCCTTCCCAGATGCATAACTTTACATTTATTTGTATTAAATCTCATCTGCCACTTAGATGCCTATTCCTCTAATTTATGCAAATTCCTTTGGAGGGAAAGTACATCACTTTCTGATTTAATTACATTGCACAACTTTGTGTCATCAGCAAAAATGGAGACACAACACTCCAATCCCATTTCCAAGTCATTAATAAATATGTTAAAAAGAAGGGGACCTAATACTGAGCCCTGAGGAGCCCCACTTACCACATTAGTCCAATCGGAGTATGTTCCATTTACAACAACCCTTTGCTTCCTGTCTTTTAGCCAGCTCTCAATCCATAAGCAAATATTTATGGCAATTCCTGTTTCCCTTAGTTTGCTCAATAGTCTCCCATGTGGCACTGTATCAAAAGCCTTTGCAAAATCCAAATAGACTACATCCACTGAGTTGCCTTGATTGAAGTTCCTACTAACATCCTCATAGAAACTAATCAGGTTTTTTTTTACATGACCTATCCTTCATAAATCCATCTTGGCTCCTACTTATAATCCTGTTTGAATAGACATATTCCTGTATATTATCCCTTATTAGCCCTTCTAAAAGCTTTCCCACTACAGAAGTGGGGCTCACTGGTCTATAATTCCCTGGATTTGCTCTTGCTCCCTTCTTAAATATAGGTATCACCTCTACCTTTCTCCAGTCATCTGGTAGCAACCCTGTGTTGAGTGAATCTTGAAAAATTATATATAATGGTTTTGCTATTACAGAGCCCAGTTCCCTCAGTACCATTGGATGTATTCCATCAGGACCTGGGGCTTTATTAACATTTATTTTTTCTAACCTCTTTTGGATCTCTTCCTGCGTTAACCAGTTATTTGGTGAAGGTAGTGTAGCCCCATTATGTTGCAGTGACCCAACCACTGGTACCTCCCTTGTATATACCGAAAAAAAAGAACCTATTTAGCTCATCTACCTTTTCCTGGTCACTAATTGTCAGACAGACTGTGTCACATTGTAAAGTTCCTATAGCTTCCTTCCTGGCCTTCTTCCGTTAATATATTTAAAAAAATATTTTAGGGTTAGTCTTACTCTCCTTTGCAACTAACTATTCGTTTTCGATTTTAGCCAGTCTAATAGCCCTTTTGCAAGCCTTGTTGATTTCCTTGTACTTACGTAAAGCAGTCTCTGTCCCCTCTTGTTTGTATAATTTAAATGCTTGTTTTTTACTCCTCATCTTCATTTTTAATTCATTGCTTAGCCACATGGGATGTGCTTTACTCCTTCTACTTTTCTTTTCACATGATATATGGTGATAAGTATGTTTATTTAGTAAGGATTTGTACGTTAATTTATGTTCAGTATTTTTACCTGTCCGTTCTCTGTTCCAGTCCATACGTTGTATCACTGCCCTTAGACCTTTAAAATCTGCCCTTTTAAAATTAAGAGTTTTCGTTAGCCCCTTACAGTTATGTTTTTTTAATTCAATCTCAAATGAGACTGTGTTGTGATCACTATTTCCCAAAGGTTGCCCTATTTCAACATTTGATACTATATCAATATTATTTGTGATAACTAAATCCAAGATAGCCTAATTTCTAGTAGGTTCTTGTATAACCTGGGCCAGATAATGATCTCTTAGTGTACTGAAGAACCTGCTCCCCTTAGCTGAACTACTGGTCTCATTTATCCAGTTTATTTCAGGGGCGTTATAATTTCCCATTATTAGAACTTGCCCATGCTTAGCTGCATTTCCAATCTATAACACTAATTGCATTTCCTCACTTTCAGTTATATTTGGGCGTTTATAGCATACTCCTACTAATATTATTTTAGAATTTGCTGCTCCGCTATTTAACTCTACCCACAAACATTCAACATTATCGCTAGTTCCACCACTATAGGCTTAAATTCAGGCTTAACATACAGACAAATCCCTCCTCCTCTTTTACCATTGTTTCTATCTTTCCTAAATAGGTTATAACCATCCAGATTAACAGTCCAGTCATGAGATTCATCCCACCACGTTTCGGTAATTCCTATTAAATCCTATTTCTCATTAACTACTAATAATTCTAACTCTCCTATTTTTCCTGGCAAACGTCTGGCATTAGCATACACCTTATGTTATGAGTCTGTAGTTCTGAAGTACCTGCCACTGTACTTGAGTTACTTAGCAATACCTCCCTATTGACTGTACTAACCCTCCCCATCTCCTCCCCCATGACTAGTTAATAAGTTCCTTACCCCCTCTACACTTTCTACCCCATTACTTCTATCTCGTCCCTCCCCCCACCTACTAGTTTAAAAACTCCTCCAGCGGTTCTACCATCCTATCCCCTAGCACAAAAGCTCCCTCATCATTAAGGTGCAATCCATCCCTGCTATAGAGATTGTACCCAAGTGAGAAGTCAGCCCAGTGCTCTAAAAACCCAAACCACTTTTTACTGCACCACATTTTTAGCCACGCATTAACCTCCATAAGCTCCTTCTGCCTCCCTGGGCTAGCACGTGGCTCTGGTAGTATCTCAGAAAATATGACCATGGAGGTCCTTGCCTTCAGCTTATTACCTAGTTCTATAAAATCATTCTTTAGGACACTCCATCTTCCACTAATTTTGTCATTGGTACCAATATGTACCAAGACCGCTGGTTCATTTCCAGCCCCTATCAATAATTTATCTACCCGATCCACAACATGCCGAACCCGAGCACCCGGGAGACAGCAAACTGTCAGATTGCTGGGATCTGGGTGACAAATCACACTGTCTGCCTTCCTAAAAATAGAGTCCCCAACCACCAGAACCTACCTGTTGCTCTGCCTAAACTGCCCTCCCACTCCTCCAGTAGAACTGTTCTCCCAGCTTTTAGAAGGAACAGCAATATCTGTGATTGCCATTCCTGAATGGACATCCCCAACAGTTTCACTCAATCTGGCAAATCTGTTGGTGCTTGCTAACTCAGAACTGGCCTGCCTCCTGCTCCTGTTCACCCTGCTTCCCCTTGTAACTGTAAACCAGCTACCTCCCTGGAAACCCTCACTAGCCCCAGCTCCACCCTCCATGCTAGGCCCAGCTAAACTGTGCTTCATGAGCACCAACCCCCTTTCTAGTGGTGCAATATTACTTAAGTGCTGCAATTCTCTTCAGTTCTCCAATTTGAGTTTCAAGATAGGCAAAATGCTCCCACCTGTGACAGAGGTATGGACCCTGGATCATCTGTTCCAGTAGTGCATACATATGACAGGATGTACAATGAGTGAGGTTGCCACTGGGCTGACTCATAATTACAGTGGGTAAAAAAATGTATAAAGCACTACAATGTTCTCCCTCTTTGCATTCCCTCCTTATATTTAAACTCCTACACTTATACTAGAACTGCCCTTATGCTAGAAGTCTTCACACCACCCCCTGTTTATATTAGGTTCTTACTACTCACCTGCCCACTACTCACTGAACATGTACACACACACTTACTGTTCAGGAGTAATCCCAGAACACATGCAAGCAGATTACAAAAAGCCACACACTGATATAGCTTTACACAGGCCAAACCACACACCCTCTCTGCTGCCCACTAATCACTGTACAAGTACACAACACACTTACTATTCAGGAGAAATCACAAAACATAAAACAAAATATTTTTGATTGGCCTTTTGCGAGCTTGAGACTGTTGTGCAATTAATTCTAATGTCTTTCATTGCTTTTCCCTTAATTTACAGTGCAGTATTGTTTTTTTTTTGCATTTACAGTGTTACGGACATGTCTTTAACCCCTTTGCGGCTCCCATCTGGTACCAGTAGGATTTTCTTCTGCATTTGCCGTTTACAGGTGTGAAAACATTTGCGGGCTTGTGGAGTTGTAGCAATTGAATAGCGATTTTAGCAATCGTAACTCTTGCAGACATGAAAGATCAAAGGCTAAGAGGGGGCGTTATTTACGGTTGTAACAACTGCAACTATTTCAAGACCGTAACTCGTAGACCGTTTGCGGCTTGCAAAAAGAGGCCAATTGAATAGCAAATTAGCTTACGGGCTCCATTACCGGCGCCTGTAACTTACAATTGCTCAATTGAATGAGGCCCTTGGACCCTCAGCTGTTTCTGTATATCTACCACTTGAGAAACAGGTCCCCACTGGCCACACTACCACCCTACATATGATATGTAAATTTGATTCCAATATCTCAAACCTACCTGTAGAATCAGACTAACAATTATGTGATAATACAGGTTATCAATACTCATGGACCAGTGGAGGTGAAAATATGTCATAAATCTATATAACTTATACAGCTAAAGGGCCATAACTTGTTTTACCACCACTGTGTTCATTTAACATTAAGCCTTTGAATAACTAATGGAATCACTATCCACAGAAATGCATAAAATGTGAGTCTGAGATAGCCACAAACCACCATGTGCCATCCAGGGCTGTGGGGAGTATTCCTTTTAGATCTGGCCTCTAGGATAAGGGTATTACTTTACTTCTGGTATCATGTTTGGTTCTGGGTATATTCACTATACTACAGACGTGATTGCTTTACTGCCTTATAATACTGGATGATTATGTTCATGCTATTCCTGGATGCTGGGATTTCCATGCTCTGTTTGTGGCTGTCTGACTTGTTCCTGGATGCTGGGGGCTCCACGGTCTGTATGTAGTTGCCTGACTTGTTCCTGGATACTGGGATTTCTGTGCTCTATTTGTGGCTGTCTGATCTGTTCCTGGATGCTCGGGGTTCCATGATCTGTTTGTGGCTGTCTGATCTGTTCCTGGATGGTGGGATTTCCATGCTCTGTTTGTGACTGTCTAATCTGTTCCTAGATGCTGGGATATCAACGCTCTGTTTGTGGCTGTCTGATCTGTTCCTGGAAGCTGGGTTTTCCATGTTCTTTTGTGACTGTCTGATGTGATGAAAGGATACCTAAGTCTGCTGTCTGCTCTAGCCAGTGAGGGGTGGGAAGGAACCATGTGCAGGGGCTGAGAGTTGTCCCTGTTCCATCATAAATATATATTATGTATACACTAGCGACTTGGCTGTCAAAAATGACAGCATAACATTTTCAAGCCTCACAATGCTGTTGTTTGCCACACAATGCGAGGCCCGCAATGTGCAGCTAAGCAGCACATTGGGAGCCTCGCCATGCATGGCTTCTCTCTCTCTCTCTCCTTCCCTTGTTCAGTGTCCTATCCCTCCCTCTTCTCTCCTTCTCTCTCTTCTCTGCGAGCCTTGCAATGAGCACCTTCAGCACCCAGTGCAGGCATCGTAATGAGCGCCCTTGATGCCCAATGACGGGATAATATACATTTTTTCTCCCCGCCCGTGTCTCTTCCGCCACTCCCTCCCCTGTATCTCTTTCCCCCTCTCTCCCTCCCCTGCTTTTCTTTCCCCCACTCCCTCCCCTGTGTCTCTTCCCCCTCTCTCCCTCCCCTATGTCTCTGCCCCCTCTCCCTCCCGTGTCTCTTTCCCCCTCTCTCCCTCCCCTATGTCTCTGCCCCCTCTCCCTCCCGTGTCTCTTTCCCCCCTCTCCCTCCCCTGTGTCTCTTTGCCCCCCTCTGCCCCTCTCCCTCCCCTGTTTTCTTTTCTCCTCTCTCTCCCTCCCCTGCATGTCTTTCCCTCCTCTCCCTCCCCTTTGTCTCTCCCCCTCTCCCTCCCCTGTATCTCTTCCCCACCCTTCTCCCTCCACTGTCTCTCTTTGCTCCCTCTCCCTCTGTCCATTTACAGGTGTGAAAACATTTGCGGGCTTGGAGAAATTGATTTGAGGGCCAGGCTGTTAGTTACGGGTTTAATCGTCGCCATTTTTTTCAACACCATAACTCAGAAGCCGTTTGGAGCTTGCAAAAAGACGCAAATTGAATAGCAAATTAGCTTTCAACCTCACTTACGGGCTCCCGGCCTCTCCCCCTGCGCCCATTGCGGCCCTCACCTGTCCCCTACTCTGCCTTGTGGGCCCTTGAGGCCCGCAATAGGCCCAGAGGGACAGGCGAGGGCCACAATGGGCGCAGGGGGAGAGGCAGGGAGCCCATAAGTAAAGTTGCAAGCTAATTTGCTATTCAATTGGTGTCTTTTTTTCGAGGCTTACATGTTTAACCCCCACCATTTTTTTTTCAAGCCGTAACTCAAGGTTTATACGTCAAATTTTTTTTATCAAGCCCGTAACTCGGAAACCGTTCGGGGGCCGCAAAAAGACACCAATTGAATGGGAAATTAGCTTGCAGCCTCACTTACGGGCTCCCTGCCTCTCCCTGTGCCCATTGCGGCCCTTGCCTGTCCCCCTGGGCCAATTGCGGGCCTCGCAATGAGCTCCTTTGGTGCTCATTGCGAGCCTCTCCCCCTTCTACCTTGCAGGCCTTGCGATGAGCGCCTTCGGCTCATTGCATGCGCAATCCCGTAACTTTGCGAGCATTACACACAAACTCGCAATTACGACAACTATATATAAGAGAGTTCTTTTCTGCTACAATTGATTTCATTTTTTAAATTTGATTTAATTTAATTGTTTTCTATTATCCTGTCTGCAGGTGTGGAGATTGTGGGAGTTGGAGGCTTTGACAAGTTTACCATCATCAGAAGGACACCTGGATTACAAGGTTATTATTATTATTTAGAAATTAAAGGGCCACTGTAGTCATGTATTTGAAACATATTATTTTGAAGAAATACACTTGAAAATAGGAAAAATGGAAACAGATTTTATATACATTTTTGCTGCTGTGGGTTTTAGCATTTTTTTTTTTTTTTTTGCTGCACTACTTCCTGAGGTGGGATTGTGGCATCTACAACGACCTATTGATGTCTCAGATTATTACTCATCCAACCAGATTCATGTTTCTTCTCTTTATCTCTTAGCGGCCAGGAACTGTAAGGAGCTGCTGGATCAGGGCTCAGTTCTAAGTGACTGGTACACAATATACCCAGATGGACACCAACCACTGAAGGTGCTGTGTGATATGCACACTGACGGAGGAGGCTGGATAGTAAGTGGGCAGGAAGCAAGCAAGTCTTGCATCTAATTATAAAACTTCCTTAAGCGCTACCTCTCTGTCAGTCTGTACACTCTATCTTATCAAAGATAAAATTAAAAATCTTAAGCCAAACTTAAAAAGCTCTTAACAACCTCCCCATACCTCAATTCTTACCTCCAAGTTAGCTACAACTCGTCCTGTCTGCTCAGCCCATGATATAAGCCTCTCTTCCTCCATCATAACCTCCTCCTACGCTCGTTTGCAGTATTTCTCAAGAGCATCCTATACTCATTGGAATTCCTCGCTTGATATCATTAGAGTTTCCTCTAGTTTTCCGTCATTTAAACGTTCTCTGAAAACCAACCTGTTCAGAGAAACATATCACTCCATTCTTTAAATTTGGACTCCTTCACATGTCTGTCTCCATCACTCTATGAATTTACTAAAGATCATTCACCATCGTGGCATCTCAAATGGATAATGGTCTCTATTGATTTGAATGGGGATGTACTGTATAACATATATACATCAATTAGTCCCCTCACCTCATGTCTCTATCACCTTGCCGTTTAGCTTATATTCTCCCATGTGACCAGGGAGCTTATCTACTCTTTTACCAATGTATAGGTTTTACTGTCTTCAAATGTATGTACAATAGCTATCAATGATGTGTTTATTGTACTCCTAGTGCTACATAATGTGCTGGAACTTAACATTTTCTTGCATTTCCCCTAGAATATTAGTCCTATAAACCATGTCTCTCCTTTCTTCCATGTATGCAACCAAATCCTGCAAGTGACATCTCCTTGCTCATATCCATTCCTCCAATACCACGTTAGTGCTTATAGAAGAGGCCACTGGGAGATTTGTATGTTTTTTTTCTCATTGTAGGTTTTCCAGAGACGTTGGGATGGCGCAATAGACTTCTTGCGTGACTGGAAGTCCTACAAGACAGGGTTTGGTAGTCGTCTGAATGAGTTCTGGCTGGGGAATGATAATCTTCACAACATAACGTCATCTGGTAAAGTTCTTTGTATCTTCACCTTCTCACACACAGTACCCATCCATTAAATATGTAATTATGTGGAATGACTAATTGTAAGCTCAGAAGATCCTCCAGGTTCTTGCCTTCTAAAACATGCAACCCTTTTATTTTCACTTTTCTACTATACAAAGTTCATAAACATAGTGGTAATAAGACTACATTACATTATGTTTCCCATGTATGAAACAGTTGACTGGAACAAGTGTGTTGCACAAAGTGTTTAAGGTAGGAAGAAGAAGATATATGATTAGTCAATGGTGGAGCTAGTGAATGGAGGGCTCGCTGCATAATAGATTGCCCCTTTGCAATTTTGCTATACAAGGTAAGTGTCTGTAGAGGTCAATAATAAAATAGATTGGTGATCAGATTACTGTTTGTCATAACTCCAGGGGAGGGGGTCCAACTCAGTTCCAGAATTCTCCTACCTTGGACCGGAGTCTCGGCTTCTCGGTTACTGGCTTCTACTCCAGTACCATCAGGATGCAGAACAGGAATAGAGGGGTTAAAAATAACAAACAGAGGTTATTTCTAAATAAAAGTCAACACCATGGTTATGTTCTCTAGGAGTGTCTTTATTGAGAAAAGTTGAATATTTATAGGCAGACAGAACAATACAAATTTGGTTCAACAGATAAACATGATTATATTACCCGCTCGTAACAGTTAACTCAATCAGTTCAAACATGTTCAAAATTCCCTTCTAAACTAGCTAACTCACTTAACCTGTTTGAATTTCCTGTCCACAGTTAGATATTCCCATTAGGCAGTGTGTTATCAAGATGTGCAGTCAATAGTTACATTTTTCTGTTTCTGATGATTACATTTTCTGAGAAAGATGAATGGGGGGAGGGATAAAGATGATATGGCTCTTTCAGGGAGCCGGTCGTCATACCATTCTATCAAAATAATCATTATTCTATAAAAATAATAATTATCATCTTTATTTTTAATGCGCCAACATATTCCGGAGCGCTGAACAAGGGTTAAGTACAAGGTAAAACAAAATTGACAGACTGCAAAGTGTGGAGAGCCCTGTCTTTGAGTTTAGAATCTAGTGTGCGTAGAGCTTTCGCTAAAGCACCTTACAAGATTGAAAACTTGCAAATTTACAATCTAATGAGATAGGGTGGGAGGGTGAAAGGCGTGTTATGCAGATTAAAGGCATACTTAAATTTGCTGGATTATGAATGCATCTGAGGAGAATTAGTAGTGTATGCAAATATTTTTTACATGAAAAAAATCCCCAAATAAACATTTAAAACACTTACATTGAAGTCAGCAAAATGTCAGTTTCAGTTTCAAATTAGGGTTAACACCATCCAATCCCAGGCTAAATTAGCATCAAATTTAATATTTGTTTTGGCCAATCAGGTTAGCTGACAATTTGTATTTCCTGTTTGTGCTGCAAATGGGCCTTTGAGGTGGGAGTGATGATGACATTGTCGATAGTGAAAGATATCTGAGAAATGGAAGCAGCAGTAACGGGTTGGAAGATTAGGAGCTCAGTCTTGTTGAGTTTGGGTTGATGGGCAGACATCCAGGAGGATATGCTTGAGAGGCAGTTGGAAACTTGTATGAGACGAGACTGGGATAGATCTGGTGCTGAGAGTTAGATTTGAGTGTTGTCTGCATAGAGATGACACTGAAACCCAAAGGATTTTATTAGGGTGCCAAGTGAGGATGTGTAGATGGAAAAGAGGAGGGGCCTAGGACTGATCCTTGGGATACGCCAACAAACAGAGGGTGAGGTGAAGCAGTGGTGCACTAAATCTTCTGTCATGTAGGTAAGATGTGAACCAAGAGGGAGCAGTGTCACAGATTCTAATGGAGTGGAAAATGTGGATTAGTAAGGAGTGGTCACCAGAGCGATCCAGAAGAATTAGAATAGAGAAGTCACCCTTTGACTTGGTGGTGAACAGGTTGTTAGTGATTTTAGTGAGAGCTGTCTCAGTGGAGTGTTGGGGACAGAAGCCCTTCTTCCTAATGAACTAAGAAACCTTGTTTACTTCAGGTAGTAGACGGCCCCTACCCTGTTGAGGGCCATGATGCTTTTCAACTGCTGCACCAGCAGTAGATCAGCCACTGTGATCAGTGATAAAGACCGCAAGAAGCAAAGGCAAACAGCAACTAATCTAGGATGTAAACAGTTGAAAATGCAGTTCTACACAGTTTCTTATTAATCAGTCACAACTTCAAATGTAGCCTTCTCCCAAGTGGGCACAAAATACAATTTACTTTTTCAAGATTGCTAGTTCTTCTGTCACGGTTAATTGATGCCTTTTCTGCATTCTCCATTTTGATGCCAATAGTTTAGATATTCATGTTCACATTCAGATCCAGGCCAATACATTAGAACCACCTCTTTATTTTTGTGCTCAAGTTCAGACATCACCATGTTTAAAATTGAGAGCAGACATACGTGTAGACCTTTTAGTCTCAAATACTTTGGACTATATCTACAAATAGTAGATTGAACCTGTCATTCCCCATTCAGGCACATGGGAGCTCCGTATTGACCTCCAGGACTTTGAGAACACGAAGCACTTTGCCAAATACTCATCCTTCAAAGTTCTGGGAGAGGATGAGAAGTACAAGTTATTACTGGGAGCCTTCAAGGAAGGGAATGCAGGTAAGAGATGGGGTGGCACCACGCAGTATAAGAAATGTGGGAAATACACCATTTTTTAAAATGGGAATAGGGTAATTAAACTGCATTATTACCCGGTTTTTAAAATAAAAATGCAGATGACATTGGCTGCAGGAAGCCTCATGATGGGGTGGCACAGCACGGTGCAGGAAATGGGGGGAGTACACTGCAGAATACACAGGATATAACATAAGTAGAGGTTTCTTCGCTAATTTTCTAATATATCAAAACTTTTCTCAAATCTTATTTTCATTAAAAAGATATCAGATGATGTATTAGTCCTTTTTTATAGAATTCTCTAAAAACTAATTTTGATAAGGGATAATTTGTTGATAGAAAGTAAAATAAATAAATAAATAACCAACCAAAGTGTTTAATTTATAGAATGATTTATGGAATTATTGTGGGTATCCATTAATTTATTTGCTTTCCAATTGTTACCTGGTAGTGTAAGCTCATTGTCATTAGCACTTTCATGTAATCCTATTGCAAATTCCACATCATTGTGATAGTTTTTAAATAGAACTGAATGTAGATCTTATCCAAGGTCCCCCTATCCAATATTCCTGTCACATAATACACCGATTTAATCTAAACTAAATCCACTAATGCTATCTGTTAAGATGGAATTTAACTTTAGGTTTTCAGCTCACAACCTAGGAATATAATAGAAACAACAAATATGAGCAGCAATCAGTGAATATCCATATTGCTGTTTCTAGTGCAGGATCCAGAACTGTAGTACCTACACCCTCCACATGACTATTTGTGCTATTAGGAAGTCACAGACCATGCTATGTTCACTAGAAATTGCAATATGGAGTGTCACAGATTTCTGACCGACCTTAAGGTTACACTCTGTAAGGGATGGGAGGAGTAAGAGAGGTCAGTGTGCAACACCTCTCAAGCTGAAAATAAAAAAAAATCAGTAATATTTCACTTTTCATAATTTATTAAAATTGCTTTTGATTATGCTGGATGATACATCATTCAAGGGTTAAGATTTAGGTTACCACTATAGCTTCCCTTTCTCTACTGTGACAATGAGAATGTAATCAGTCGTGTAAATTGCTCTTTTTTTTTCTCAGGAGATTCCATGACTTTTCACAATGACTCAATGTTCAGCACCAAGGACCAGGACAATGATAGGAATCCAGGAAGCTGTGCCCAAATGAACAAGGCCGGCTGGTGGTACAAGGACTGTCACCAGGCAAATCTAAACGGATTGTATCTGCTTGGGGAACACGTGAGCTACGCTGATGGCATCAACTGGGAAACTGACAAGGGACAACATTACTCCTACAAATACTCTGAAATGAAGATAAGGAATGTGTAAGAAGTAGACGGCTAGGATAATATCCAAGTCGTTAAAAGCTTTTGGTTAAATAGCCAAACAAATCATCATATGTATATGTCACCCTATGGACCTTTGTGTCCCTCTTTTTCCTCTTCCTTTATGACCGTTTCATTGTCTCTTTGGACAAATAGTCCCAAGGTTCTCTTGATCCCTATCATGCCAAACTATCAATGAACGTTGCCCTTTGGATGGACTGTTTGTCCTTTGTATGTTCAGTTCTTGCCCTCTCCTGGATTATGCACATACCGCTATTTTACCCCTTAATTCTTCTTAAGCCAACCTGGAATTGAATAAAACAATTCTTATACTAGTAAAAATTAAGCTACCCAAACACTTTATTGACTTCTGTGGCATCATTTTAATAGAGAGTCTATCAGAGTTAGGCAGTGGGGTTGGCTGTGTGTGGATGTTTGACCATTGACTCTGTCTCTGGATTATCCCTGGCCACTGGCTTCCTGGTTCTGGTAACTGAATATTTCTTGTCTGTAGCCGGCCTCAGCTACCGGACTGTATCTCGACCTTGCTATTGGATCTGGTCACTTCTTCTTCTATGCTGTATTGCAACACACTCCTGCTGTTTGGCTCCACTTCTGTGCCCCCCATTAACAAATATAATAAAACGGTTATTCACCATCGCCTAGAGAGCAGCTCTCCTTGTGCAGATGAATGCTTATTTGCTGTTAGTAAATATTACAAACATGCGAGCGCCTTCTTCTGGCAAACTATAATTGGGCGTGTGTCATTGTATTGCACCAGCTGAGTTATGGAACTCAATGGAAAAATCAGCTGCTCCCTCTACTGGTTGAACTTGATAGAGCTAAAAACAGACAGAACCAGGTTTTCACTCAAAGAAAAGTATTTCCAATATTTAAATGTTTAATTGCAAACGTGTAAATTAGTGATCCTGGCATAGTCACATGGAACCTTGCATTTGTCTATGGGATCACACTGAATTGGTCATGGCTAAATTTCAAATAGCAGCTGCTGGACTTCCAATTCATTTAAATATAGAACATGCAGTCGTCTGAATAAGTAAACTTAATAATGAGAATAATGTTTTTAGAAACCAGTATATAAATAAATAAATAAGCTCAGACATTATAATATTTTACTTTTAAATGCAGTTATTTTTTTACTGCGAGACTTCATTTTGCCTTTTTTTCCTAACATGATGAGAAACAGGAAAAGAATGGGACAAACCATAGATTGTGATAAAGCTGATATTCAGTTTGCTGAAAACCACTTCTCCAAATATCAAGAAGTAAACAGAAGAGCAATCCCCTGTAGAATACGCCTCCTCTCCAGATCGGGACAGACTAGCAGTCAAATGTCGACACAACCATGACACAAACAAAGTGAGCTAAATTTAAGACTTTCTCTAAAATGTTTTTAGCTCATGGCTACATAATGGCTCATATTAGTATATGACGTTTTCCCCAAACTACAGGGTTCATTTAACACTGCCTAGGGGTTGGCAACCGACCTCATACTTGTCATCAGCGATTGGCTTTGAAGATTTGAATGTACTGTGAGAAGTATGGTTCACTGTATGTACTAGCCCTGTAACCTACTAAGGGAGTAACAATACTTATGAGTAAGAGGTAACGTGCAGAAACTGGAAAAGCGAATGGATATATAAGTAACCAAGAAAAGAAGGGCGTGAAACCAAAAATTAAAAAACAAAATGTCTTGCCAATGCTAGAACCACTGAGAGCAACATTTGACATAATAACATTTACTGAACAATGTTAATAAGACACGTGTGACCAGCATCTCCCCTTCCGGATTGCTACCTTGTAGTGGTGAAGAGGCTTGTTTACCTTAATTAAACTGTGAAGGTTCACCCAAGATGGGCAGGTCATAGCTGCTAGGTCAGACAAATCACGGTCCACTGGAGAAGCAACTGGCAACCCACTTCAGTATTTTGCCAAGATAACCTTATGGATACACATGACCAGAGTCATAACGATTGGCGTGCCTAGCGTGCTGTGGTCCATAGGGTCACGGAGAATCACAAACGACTGTACGTCTAAAGAACAAATAGTTAACAAACTATAGACCACAAAATTAGAGGGTAACAGACTAGCCCCCATTCCCTTGACTTTGCACAGAACTTGCATCTGAGGTCAAAAAAGGGCCCTGTCCTGTAGCACCATGCATTGGTACTGTTTATAATGTATTTTTTGTTGTTTAGATGCAGTTTCATAATCTTTTGTTTCAGTTTTGTATTATAGTTATTTGTTGGTTCTAGAAATAAATATGTGACTCTGCAAAGAGAAAGGCACACAAGGAAAATATTACAGCATAAGGAAAATATTCCAATGCTATCTTTAGTTTACAGCTTACCTTCCATTCTGTTATGTTCTGTTACTGATTATTATAATTTCCTTTATTTGTAAGGCACCAACATATTCCATAGTGCTACATATATAGTACCATAGTGTAGCTGAATTTTATGAGGCTGTATGAGGTGTAATATCTAAGGCCTTGCCCAGTTGTTGCACTTTGTAGACCAAGGGTAGGACCTACTGATCTAGGACCATAGTGCCACTTATATGGAAGGTTACTGGACGTTACTAGGTATATAATATCCTGGTGTATCTATTTACTTTTATTAACTTTATTTTATTAAGAAGCTCTGTTTTTACTGCCTAAAATCAAACAAATAGTTCCTGTATAAGTCTGTCCACTGTAGTGTATGAAGACATATACTATGTAGGGCTGGATGTGCAGTGTAATAATAAAACTGGCAGATTTCGCCAGTCATGTGTTTGCCAAAAATTGGGCTGCACCCATGTAACGCTGCAGCCCCACTTGGCCACCAGGCCCAAGAAGAGAAGCAGGCCAGGTGAGCCCCACTGACCACCAATGAAGAGACAGGGAGGCAGTCTGCTTTTTCAGCTGGGTCACATTCTATTTCATGATCTTTGTCTGGCCCACTGAGGCTACTTCTCCACTTCTGTGTACTCCTTCTTCTGCTATTCCCCCTCCTCTGTTAGTTTTGCTTCCTCTTATTGTTTTGGTATATTCAGATCTACATATATATTTTTTCTGGAACATCTGGTCCTCCTGTCCTTTGTTCTCATTGGCACGATAGAGCTAGAGATTAATCTGTTTCTGAGAGTTCTACTAGCTCCATTTTAAAGACCTCATCATGCCATATCAGATCCCATCATAGACATCACAGGCATTCTAGATCCATATCTCAATTAGATAGGTACTGTTAGTGTAGATGCCAAAGGCAAGGGAGACACCATGAGGCCCTCAGGAGCAGTGAAGCTGGTTCCAGAGCCTGTAACTTTAACTCCAAATGCCTACATCTGCAGTGGCGTCAATCAGTTCAACAACAGTGGCTGAACAATCGTTATCCCAACTTTAACTCAGTGCCCTGTCCAGAATGGGTGAATCCAAATGACAAATCTTCAGGTTCCGTCCTTGGCCCTTTTCAGACTAAGAAGGTTGTACTTACTAAAGGTTCTACGATTAAGGTAGCTGATAGGGGCTTTGTGACATCTTACCTATGCACCACTAGGGTTTTGGGGAAATACTTCTCTAATGGGATGAACCCCTTCTCGATCACTGCCTTGTCATGGTGAAGGGGCTTGTGTACTTGTAGAGTCACCCAAGATGAGCAGGTCATAGCAGATAGGTCAGACAAACTGAGGTCCACTGGATAAGAAACCTATCCCAGTAACTTTGCTAAAATAACTTAATGAGTATGAGTAGCACCAGATCTATTGAAGTGGTTGGGCTGAAGCTGAAAGGACCACCAGATATTTTACTCCACAGAAAAAAAGGAGTACCCCTCCAGTCAATCAAAGAGTGGCCAAAGCAGTGTGCTGGGTTATAACCCAATAAATGACAGAATAATTTCAATCCAAATTCAATGCAAACCATCGATACTGAAGAGGCTGAAGTTGTCTAGTTCTACAAAGATATTCAACATGTCATACATATAACACCAAGAGATTGGAATGCCAAAGTAGGCAACCAAAAGATACTTGGAATAACTGATAATTTTTGCCTTGGAGTACAAAATGGAGGTTAGTAGAATTATGTCAAGATAATACTCTGGCCATAGCAATCAGGTCCTAAGATGACTCTACACATGGACATCACCAGATGGACAATATAGAAATCAGATTGACTATATACTTTGTAGCCAAAAATGGAAGAGCTCTATAAAGTCAGCAAGAACAATGCCATGAGCTTATTATTGCAAAGTTCAGAATTAAACTGAAGAAAAGGGAATATCATCAGTCCAAGCAGATATGATATAAATAATATAAATTGTGCAGTGGAAATAAAGATTGGATTTAAGGGACAAGACATGGAAGATAGAATGCCTGAAGAACTTTGGACCGATGTTTGCCACATTATCCAGGAAACAGCAACAAAGAATATCCACACAAGAAAGAAAACTAAGAAGGAAAAATGGCTGTCTAATGAGGCTTTGAAAGTAGCCCAGGAAAGAAGGAAAGCAAAGTAGAGTGGAGATAGGAAAAGATTTGTCCAACTGAATGCAAAATACCTTGACGATACCATGAAGAGACAAGGAGACATTCTATAATGAGCAATGTAGAGATAGAAGGGGAAAGTCAAGTGAGCTCTTTAAGAAAATTGGTGATCTCAAAGGAACCTTTTATGCCAAAGTGAGCATGATAAAAGTCAAAAATGGTAGGGACTTAACAGAAGAAGATCACATATAGAAGAGGTAGTAAGAATACACTGCAGATTTATACAGTAAGGATCTTAACAGCAGTGATTACCTCAATAGTTTGTCCATTGAGCTGGAACCAGACATCTTGGAGAGCGAAGTGATATGGGCCCTAGGATGCCTTGCTAGTAACAAGGCTGCAGGAGTTGATGGAATCCAAACTGAACTATTTTTTATTTTTTTTATTTATTTTATATTTATTTCTTACAAAATCAAAAACATTAATACATACATTACTGATACATACAGATACTTTCTTGATAATACTGTATATAGAACACTATCATTCAGTTATATTAATTGTATCTCCACATTCACTTCTACACTACTTATCAATACATTTTGATAAAAAAAAACAGAAGGTATATATAAAAGTAGTGTAAACAAACATTACAATGAAACACATTACATTTGGTGAGTCTCATGGGTGGGCCAGGCAAACTTTGAAAGGATCTCCTCTCTTCCTTTCCTTACTTTCTCTTTTCATTTTAGGCCTGAATCTGTCCCATTGCTAATTGTTTAATATTAGTGTGTCAAGTTGTTGTTGTTAATAAAGCCCATTTTAATTGTATTTTTTTATTTAGTTTCCCATTTTATTCTATAAAGTCAATTTCTAGCTGTTTATTTCTTAAAGTTATCTCCCAAATTTCTTTCCATGTTGGTAGTGTTTTCTTTTTCCAATGTTTAGTTAGTAAACATTTGATAATTAATAAAATGTGGATAATAAAACCCATTTGTATTTTATTAACTGTAATTGGACAGGAATGAAAAAGAATACGTTCAGGTGTTAGATCCAGTTCAATCTTAGTTATCCTGGAAATTTCATCTAAACATAATCCCTAAAATTGATGAATCATGCTACAAGACCACCATATATGTAGGTGTGTGCCTTGTTCTAAGTAACCTCTCCAACAGTTACTTGAGTTTTTATTAGAGTCTATTTTAACCAGGAGAGAGTGAACCATGTACCATCTTTGTGTTAACTAAAATTGTATTTCCCTAAAAGGGGTACATTTTACATAGGGTTCTGTAAACTTCAATGCGTCAAACCACTTATCAGTATCCCAAATGATATTAAAATCTCTTTCCCATTTAATTATCGGTAACATTTTTTCTTTTTTCAGACAGCTTTCTAAATAATTTTAAACAGTTTGAAATTGATAAAGGTAATTCAGGTTTCAATAATGATTCAAAACTGGTAAGTACTCTACAGGAGTTTTGATTGTATTAGAATTTTAAAACTGCCTGCTTTAGATTATAATAAAGCAGCCAAATCTCTTTTTTCCGAAAATGTTTTTATTGACACAAACATAGGACAAGCACTTTTGTAAATAAGGAGTGACACGCAGGTCCCCCATGTTGGATGGTAATCTTATTACACTTTCCTATTTGCCTTTAACAAAATATACATGTCACTGTGTGTCAACCACTTCCATTTTCCTTTTTCTATTATTGAAACATTCTGTGAAAACAACCTAGAACTGGTTAGCTAGTTTATCCGCAAGTCAGTGCACTAAATATGTCTAACATCCGTTAGAAAACCTGCTCTGGTCGTTTGATTTATATCAACATAACTAAAATAAAACTTATCATAAATTAACATGTGCCTTTCACAACTTCCTTATGTAGTTTATACTTATTACCTTATCGACCTTCCACGCCTGCAGCGTCCTCTAAGGAGGAACCATGGAGAGCACTGTCCCGGGCCACTCCTGCACCTAACAGCCTCCCCCCCATGAACAGAGCTCTACTGTCAATGTATCTGGAATGAGTGTTCCGTCCCGCTCCAGTCACCCCATATTTCTTTATAGATATCCACTGCATCGTTTAGTGTAGCCGTCATATGTTCATAAGTCATAATGAAGTTAATTTTGTGAATAACCGAGTGGATATCCAGTGATTTTTTCCGCCAGTTCCCGGCCAAACAGCTCTTTGCTGCCAGCATAACAAATTGAAGCCATTTATTCTGGTGTACTCGTAAATGTTGTACCGGTAGCCCCAGTAGACATAGTCCCATATTGGGTAGTATTTTCGTGTTCAATGTCTTAGAGACCAGATCGGCCACTTTTGTCCACATTGCTTGGGCCGTTGGGCAATCCCACCAAATATGGCGGAAGGATCCCACTGTGGTGCAGCCTCTAAAGCACTCGGGAGAGACTTTAGGGTCCATTTTGTGTAGCCTATCTGGTGTGTAGTAGGATCTAAATAGTACTTTCGTCGATGTTTCCAAATGACTAAAATACCTAGACCCCTTTGTTAATTCTAAGTGTACCTTAGACCATTTGCTCACGTCCCATTCCTCTCCCATATCCAGTTCCCAATGCTTGATGTGATTAGGTTTGCTAGCCGTGTCACTTGAGTTGAATATTGCGTACAATTCCCCCAATATTCCCCTAGTAAGTGGGGCTTTATTACAGATTAGTGTGAACCAAGTTGATCTGGGCGGGCCCCATTTACGAAGTTTAGTGGATACATTATGTCGGATTTTATTATAGTTGAAATACTCACTGGACGGAAGATTATGTGTTTCTATAAATTTCTCATTAGTTAGCACTGTGCCATCTCTAACCCAGCCTTCAAACCTATCAAGCTTTCTTGAGGTCCACCAGTCTTTGGATAGCAAACCCATCTCATCCAGGGTACTTGGGGTAGGGAGTGTTGTGGTTGTATAGGAGATATTGGGACTTAACTGTTTATTAGAGTTGGCTTTTTCCCATTCGTTCAGCGTTAATGCTATCATCGGGTTGTTACGGGCCAGATCAGGGAGTAACCGGGAAGATGGATCCCATATTAGAGTATCCCATTTAAATGGCATAATTTGATAGTTTTCTACGAAAACCCAGAGTGGCTGATGTTCTGACGAGTGTGCCTGGGGTAAAAAAGAAATCTGGGCTGCCCTGAAATATTTGAGGAGGTCGGGACAACCCAATCCTCCGGAGGATCTATTCCTCATCATAATGGATTTCTTTATTCTTGGGCGTTTGTAGTGCCAAATGAATCTGAATATCGCATTTTGAAAACTATTCAGGTCTCTTCTGTTTATACTAATCGGCAGAGTCCTAAAAAAGTACAGAATCCTGGGGAGAATGTTCATTTTTATTGCATTAATCCTCCCTGACCATGAGAGATTATATTTATTCCATTTCAACAAGTCCTGATTCAGGGTCTTGTATAATGGGATATAGTTTGACTGATATAAGTCAGTGATCTCTGGAGTGATCTTGATGCCTAAATAATTTATATGTTTTTCTGGCCAAGCAAAGGGGTGTCTAGTTTTAAGAGTGTCCCTCAAAGTCTGAGGAGTCTGCGCCAAGATCGCTTCCGTCTTGTCCATGTTAATTTTGAGTCCCGAAATGACCCCGAAGGACTCTATCAGGGACATCAGGGCTGGTATTGACTGAAGTGGGTTTGTAAGTGTACACAGGATGTCATCAGCAAAGAGGCAGCACTTAAACTGGTGCAAGCCTACATTTAATCCAGTTATTATTGCGCTATTCCTAATAGCCTGAGCCAAAGGTTCAATGGCCAGCGCGAACAGAAGGGGGGATAAGGGGCAGCCCTGTCTGGTGCCTCTTCTAATATTGATAAAGGAATGGTCATCCCCTGGGATTCTAATACTGGCAGTTGGATTATTATAGAAAGACTTGATCACATTCACAAAGTTACCCACCAACCCAAACTTTGTCAGCGTGGCATGCAGGTATGGCCATTCAATGGAGTCAAATGCTTTCTCCAGGTCTAGTCCTATAGTACATAAAGGGGTATCTTCTAGTTTCGCTAAATGGAATATGTTGAGGAGTCTTCTTATATTATCCCCCGCCTGTCTGTAAGGAATAAAGCCCACTTGGTCCTTATGGATCAATCTAGGTATGAAGTTCGCTAATCTGGTGGCCAATATTTTCCCAAGAATTTTTACATCTCCATTCAAAAGAGAGATGGGTCTGAAGTTTCTAACCAGCAGAGGATCTCTGCCCGGTTTAGGGAGGAAGATTAAACTCGCTTGGTTAAGCTCGGGAGGCATGGCCTTCCCCTCCATTATATCTTTAAAAAGCTTTTCCAACTTTGGGGCAAGTTGCTTATCGAAAGTAGCATAATAGTTATTTGTAAAGCCGTCCGGACCAGGGGCTTTACCCTTCCTCAGGGTCTTAATTGTTTTACTGATCTCGTCTGCTGAGATTTCAGCATTCAATAAACTTAAATCCTCCTCAGTGGCTGAAGGGAGGTCGTAGGCGTTTAGAAATTCGTGTATTTTGTAACTGTTAGCCGTCAATTTGGACGAGTAAATATCTTGATAATAATTCTTAAATGTTTCTTTGATCTCATCTTGTTTCATGGTGATTACCCCTCTAGCATCCCTGACTTGGTGAATACGCGCAGAGTTATGTCTCAGGTTTAATTTCCTTGCTAACATGGGCGAGGGCTTATTAATTTGGCAATAAAATTTATGGGTCGTTCTTCTGATAGCCTTTTCAGTCCTTTCTGCCAATATGGCATCTAGTTCTGCTCTAGTTCGATCTAGTACAATTTGCGTTTCCCTTGTGAATTTATTCTGGTTTAACTTTTCAAGATACTGTAATTTCTTAAAGAGTTCGTTTTCCTTGCTGAGTAATTTTTTCCTATGGGCTGCCGATATTTTTATAATTATCCCCCTAATGTAGGCCTTGTGAGCAACCCATGACCATCCTATTTCTGTCTCTGGAATATCGTTGAGAGCAAAAAAGGTGTTAATTTCCTCTTCTATTTGGGCCTGTACCTCTGGACTCGTAATCAGCTTGTCGTTTAGACGCCAAGCATGGCTGTGGGAATTGTTTTGGTTTAGACTCAATTTACAAGAAATTAACGAATGGTCCGACCATGGGCAGGGTAAAATTTGGGCATCTGACGCGTTATTGAACAGTGATGAGTGCATCATCAAAGCGTCGATCCTGGAGTAAGTATTGTGGGTGGGGGAAAAGAATGTATACTGCCTTTCAGAGGGATGCAACCCCCTCCAGGCGTCTACTAATTCCAGTTCCTTAAGTAGGGAGTAAATGATATTAAGTTTTTTAGCATCTCTAGTATATGAAGGTGTCCCTGACCTGTCAAGGAAAGGTTGAAGCGCCAAGTTCAGGTCCCCGCCCATAATAATTTTCCCTCTGTCCTCTTGTTTTAGAAGGTTCAGTAATTTGATAAGGGTGTTGTGTGGGTTAACAGTGGGGGCATATAAATTCACCAAGGAGACCTTAACATCCAGAATCGTACCTGAAAGTATGAGGAAATCACCCTCCTTATCCTTTTCCTGTTTTTCTAATTTAAAGGGGAGGTTCCTGTGAAGGAGAATGGCCACACCTGCTTTCTTGGAGAGCTGTGAACAAGTATAGAAATTGGGGTAATCTCTGTGTAGAAATTTCGGAACTTTGTCTCTCGCAAAATGAGTTTCCTGTAGGAAAATTATAGATGGCTTGATCCTTTTATAAAAGAGAAAGGCCTTACGTCTTTTAAACGGGGAGTTGAAGCCTTTTACGTTATGTGTTATTATGTTGTGTGAGTGATCAGTCATGGCGGTGTGTTATCTAGGTGTGTTAAAGTCGTTGGAACGTTACCCCACATAGATCTCTCTGCCTCAGCCTCTATCTTCCCTGCCAGCCGGCCCGGGACACACTCACCACGATTCGCTCCAGACGTGGACGACTTCAGGCATTCTTTAGTCCGCCAGGCACCAGCGGGAGAACATACAATGAACAAAAAAACAACATCAGTACAAAACAGTACCCGATTAGTAAACCATGGATGACAGTAAATCCTCCCCAGACTACTATTCATAGACTTTACGTTGGGGTTAAGGGAAGGTGACTTACCCCCCCAAATTAACCCAACAGGGAGAAAACTATCAAATATCACTACCAAAACTAGCTCTAACAATATCATGGGTTCTAAACCCCTACTTAAGAAAGAGCTTAGCCACCTAAAGTAGCCATCCTGAGTACTCTAGTAATTATGTATAATGATAAGCGAGACAAAGAATAATAGAAAATCAGTATTACAGTATTACAGTTCCACCCAATACCTCCAGTTGGCTAAAGAGATTGGTTGTGAAAAAATAAACCCAGCACTATCTAACTGCCCCCGGGCTAAACTTGGCCTCCACCCCTTGTGTGGCCCGATTAAACTAATGCATAGACAAAGATACAATACTCAATTGAATTAAAGTCCTTTTTGTAAGCAATGTCCAAGCGTGTGCAAAGGATCAAGAAATCCGCCTTTCCTTCTGCAACTCCCAAGGTGGAGTTCAGGTTCCCTATATAGCGTAGAGAGTAATATGGAACAAAGTTTGGACTTGGAAAAATGTTATGATATGGGGTCCTCCGCTAGATCCTGCTCACGATGCTTGATCTCCCTCAAAGGATTATGAATGGGCTTTGATCTTTGCGGCTGTGGGATTCCTTGACCCTTCTTGGCCTGCCTCAATTCCGCTTGAAGGAAGGAATGTTCTTCTTCTGATTCCATAGGCACAAGTTTCAGTCTGTTCAGAAGGCTTTGGCTTTCCTCAAACGATATCACCTTGAAGGATTTTCCTTTATAAGTGAACAAAAGTGCGAATGGGAACCCCCATTTGTATGCTATCTTGTAGTGGGAGAGCACTCGCAATGTGGGTCTCATCTCCCTCCTTTTCTGAAGGGTAGAAGGGGATAAGTCCATATAGATTTGAATCTTGGTGCCGTCTGGGCCCAGGATTTCCCTCCTTAGTCTGGTTTCCGCAAGGATCAAATCTCTAGCCTTTTGCTGGGCAAATCTAATAATGATATCTCTGGGTAGGTTTTGGTCCCTAGAAGATCCCAACGCTCTGTGAGCTCTTTCTATTGCCCAGTTTGACTCCTCGACCGAAGGAAGGATCATGCTTATAGCATCTCTGGAATATTGTAGAACATCCGTTATTTTATTGGGGACGCCCCTCAGCCTAATATTATGTCTGCGGGATCTGTTCTCCAGGTCCTCTACTTTATCCTCCAACATCTGGATCTTAGAAGCATTTTGTAGGATATCCTGCTTATCTAGCGCTTGGGTCTCTGCGATCTGATCAGTGCTTTCCTCCAGGCCTTGCAGCCTCTGGCTTATAGATTGGATGTCTGACCTTAAGTCGTCCACTGCATGTTTGATTTCAGCTTGCAGGATCTGTTTGATTTTAATTAAAGTCCCGTCAGTTAGTTCCATTTGAGCTGGTTGGGAACTCTGCGCTGATTCGTGGATCGGCGACTCCGGCTGTTCGGGGTTGGGACTCTGAATCTGGTTGCGATTTGTGTCGGGTGGTTTGTAGAACTCCTGGATCCCCTTCCCAGACTGTTTCTTTTGTACTTTACTTGTACTGCGACTTGCCATTTTTCTATGCGGGTTGAAACGCTGGTTTTGAGGTCCTGGTCCACTTAAACAGCTGGGTTTGAAGGTATTGGGTCGAAGCGGTGATTATATAGTTATATACTCATGGATGGCATACTGGCTGCCAGCTTTACGCCTGCATAAGAGCGGCAGATAGACCGTTCCAAGGGGGTGTTGGTAAACCCTGGCCCAGGGCCCCCAGGAGCATAGCTGGAAGCTTTGGAACAGTTTGTGAATCACTTGATCTATGGTTCGGCAGCCACCAATCCTTGCGCAAATACTGTAGAGTGCTTCCTGGGCAAAGGTCCTTATTCTGAGTCAAGATTAGAGACAGGCCTTTCTAGGTCAGAAAATGCTTTCAGCTTGGTATGATTTGTGATTGGTAAGCACAGTCCTTGAAATGTCCACTGAGTGTCAGTGTTCCACACTAATAGCCGTATAATGAAGCCTTGCACAGCTAAGCAGTAGGGCACCTCAATTTTTCAAACACGCATTTTTCAAACACGCATTTGCTGCAAGCAGATATCATCAGCTTGCTGATATTGCTGGAATGACCCTTCAGGACCTTGTATCTTGTAGTTAAATCAGGAGCCCACCTGATGCTTACAGTTTTGTGTAGCATGTAATTTGGGTGCGCTATTTTTAGAATGTCCACTGGGTGTCAGTGTTAGCACACTAATGGCAGTGTAATGGAGTCTTTCAACACCGAATAGCATGGCAACCCAGAATTTTTAGGCAAACATGAACTGTATGCAAACTTCATCAGTCTGTTAGTGTTAATTATATGCCCAGTTGGGGCCTTTACGCCTTTATAATGAGACCCTTGGCCAGCATGTAATATCCTCTGGGTTCACAACTCCTCAGAGACTTTTGAAGTCTCACTTTTGTAATAGATAGCCAGTCATAAGGTTTAGTATGGGCTCTTTATTGGGAAGATTCTGTGCTGCATCAAACTTCCTTTAGCAGTACCTGCTTCTCACCAAATCTCTTTTTTAATCATTTTATTATTTATACGATCCTCCAAAAATCAAAATAATCCATTTTTAAAAAGATCGCAGAAAAATGTAATTTTCAAAATATTACTGCTACCTTTTATCTCTGAGACCAAATCAGAGAAAATACAATCAATTGGTATAATAGGAGATGGAAGTCTGAGTCCAAAATTGTAGACAAGTTTTAACTACCAAAGGCAGTTTTTTTTATTGTTTTACTCTCCTTATATCTCTGCTGTAACGGAGTTGGAATCATAAGTCCAATATCTCCGCTGGTATACCGTTAAATATCCATATAGAAGCACTGCAGTCTCACCAGCCCCAACCTCACAGATTGGACGACACTCACTTGGGAGTCAAAGAATACTGTCTTTATTTTGTTATGCAGAAATATATATACACATCTCTTTCCACAGGCAATACACATAACCCATATTTGGCCACACAATACACATAGAGAGACAATAGGTGTGGTCACACCTCCCTGAGGCTACAAGCAGACATTGATCAGATTATACTTCTCTTTGTTCTTATGTCTCATAATGAAAACACTTTATACAATAGACTTCCTTATCTTATGAGGAGTCTCTGTAATAGGATTATCTATTAGCCTAGTAGCTGTAATATTCTGAGCCAATATATTCTGTAGAACATAAAACAACATATCTACAGTACAGCAATGTGATCATATTTTAACCATAACCATAAAACAGGGTAAAACAGTGATGGGTTCTGTTACACACCTCCCCCGTGACCATAAGCCGGCATACACGGTCTAAACCCAACGGATTGGCCTGGGGATGTCCGGACAAAAGTATTTGTTGGTCAATTCTCTAGTTTGACAACCCATCAGCATTACTGCAATTCACCTTTACTCACATTTCAAGAACAAAACAAACGCACACTTCATAAAGCATTCACAGCAATAAACATTTCAAGGAGAGGGAAAATACATTTTACAAACAGGTTTTACAGAGGCCTCTGTACTGGAGACAATGGGGAAAGTAATCCAATTATCCAGGGATAGAGGCAACCTCCATTGAGCACATGGTTACAAAAAAAAAACATAAACCACTTTAAAATACATAAAGTCACCTTTTACACATAACACACAGACATTTCACATATCCCCAGATACCTGGGATCTGAGCGCACAAAACTACAGAATAGCGCTCAGATCCTATTCACACAGTTCAATTGCCAGGTAGCTAAAGTCTTTCCCATAGTCTTTCATTATATGAATGGGCTCCATGGCATAGCTATCTGGGGTATCACCGCTCCCACAGGGCAAGTACCAAATGACCCCACTGTATTTAAAGGGCCAGAATGAGGGACATACACTCTGGTATGGCCGAATACTGTTTTTAAAGGGCAATATGTCCCAGGGCCATAGTCGCAGGGCAGGAGGCTGGCAATAAGTCCTCTCCAGGACAAAGTGGCGAAGGGCACTTCGTCACACATCTCCCCTTTGGGTGGAAGTCTAACCAGGCACCTGGATATTTCGCTGTGGTGATGAGGCAACATGCTGAGGGGACTTGAGGGGCAGAGGCCAGCGGCACTCTGCCCTGATGCCAGCTCTTCTGCTGGTATAACCTGCAGGACATCCTGCTCTATACAAGGGACAAAGGGAGGGCAGAGGCCGACTGCACTCTGCCCCGCTGTCAGCTTTTCTGCTGGGGTACTTGGGACATATTCTGGCTCAGTAGCCAGGGAAATGTGGGGGTCAGTGGGGGTTAACATTTCCTCTGTTAACCCTGGGGCCACATTAGGAGTTAGCTGGGGAGGGGAATTTGTACTTACCCCCTCCTCCGGTTGTCCCAGTGAGGGTAGTTGGGGATCTGGACAGGCTGTCCAGCATCCTGGGAGATCAGGCACAGAGACCACGGTCCCATCTGCGCCATCTGGGAGATTGGTGTCTCCCCTTGTTAGAGTAAGCTGTCGCTGGGGTTCACACTGCCGCTGGGGGGGAAGGACGACACCTTCGGCCCCCTGGGGTACACACTGCCGCTGGGGAGGAAGGACGGCACCTTCTGCTCCCTGGGATACACACTGTCGCTGGGGAGGAAGGACGGCACCTTCTGCTCCCTGGGGTACACACTGCCGCTGGAGAGGAAGGACGGCACCTTCTGCTCTCTGGGATACACACTGCCGCTGGGGAGGAAGGACTGCACCTTCAGCTCCCTGGGGTACCCACTGCCGCTGGGGAGGAATGACGGCACCTTCTGCTCCCTGTGGTTCACACTGCCGCTGGGGGGGGGGGGAGGACGACACCTTCTGCCCCCTGGGGTTCACACTGCCGCTGGGGAGGAAGGACGGCACCTTCTGCTCCCTGTGGTTCACACTGCCGCTGGGGAGGAAGGACGGCACCTTCTGCTTCCTCTGCCTCTGTGTCTGCAGCTGCTTGTACTGGGTTAACCTCGTGGGGAGTGCCCAAAGATTCTTCATTAGACCGGGGCCCGAAGAAAGGTTGTCGAGGCTCACTCTGGTAGCAGTGTACTGCTGCCCGGTTTGCAGGGGAATTAGTTGGAGTATTCCACGTGGAGTGGTTTCTGTTTCTGGGACAGTCTCTCTGCATGTGGCCCTGCTGGTTACACGTGTGGCACCTGATGTACCGTGGAGGGGTTTAGTAGTTGCCACCACCCGGACGCAGTGCTGGGGGGGGGGGGGTTAATGGTGGGAGGTGGGTTAGCAGCTCCCAAGATGGACCGCCCCCGTGCCCGCTGCTTTTCCATTATGTATTCGTGGCATCTGCCATAATCCTTTCCAAGGTTCCTGTGGGAGGCGTACCTGGGAAAAAGGCCAGTCTGCTTTGGAGTTCTCTTCCAAACTCATTCTGTGTGCTGTCCGTAAGAGGTGCTGTAGCAGCTGCCCGGTCTCCCTCCATGAGTTCCTTTCTGTCTGCATCCCTGTAGTCCGCGGCCGCCTCCTCCTCCTCATCATGGAACGCTGTCCGAAAACTAGCCGGTTCCATCCTGCTGTAGCCAGGGGCGCTGTACGGATACTAGCGTTGCCCTCAATTTGTAACTTCACGGAATGGTGTCTCCTGTAGCTGTCCTTCTGACCGTGGGAACAATTACGCCACTTGCCACCAAATGTAACGGAGTTGGAATCATAAGTCCAATATCTCCGCTGGTATACCGTTAAATATCCATATAGAAGCACTGCAGTCTCACGAGCCCCAACCTCCCAGATTGGACGACACTCAATTGGGAGTCAAAGAATACTGTCTTTATTTTGTTATGCAGAAATATATATACACATCTCTTTCCACAGGCAATACACATCCCCCATATTTGGCCACACAATACACATAGAGAGACAATAGGTGTGGTCACACCTGCCCGAGGCTACCTGGCTACTTTGATACAAGCAGACATTGATCAGATTATACTTTTCTTTGTTCTTATGTCTCATAATGAAAACACTTTATACAATAGACTTCCTTATTTTATGAGGAGTCTCTGTAATAGGATTATCTATTAGCCTAGCTGTAATATTCTGAGCCAATATATTCTGTAGAACATAAAACAACATATCTACAGTACAGCAATGTGATCATATTTTAACCATAACCATAAAACAGGGTAAAACAGTGATGGGTTCCGTTACATCTGCCAATACAGGAAGTTCAAATTAATTGGTTCCGATAATAACCTTTCCATTTGAATATATTTTGGGGAAGTTGTTATTGTGAGAAATTTGAGAAAATGAGTTAGATTTATTACTTTGACGTAATAGGACAGATTTGGAAACGCTATTCCACCTTTCTCAAAGCACCTTGAGGATAATTTTATGTCAACTCAAGTGTTTTTTCCCTTGTAGATAAATTGATTAATCAGTCTCTGAAATGTCTTAATAGTTTTATATTTGATATAAAGCGGAATACATATGTATGTATATAATTTTGGGTAATATCACCATTTTAATTGCGGCAATTCGGCCCGACCATAAAAAACTCACTTTTTTCCCAATTTGATATAACTTCTTTCACGTGTATATACAGTTTATTGAGATTGAGTTCTGGAATTAGTTTCAAGTTTTGAATAAACTCTATACTCAGGTGTGAAAATCCATTTTTATCCCAATTGAATTTATATAATTCTGTTAATTCAAGTCTAGGTTGTAATGGCAAATTCAAATACAATATCTCTGTTTTTGTTGTATTTATTTTATAATAGGAAATTATTCCAAAGCATTCCAAAGTTTTAAACAATTTATTTAGTGAGTTTTGGGTCGGACAGAGTTAACACAATATCATTAGCGTACAATTAAATTTTGCTCTTAAAAGGACCAATTTCTATACCCTTGACCAAACTCTCATTCCTAATGGCTACTGCCAGGGGTTCAATTATAAGGGCAAATAACAAGGGAGACAAATGGCAGCCTTGTCTTGTCCCTTTGGATATGGGGAAATTGCTTGATTTATAAGCATAGCACGAAGCATAGGCTGAATAATTTTTGTTTAAGGCCATTTCTGTATGCAAGCCAAACCTGGCCAAACCAAACCTTTCTAAGACCAGTTCCAAATAGTCCCAGCTAACCCTGTCAAAAGCCTTCTCGGCATCCAATGACAGAGCTATAACTGGGACTTTATTTGCATTGGAAAATTAAAACAAATCTATTAATTTTCTAGTATTTTCTGGACCATATCTACCCTTGATAAATGCTGTATGATCAGTATCTATCAGGCTGGAAATTATATGATTTAATCTCAGTGCAAGAATTTTGGAGTAGATATTTATGTCCGAATTGAGGAGGGAGATAGGTCATTAATTTTCAACTTTAGTTTAATCTTTACCGGTTTTATGAATCAAGAGGATATTAGCTTCTAACATTTCTCTTGGAGCTTCACTTAAAGACTTGATTTCATTAAACGTTTCCTTCAAATGGCTAATCAGGGATTGAGAAAAGATCTTGTAATATATATTAGGAAACCCATCCGGACCTGGAGTTTTGTTTATTTGTAGGCCAGATATACAGGATTGAATTTAGTTTTCGGTGATATCAGCATCCAATTTCTGGAGTTCAGATTCAGACATTTTGGGGAAATTTATATGACTCGTTATCATTTCCTTAGAGGGTTTATGGGTTTCCCCATTCTCTACTAGGTTATACAAAAATCTATAATAATAAGCAATGGAGTTTCCAATGTCCGTTGGTTTGATACAAATTTTCCCATTATGCTCTACTGTTTTAACAATTTTTTTGCTTGAGGTTTTCAATTTTAATTGATTTGCTAATATTTTGCTCGTTTTATTTCCTAAGAAATACTGTTTCTGCCGGAAAAGCCAGATTTTTTTATTCTATTTCACAATTTTTGTCATTGGTAGGGCAAATTTGTTAGCTTTATCTAAATGATTTAATTTTATGTGTAGTTCCCTCAAGGAAAGTCCTCTTTTTTTATATCTGGCTATTGACCGTGAAGTAAGAATTCCACGTACTACAGCCTTGTGGGCGTTCCATATGTTAATATTAGAAGTTATCGAATTTTGATTTATTTTAAAAAAGAAATCTATTTCATACTTTAGTTTATCTTTATCTTCCTAAGTTATGAGTAACGTGGAATCAATTTGAAATCTTTTTATAGGTCTAGTTTTTTTCAGATTGTGCTAAATATAATTTTACACATGCATGATCAGACCAGGATGTAAGGGAAATTTCAATTGTTTGTGTTTTTTCTAGAGTGATTTTATCTAACAGAAAATAATCTATTCTTGTACATGTGGAGTGTCTATATGAGTAAAAAGTGTATTCTCTTTCATTCGGGTATAGAGATCTCACCCATCATACAGATCATGATCTATTAAACTCCTATAACATTTCCCAGATTTCCTCTTTGATTCAGAATCTATTGTTTGTTTATCTGCCGATTTTTTTTATCTAATTCAGGTCCAAACACATATTTAGGTCCCCACATTGTATTAAATGTCCCTTCTTGATATTACTAATATGCCTAAGCAATTTATGAAGTAATTAAGTGTTTGTTTTTGGTTATGGGTGGCGTACATGTTTACAATAGTGTAAATTGAATTATTAATAGTTCCTCCCCATATAATGTACCTACCCGTAGGATCAGTTTCTCTGTATTCTTCCAAAATTGATAGATTCTTGTTAAATAATATTATAACTCCTCTGGACTTAGTTCTATAATTTGCTGTTATCCTAATGTTATACAGTTTGTCTGAGAGGCCTGGCTCTTTTCCTTGCGCCCAATGGGATTCCTGTAGGCAGATCACACCTGCTTTCTCTTTTTAACAAAATGACATTACTGAGTGTCTTTTAAAAGGGGTATTCAGTCCTCTAACATTTTGTGATAATATCTTAAGAGACATTTTTAGGGGAGAAAGTATAAGGGACCCCCTCCATTGTCTAGCTCAATCCATAGACTCACCATTGCAACGTACAAATAAAAAGGTACAAAAAAACATTCTTTCTTTATCAAATGGTGCTTCCAGTAATTTATTTTTCCTAGCTACTTTTAATATAGCCTCTTTATAAGAAGGGAAATTAATTCTAACCAAGATATCCCTGGGGACCTCTCAGGAAAGTTTTGTTGGTAACGGGATTCTAAGTAAACAATCTATTCTTTCGTCTCCTGGAAGCAGTATTCCTACTAACATTTGGAAAAAGTTAGTTACAAAAGCTTTCAGTTCTATTTGCGTTATTGTTTCTGGTATACCTCTCAGTCGTAGATTATTTCTCCTGGAGTAATTCTCCAGGGTATCTTGTTTTTGTTTAATTATTTTGATTTAATTTTCTATTTTTTTCATTTAAACTGTAATTTTTTGATTTTCTAAATTCATTTTTTCATACCTATCTTCTAATGCATCTGTTCTCTTGGTTAAGTTTTCCAGAGCCTTAGTATACTCTTCTAAGATTACAGATATTTCTTTCTTTAAAGAGTTTTGAAATACTATATATTATAATAAATTTTTCATACTGGAAACCGTTAACATCTCTGGCTCCTCATTAGGTGTTTCTACTTCACTAGAATCTAATTGTAAGTTAGATGTTTCTAAGCTAGAATCATCTTGTTGCTCTGAAGTATCTAATTTTATTTTTTTTTGCTTTATCAAGAGGGGAATGGAAAATGGGGTTAATGTTTTGTTTTCTTCTTTTCCTTCACTTTAGTCTAATATTTTTAATAGTAAAGCTACTGGTATAATTCTTCCTTAAGCCAGGTATTTTATAATCACATAACCCCCCAAATAGTACCGCTTCAGCAAAAGTCAATTAAGTTTGTACAAACAGTAAACATATGTTTCAAAGTATTACACAGTTAGAACAGTCTCTTAATTAATCCTATGTAATAAGATCAATCAGATCTTGGGGTTCGTTTAGATGCATTAAAGATATTATCTAAACATAAATACAATCGCTGGAGTAGGATAATGTTTTGCAACAGTAAAGTTCTTTGAAAGTACTTAGTCTCCAGTTATTAGTTAATATGAGCAAGGTTCCAGCAGAGTATGTCTTGAAGATAAGAATACCCCCCGTCCATTTCCTTTTAAAGAGGTAATATTAATATTGCAAGGATATTCCATATAGAGACTATTTAAGTGTCTCTATTTGTTAGATATAAAGAATATTGCCGAACTATGTAGGCTATATCATGCTTTAAACAGTCCCAGAAAGATTTATATTTCTTTAATTTGCTTTTATAGGCATGTAGCTTAAGCTAGATGTGTTACATTCCTTAGAGCTGTTTAGAATAAACCACTGTTGACTTATTACAAGATTCCAAAAATCCAAGAGAAAATATATCTCAATGAAAAATATATTCTGTACTCCAGCAGGTGTCGCTATATAGGTAATATAAACAGTCAAACAGGCAGTCCCAATAATTTTATATTTCTTTTGTTTGCTTTTATAAGCTTAGGCTGAGTGTTTCACACTCCTTGGAGCCATTTATAATACGCTTCTGTTGAATTATTGTAGGGTTACAAAAATTCCAAAAGAGAATATATCTCAAATGAAAAATATATATTGTACTCCAGCAGGTGTCGCTGTGTAGGTGATATAAACAGATGGCCAGTCCCAGAAGTTTTATATATCTTTAGTTTGCTTTTATAAGCATATAACTTAGGCTGGGTGTTTTACACATCCTAGAATGGTTTGTAGCACCTCTGTTAATTTATTTCAATATTCCAAGAATCCAAAAGAGAATATATCTCAATGAAAATATAGTTTGTTCTCCAACAGATACCACTATGTTAATGTTGTATGCAGTTCAATCAGACATTTCCCAAAATATTTATATTTCTTCGGTTTGTTTTAATAAATGTGTAGCTTTGTGCTAGATGTTTTACACTTCTTAAAACTGTTTGTTATAATCCTCTGTTGACTTATAAAAAAGTTCCAAGAATCCAAAAGAGCATATATTTAAAAAAAAAAAAAAGACTAATTTATGCCTCAGCAGGTGTTGCTGTGTAGATAATGTGAGCAATTAGAACACCCAATCTCAGAAGGTTATGTCACTTTAATTTGCTTTTATAAGCATGCAATAAAGCTGAGTGTTTTACATTTCTTAAAACTATTTATAGCAGATCTCTGTTAACTTGTAGCTGTGCTCCAAAAAAAGAGAATGTGTCTCAATAAAGGTGTATTTTATACCTCAGCTATTGCTGCAATATAAATAACAGACAAGTCACACAGACTGTCCCAAAAAGGTTTATATTCCCTGAATCTGCTTTTTAAAGAGACATAATTTAAGCTGAATGCTTTGCTTTATTAGAACAATTCATAGCAAAACTCCAAGGGACCAAAAAAAGAAAGTGTATCTCAATTATAATATATCCCAGTGGATTCTGCTGTGTAGATGATATAGCCAGCTTAAACAGGCATTGAGGCATAAACTGAGTACTTTACAATTTCCTAAAGCCCTTTGCTGCAAGCCTCTGTTATACATTCTTTATCAAAACAGTTTTCATTGATATTCTGTCTCAAGTCTCCTTGGCATACTTAGTAAATTTCTTTTTATAGGTGTTCAAACCAAAGGCAGCAATTTTGGCTAAACAATCAGTGATCGAGCAAACTTATCTTAGATTTGAGGTTGGAAACGGGATACTTGTCTGACAACTTCAGTATCTGTACTGCGTCTGTGATGTCTCATGGGATTTATACTGCGTCCTAAAAGCCTGATAAAGCTTCCATGTGCTTTTCAGCAGCTGGTGCCAGTGGCTCCGCCACCTTGTCACTGATGTATCAATATGCTTACTACCCAGTCACAAGGCTGCAATTTCAGGCATGAACTCAGCAGAGCTTCTGGAGATGTTAGCATCCTTGCTCTCTGACGGCCATTAGCCATGCTGGATTACTCCTCTTCCTGGGTGGAGTCATGGTCAGATCCTTACTTCTTAATCCAAACAGAACTATTTAAAAAAATATAAGATGGTTCTGTGAAAGTGTTGCTTGCCTTATGCCAACAAGTTAGGAAGACTCAACATTGGCCAAATACTGAAAAAGGTGACTCTAAATACCAGTCCCCAAAAAAAGGCAGTGCCAAAGAGTGCTCTAATTATCGAACAATTGCACTCATTTTACATGCCAGCAAGGTAATGCTTAAGATTCTACAAGCTTGACTCCAATAATATATGGACCGGGAACTACCAGTTGAACAAGCCGGGTTATGGAAGGAAGAGGCACAAGAGATCACATCAGTAATGTCCAATGGATAATAGAGAAAGCAAGAGAGTTCCAGAAAAACATTTACCTCTGCTTCATGGACTATTTTTTTCATTCAATCTTTTTTTTATTAAAGACATATTTGGGAAATAACAATATATGAAACAATAAGTGTACAGATCTGTTTTTCAAACACAGATATTATTAGCAATCATTTTACAGTCCTTTGAAGAGGAAACATGAAAACTTATACAGTTAAATACTTTCCGTAGTGTGTAATGCTCCAATGAGAGCGCATGTGCACTACGGAAACTACTGTACAGAATTCTGTATAAGCTGCCATGCGCACAGCATGGTGCCAGCGGTGTTAGGAGGGTTAATGGGGGAGGGCGAGAGACACAGGAGAGGGGGGAAAGAGACACATGGAGGGGGCAAGGATACACAGGGGAGGGGGAGGAGAGACATGGGGAAAGAGACACAGGGTTGGGAGAGTGGGGTAGAGACACAGGGGAGGGAGGGTGGAGACACAGGGGAGGGGGAGGAAAGAGACAGAGGGGGGAAAGAGACACACGGCCGAAGGGGGAAGAGACACAGGGGAAGGGGGGAAGACACACATTGAATATTAACTAGTACATATTAAATAACTAGTACAGTTATAATAGATTGTCAAGTAATGCTAAGTTTTCTTTTTACATTCTTTCTCTTTTTTCTTTTTTTTTCTTTCTCTAATAAAGGCTTCTTAACCTGTCTATATATTTCTTGTTTTCATTTTATCTCTTTTTTCACCCCATTTGTTGATATTTACTTATTAGTTATATTATTTACTTGGACGTAACAGTTAAAGGGAGAACCAATAAGGCGGAAAGAAAGGAAAAAACAAAATAGGGGGGAAAGGGGTTCCTTCTATATGAATCATTCACAATTTTTGGTGGCCCGGGTCCCTCCAGCCTCCGCTCCCTACCACCAACCACAGTACAAAGTCAAGGATGTGTCTGCTAAATTGAGATGCTATGCAGGGAGTTAAGCCAGGGTGTCCACATCTTGAGAAAAAGGGGGAAAGTATCCTGTAGGATATGAGATATGAGATATTGAGATATGAGATAGGATATGAGATATTGATCATTATGTAGCTCATTTTGAGGGCGACTTCTCTTAAGTTTAACGTGGCCTTTTTCCAATTTTTAGCCACCTGGTATTTGACGGCTAAGGCAAAATATTGGAAGAGTTTATCTTGATTTGTGTTTGGATTGGCTGCATGGATACATAGGAGGTATGTTTCAATTGTGGAAAGGATCGATATGTTTATTAATAGAGTGGATAATTGATTGGATTTCCCCCACAAATCCTGCGCTTTGGAACATCCCCACCATATATGATTAAAGCCCCCTAGAGAGTGACAGCCTCTAAAGCAATTTTCGTTTACTTTAGTTTAATTTTGTGCATTCTCGAAGGTGTGTAATAAATTCGGTAGAAGACTTTGATTAATACTTTGTGTAGGTTGTAGGTGAGAGATCCCCTTGATAGGTTGAAATAGTCCTCTCTCCACATGTTTGTATCTTCGTCTCTATCTAGGTCTTTTTCACATTTTGTCATAAAACTGTGTTTTTTACATTTTTTGGGGTTGTTAAAAATGGAGTACAGGGAGCCCAGGGTTCCTTTTATGGAGGGGAGGTTTTTACAGATCACTGAGAGCCAGGTTGGTCCCGGAGATCCTGTGGTTCGGGTCAGTATTGAAAGCCAATGTCTCAATTTCCTATAATTTCAATTTTCTTTGTGTGGGAAATTGTACTGGGAGCTTAGCTGCTCATTGTCAGTTTATCATTGGTGAACCATGTGCCCATTCTATTTAAGTTGCTAGTTAGCCACCAATTTTTTGATTCTGTGTAGAAATCTGGTATTTAGGATTGGTACAGGTCCATACTGACCAAGTGAGATTGTTCATGGGGTTAGAGTGGCGCTCTTTAGTTTGAAATGATGTTGGATCCCAGATTATAGTATCCCAGGAGTGGGGTCTTAACTGGCAATTTTCTATAGAGACACATGCGGGTTGGTTTTTGCTTGAGTGGGCTAAAGGCAAAAATGCTAGTTGGGCTGCCTTGAAGTACTGCTTTAGAATGGGTTCTCTGTTTAAAGATTATACCCCTTGCTATTCGCGGTGGCTTATCTCTCCATATAAATTTGAATATCATGTTTTGTAATATCTCTAGTTATTTGGTGTCAACTGGAAAGGCTAGAGATCTAAACAGGTATAACACCTTAGGAAGGATATTCATCTTGAAGGAGAATATACGGCCCGTCCATGATATATGGAGTTTGGACCAGTTATGCATATCTGTAGTTAGTTTTTTAAATAGAGCAGGATCATTTACCTTGTATAGTTTGGATACTTTTTTAGTGTTATAGTGATCCAATTGTCTGAGTGTGGTTCCGTTCTATGGTTATAATTAGTGGTCGCCTCGTCTGAGGCTAGTGCTTTGATATTGTTAAGTCTAGTTACTCTGTCCCAGTTAAAGTTTTTGCTGTAAGGTTTAATTAAAATGTAGCCCTCACCTCTTTTCTTGGATTATGTTGTGTCTCCCTGTAGTGGCTGTCACTGTTGCTGGAATTGTGTATGGCAGCTCTAGTTATTGGGATTTTACTCTGATCAGAAGAAAAAAACAGGAAAGGCTGGGAATAATGGAAGCCCAGCCTAGGCCTCAACCACGTGTAATTGAAATTTGATGTAGCCCACTGCAGTTGGGTATGGTTCTTTTCAGCAGACGATCTTGGATTCAAATATGATGGTTTTGTTTGTAAAAAGCAATATTTTGTAAGCTAAGGCCTACTGCTGCAGAACTTTAGCTGTGCACGTCTTGAAGCAACATATTCTAAACTGCCACTCATTTCATGGACTATTTTAAAGCCTTTGACTGTGTGGATCATAACAAAATGGAAAATGGGGGGTAATTAAACTCCCCATTGCTGCAGTGCCCCTCAAAACCTTTTTTTTTTTTTTTTTTGTTTAAATTCTCCCCTGCCCCACCCAAAATAATAAAAAAAAAATAAAAAAAAAATACATATATATATATATATATATATATATATATATTGTGACAAGGATGGGCATACAAAACTGTTTCCAGCTTTGAAATGACTGTCCGAAGGTAGAACAGGAGGATTGCAGTAAACAGTATTTAATGTGCAAAATGAAAACAAAATAAACAAAACAATTAATGAAAAGAAACATCTACATATACATTACATTGTACATTAGTGACTTTCAGGAATGCCCTTGCTAGGCCTGAGCAGCTTATCTGTCTCAGCGGGAAAAAACAATAAAACAATGTGTTTTCCTGCATGCAGTCTCCGTTGTATGCAGATCACAGTTCCACTGTCATCACCCAAATATTGTGTGTAGGGCACCGACCCACACGTCTCTCTGAGTGCCCTCCCCCAGGGACCCTTGATAAGTACTGTTTGTACTTCAGTAAGAAAATATATTTCACTATACAGTCCCTTCCCTGGGGGTAAATCATAGAAATTATAGGTTCCAGGTACCATGTCTTCAGCGGGCTGTAAAACTCTGTGTCGGTTCCAGGTTGCAGTAGGTGAGTCCCTCTGGCTTGGTAGGCAATGCAAGGCGTTCCTTTAAGGCACCTCTGGGGGTGAACTTCCCTGTTCAAAAGGTGCTGGTGCATATTCTACAAAGCAGCTACTCATTCTCAGGTTTGTGTATCAAGCAGGTCCATACACTTGCAGGTCCAGTAACCAGCAAAGTATGCTTGTGCATTTGTGCGAGCAAACTTCCACACAGTTCACTTTAAAGGGTTCTAGAATCTGCAGCAATCCAAAATATAACAGCTCTCTCTGCTAGCTGTAACTTCCAAACACACCTGCGCTAATCAGCGCTGTAGCAGCAGTTAACTCTCTTTCTCCTGGTGAGAAATCTTCATATCTCTGTATCTTGCACCAGCATCTTGGGGGCACTCTTTCACTATATATATATATATATATATATATATATATATATATATATATATATATATATATATATATATATAATGTATGTCTATATGCCAACTTATTAGGTATAAATATAAATATATATATAAAATAAATTATGGGTCAAAGCTTTCATGGGATAAAAATACTGCTCCATAGCACCTCTAGTAGCCAAATCTGGTAATGCATGATTAAGTTTCATTTTGCAATTTTTTGTGTCCCCTCTTCATGTAATCAGGGACAGGGATGTCCTCCCCATCCCCCCTGTTGCTACACCCCTTGAGATGCGAGTACAAGATCATCTTATCGGCTCATAAGAATGGTTCAAGATCGTAAAAGGAGTGCAACAAGGTTGTATATTGTCACCTTATTTATTTAACTTATATGCAGAATACATCATGTGTAAGGCTGGACTGGATGGATTCAAAGCTGGAATCAATATTGCTGGGAGAAATATCAACAACCTCAGATACGCTGATGGTACTACTCCAATGGCTGAAAGTGAGGAGAAAGTAAAGGACCTATTGATGAGGGTAAAAGAAGAGAATGTAAAAGCTGGCCTGTTGCTCAACATTAAAAAGAAGATCATGGCAAACAGCAATCTCAGTTCTTGGCAAATAGATGGGGAAGAAGTGGAGGCAGTGACAGATTTTATTTTCCTGGTATCCAAGTTCTCTTCAGATGGTGACTGCAGCCATGAAATTAAAATATGCTTGCTTCTGGGGAGGAAAGCTATGGCAAACTTGGACAAGCTAGTAAAAAGTAAATATATTACATTATTAATAAAGGTCCTCACAGTTAGAACTCTGGTATTTTCAATAGTAACATAAGGATGTGAGAGGTACGCCATAAAGAAGTCTGAGCGCCGTAGAACTGACGTCTTTGTATTGTGGTGCTGGCGAAAACTGCTTAGAGTAGAGTAGAGGGGTGAGTTGTATACTTAAACATATTTGATCTAATTGACACCAACCAGCCTTCAGATGCTTTAAGAAAAAACTGGAACAGCCACTACCTATATGGCCTCTGCCAAGTCCTCAGATACCAGTGCAAGCGGACAAGCTCCGTCCATGCTAAAAAGGTACGCTAGAGTTCCAGGTAAGGCTGGCTTTGTGGACCTGTTACACTGTGGTTTTGAGGACAGATTTTAAATCCCTTCTGTAGGGGTAATATCATCTTCTATCCATCCAAATAGAATAACTTAGATAAGGAAGTGGTGCTCAGCTGCATGGTGGGCCTTTTCTTAATTCTACCCATTCCAAATGTAATAATATCTCCATTGGGTCTAGAAGAAGTCCAAGAAAAGAAATAAGGAACAAGGTCAATGATTCACCACTTGTCCTATTCGTAAGGGAGGTCTGTGAATGACGGTATTTACACAGCTAACTACTGTCTTTTATGCTTCTTTTGATAAAGCAGTTTGGTCAAAGGAGCAGGTTTGGAGCTTTAATGGTAAAGGAAGAAATCGATGCAGCTTTTCTCTTACTGACAGTGCATAAAGATAGTAGGAGACTCTTGGGATGTGGATTTGATGAGAAATTCTATGCTGACATGTCTCTTCCTATAGGGTGTTCCATTTCCGGGTTGAGTTTTTATGCATTCAGCTAATTTCCTGAATGGAAGATTAAGTCAGTTTCTGGAGATTGTAATCTTGTTTACTATCTGGATGATTTCTTGTTTGTACATCCCTCTGGTTCTTTAGCCTATAGGAGGCTGCAGCAAACCTTTAAAACACTGGCTGCTTCCTTGGGTGTTCCATTACCAGCTAATAAATCTTAGAGCCCTATTTTCTGTTTGCAATACCTGGGGATTGTCTCCATTATTATGGAGTGTAGACTTCCAGAAGATGAAGTGTGCTTTACACTTTGACTTACAGTCTTTATTAAGCCATTCAAAAACCACCCTGCAAACTCTACATGACTGATTATTTCCGTAGGCAGGTTTTTTTTTTGCCGCAGGTTGTTCCTGGCAACAGCAGTATTACACTTCCCCACCATTACATCTGTCTATCTAAGCCTCTAATGGATGACATTAAGGTCTGAGTATCCTTCTTAGAAAAATGTAATGGTCGCTCATTCAATAGAACTGATGGGCAAATAAATACAGAACTTCAGCTGTTCACTGACACTTCTGGGTCAGTTAGCCTAGGTATGTCTTTGGTGTGCAGAGGGTGGCTCCAGGAGTGGGTTCTGGCAGAGTTGATTAAGAATTTAGCCTTTTTGGGAGTCTTCCACATACTTGTTGCTTTGCTCCCTTGGAAGGATACATTTAGCAGTCTATATTCTTCTTTGACAATCTGGGATGGTTCAAGCTATTAATACCCAGTCTGAATCATCCATCCCAGTGGTCAGGCTATTACAGCATTTTATGCTCTGCAGCCTGAAAGTTAACCAGTGGTTCATAGCAAGGACATGTTTCTGGAGCTTTCAATTTCGTCGGTGACTCTCTGTTTCGTTTGTAGTTTGGCAGGTTCAGGCAGTTGGCCCCAGGAGCAGGAGATGGGTGTTTACATTCCCTGTCATTGTTGTGACCTCTGCATTCCAGAAGTAGCCACGTAACTCAATAATTATTTAGCCACGTCTACAGGGGGGAATTTTTAGAGGACATGGTGGGAATGGTGTAAGTTAGAGTATTGGGCTTCACTTTCCCATCACACTTACCATATAATTCACCTGTTGTTGTGGCTCCTGCTATGCTGTGCGGAGCAGGTTTTATCCCACACATGACAGCTCTTTCCTTCCTTGGAGCAGCCACTGAGGCTGCTAGGCTGGGTCTGTATGAATCACTAGTAAGAATATTGGAAGGTGGGAGTCTCAGCGGTTCTCTTGTCTCCTGGTTGCTAACATCTGTGTAAGGATGTTGGGTCACTCTTACATTTAATGGTCAATGAGTTTGGCTGAGGAAAAAACTAATGGTTGGTTAGCCCTGGACTATATGGACAGATTCAAGCCACCTGATGTTTTAGTTTTGCATGTTGGGGTAATGATTTGGAAATGTTACCCATGAAAATGTTTATCAAATGAATGCAGGAATATGTTACGCAAATTCTTACAAGTTTTTCCCAAATTAAGGTTGTGTGGTCAGAAATGGTGAAGCACCACCAATGGTGGGCAGCTTGAGATGAAGTTAGAGAACTTTTCAAAAAAAGATGAATAGAACAATGGCATCCTTTACCAAAAATCTTTGCAGTGTATCTCTTAGGCACATAATTTTTGAATCCCCTGAATATGCATGTTTCTTATGAATGGGGTTCATCTAGATGCGATGGCTTAGGTCTTTTTCTTGTCACTGCTGAACATTGGGGTTGGTCATGTGACCAGTTATGTGTTTTGTCATGTTGACAGTTAATTAATTAAAGTGGCTGTGGCACGATTAATCTAAAGGTGGTGTTTTATTTATTGAGTGAGCTATAAGGGAATAAGGTAGGTGGATGACTCCAGCAACCTCTTAACTAAGCTAAGTCATGTTTTCTGCCAGTGCATGAAGGGAAAATGTAGATAACAGCTAGCGGGTCTTGGACATTTACTTGTGCAATTATTCTAATGTCTTTCATCGCTTTCCCTGTCTCTTAAAGTCCAGTATTAATTTTTTATTTGCATTTACAGAGCTACGAACAGGTGTTTAACCCCCTTGCGAGTCCTATCTGGCACTCCTAGGATTTACTTCTATATTTGCCATTTTGGGTGTGAGAACATTTGCGGGCTTGAGGAATTGTAGGAATTGGAAAGTGATTTGCGATTGTAACATTTACAGGCTTGAAAGATCAAAGGCTTAGCTTGGGTTGGAGTTACCATTTTAACATTGTAGAGATTGTTGAGATTTTCATCCTGTAACCGACAAATCGTTTGTAGCTAGCTAAAAGACACCACTTGAATAGCAAATTAGTTTACGGTCTACATTACAGGTTTCAGTAACTAACAATTGCTCAGTTGAATAGGGGCCAAAGTATGTAAAAATGTTTTAAAATGTAAATGGTAGGACCATACATAACTGATATTATTTTAGTTTGTTAAATACTTCACAAACATGTGTTGTTTATCCAAACTACAATGGTCCTTTAACCCTTCATTTTTATATATCATTAACGTGCCTGTGTCCAATTTATCTAATTGGTCATTTGCAACACCACCTCTGTATATGTGTCAGCGTTCAAGGGTTTATGTGCTCCCCAAGAGATGAACCAGATAGCAAATCTATGTCCCATTGATTGTCCTTTCATATAGCCTTACCAAGTGCAATAGACATAGACAATTACCATTCGATATACATCTCTAAAATATGACCCACTAAAAGTGATGCCAGAATAGGAGAGTTCCCCTTATTGGTGTTGGCAAAGTTCTGTCTTCAGCTGTTGTATGGAATATACAGACACTGGGGAGACACTTAATGGTTTTATTGAGGCAGATGGTAGAGTAGATGAGGTTTTAAATAACTCAAAGGAACAAGTTTGTGGGTGGATAAGCATGGCAAGGTGAATCCATATGGATGAACATGTTAAATGGTTGAGAGATAGTTGAGGCGCAAAATACAAAGGTCCACACAGATATACAGTATAACGAAGTAAGTGTTTATTAACAGGCCACTGTAGTTTGGTAGAATATGCAAATACTTGTGAAGTATGTATCAGACTAATAATTTTAGGCTATAATTTAATGAGCCCATAGATAATCTGTTGCAGACCCTTTCCCATTTGTCTATATTCCAATTCTGAGCTAAATCTTCTTCCCATTTAAGCATGAAATTGGGCTTGTGAATTTTTCGAGGGGTATTGAAAGCAATTTAAAAGCTGTATTTGTTTATTTTACAACATTTTGGACACTATCAAGTCTAGTCCTTCAAAAGAGAATACTATAAATATGACACATCAGTGGCCCTTTAAGGTGTAATATATGAGAATATTTTACAAGTGACCCTGTAGATCCCATCGGATGCATCTCCAGATTGTTGATTTATAACACAGGCCTGATCTTCATTTCAGAGTATTTGTAGGAGTAACCATGCCCCTTGCCATGGTACCATATGACACCAATGTATAGCTTTGTGGTCTCTCCCAGTAGGTACACTCCATTCAGGTTTGAATTGTGGCATTCCTTGTACCACCAGGCTCCCTTACACACGATTGCACAGCTATCGCTACGTTCATCGTTGTCTTGATCCTTGGTGCTGAATTTCATGTTTTTATGATAACTCAGTGAATCTCCTGATAATGACAGAATGAGTACAGAATTAGACATGTTATGTACATTCATTAGCACAAGTACAGAATAAAGTCAGAATCGCACAGAGCAGAAATGTATTTATGGACATTTATATACAGTTATAACAAGTACTTATATATATTTCTGCACAAATATAATACCATGAATTGGAGACCCAGTAGTGGCAAAATATACCGTTGCAGAGATAAAGATTTACTTTTTTAGTTGAACAAACAAAGAGCCCAGGAGCTATTTTTCCCTAACTTCTAAACTAATGTAAATCTTTTGCTCCCCAAGATTAGAGCACTCAGTTCACAGCCACAAATCCTGCTCTGTAGACACAACAGATTTCTGTGCGGGGAGCAGCCAAACCAAGGTTTACGGATGAGACAGGACTCTAGGAGCCAATAGGAAATGTGAACATCATAAATCTGCAGGAACAAGTGCTGTAATAAGGCTGCAGCAATGAAATAGAGATTTATATATACAGTAATTGTTTTGAATTTATAAACATATTTTGATATAAAAAATATGTGGCCATTGTATTTATAGCTTCAATAAATAATGATGTGTTTATTTTGTGCTAAAATATGATATATTTACAGACAATGCATTATAGTGGTTTTGTGACGTGTATTAACCCCGTGAGTTCTGAGTTGTGTGTTACCCTGTATCATCTATATGTACTAAATTGGGAAATCTATTTTTCCCGGTGCTTTACACCTATTCCTCCAAGAACCAAAAAATATTGGGAAAAATAACAAAATCTTTTATTATTTTTTTACTTAGGACAACGACAAATTTAAAAAATTAGGACATTGGATTTTTCTACTAATGTCCCATCTATATGAATACCCCAGTGGAAAAGAATAAAGAGATTATTTTCTGATGTTTTTAATTGTGGTTTAAAAAAAAGAATAATTTGTCGTTGTCCTAAGTAAAAAATGAATAAAAGATGTTGTTATTTTTCCCAATCATTTTTGGTTCTTAACCTGTATCATAAAACGGGCTTAAAACTAACATAAGTTTTTTAATTACACATATGTTGATATCGGACTGTTAAGGGTCAAATAATGTTGACATTTCATCATTTTGTAGTGGTTTTTGGGCTAAACTGTCAGTAGTGACCTGGGACACTACTTGCAGTAGTGACCTGTAGGAGATCTCTCTCAATGTTTTAGGGAGGGGTAATTAAGGGAGGGGTAATTTAGGGAGGGGTAATTAAGATAGCTTAATTTTGTGAGCCAATACGGCTATTTCTTTTAGGGATTAGCATAGGGCCCAAAGTGTGGACTGGACTGTATGAAAGGGAGTGTGACCTATATATATAAATATATATATATATATCAGATGTGGACTACTATTGCACACTTTCTGTTCTAGGAAAAGAAGGTATCAGAGCACTTATAATACTTTCTTACAGTGAATTATCTACTTTAAACACAGTTTCGCAAGCGGCTCGCAAGCGTGACGACAAATTGCAGTTTGACAACTATTATATGTGATTTTAAAACCAACAATAAAGTGAAAGAACGTCGATTAAAATGTGTAAAACTTTTACTGTCCCCATTGTTGACGTAGATGCCTTAAGAAATCACCCATGACATATCATCCGTAATATCTCTATATAAAATATATTGGACAATATTAATCCACACAAAATTGCAAGTATCACAGAAAATAAGGGAGATCACATAAATATTGTAAAAAGGTGCATCAGTAATAATAAATATATAGATAATACTAACCAAATTAAACTTAAGAGGAGATATGATCACCTTATATAAATACATCCAGGGTCAGTATAAAGATTTGTCAGGGGAACTTTTTGTGCCAAGAGGTTTTCATCTGACAAGAGGACATCCCTTGAGGTTAGGAGTAAAAAGATTCCACCTTAAAGAAAGAAAAGGTTTCTTCACAGTAAGGTTGGTTAATCTGTGGAATTCTCTACCAGAGGAGGTGGTGACAGCCGATTCAATAGATAACTTTAAAAGGGGACTGGATTTATTTCTAATTAAAAAGGGAATTCAGGGTTATCCTGGATAATTAGAGAGATAGTATTGATCCAGGGAGGAATCCAATCGCCAGTATCTGGGGCCAGGAAGGAATTATTATTTTTTTCTCTTTGAGACAATTGGCTAAGTTTCACTTGTTTTTTTTTCTGTTTGCCTTCCTCTGAATTAATTAATAATTAAAAAATTAAATAATTGTTTAAGAATTAATTAACAACTAATTAATGAATAACCAATATTGCAGATCAGAGGAGATCTTAAAAGGTTGAACTTGATAGTGAAAATGTCTTTTTTCAACCTTAATTACTATGGGCCTCATTCTATTAGCGGCCGCAGCCGTTGCGGAGCCGCAAGGACCGGCCGCAAGCTATTCGGCTATTCTATTCCCTTACGGCTGGGGGCTCCGGCAGGCTTGCGGCCGGTGCCTTGCTATCTCTTGCGGCCGCTCGCGCCGGAGGAAAGCCTTTGATCTAAAACGGCCGCAAGAGTTTCGGCCGCAAGAAAATCCTGGTTGCAATTCAATTGCTCCGGGAACCCTCTCTGCAAGGCTAAAAACGAGCCGCTGCTTACTTGCAGGAAAGAGGTCTCGCTAGCACCAATTAAGCACATAAAATAGCTCAAATAAAGCCATCCTGCACTTTGAGAGGACTATAAAGGGATTTTAGGTGTTAGAAAAAATAGCACATAATTATCCTGTACTCAAATCCGTAAAATATTTTATTTTTAATATCCGTAAAATATCCATGTAAAAAGTCCAGAGTGCTTGGAGCACTTCAGACACGCCCACGCCGCACTAGGAAAATAAACAGTTAATTTGAACTCGGGTTTGGGCAGATGTGCAAGCTTGAGAGGGGGTTACTATTAATCCTCATGTCACCCAATATGATCCCTAGCATTTACAGAGCTGTACAGTGCAGGCTTGAATTTATTTTTGCGTTTTTATATTTCTGAGCTTACGGCCGTTTCCAAGATATGCGGCCGGCCGTAAGATGAGATCCTTGCGGGGCCGTATAATAGAATCGCGAGTTAACAGAACCCCCGCAAGGAATCGCAGCCTTACGGCCGATTTACGGCCGGTAATAGAATGAGGCCCTATGTAACTATGTAATACTTGTAAGGACCCAGATTAGGGCTGTATGTATTTTATTATGTATTATTTTTTGATAGATTGATATCACCAGCATGAAAATTTTAACCGGGCTAGAGCCATACATAAACAAATTTATATTAATTTAATTAGCATTTTGCGCTTTTTCAGCATTGTTACGAATATCTATCATCATATGATATAAGCTAAATATAAATGTATTATTACTTGCCCTTTTTTTCTATTATTACAAGACGGGTATATAGTTCTGTTTAAAATTGATCCTTGGCTATTTGGATATAATTACTTATATTGCACCACTGCGCTTCTATAAGCGATATAATATTATTACTATTGATTTGTATATATTTGGTATTATCTATATATTTATTATTACTGATGCACCTTTTTACAATATTTATGTGATCTCCCTTATTTTCTGTAATACTTGCAATTTTGTGTGAATTAATATTATCCAATGGGATACATTTTTATATAGAGATATTACGGATAATATGTCAGTGTGTGATTTCTTAAGACATCTACGTCAACAGTGGGGACAGTAAAAGTTTTACAAATTTTAATCGACGCTCTTTCACTTTGTTGTTAATTTTAAAATGTATTAATAATAGTTGGAATTTTATTTTACTATGTCTATGTCTTTAAGGGTTAACAGATAGCATTATAAGTGTTCTGTTGCTTTTCTTTTCCTTTGATTTTTCACACTTACTATATGGAGGTCTATGGTTATTTGAAACTGATATATATATATATATATAGACTTATATCCAGTTAGGTTGTATCATTATTATATGTAGACCAATCTTATACAAAATTCTGTAAAAATAAATGTATTTAATACACTTTCAGTTCTCACATCTCTCTCTATCTCCCTCTCCTTCCCTACATCTTTCTCTTCTCTTCTTCCTTTCTTAGTCCTATTTGTAATTCTTTGTATAAGCTTATTGTCTGTGGCTGCTAATTCTTTTCACAATGCAACATTAGTGAAATTAAACAGTCCATGCCATGTCCACAGCTCATGAGAAAAAGGACACCAAAACGAATATATTTATTCTGTATCACGAGAGGGTAGAAGGTCATATGGAAAACGTATTTTGAACTGATCAAGAATTGATATTGTCAATTATTGCTTGTATAGCCCTTAAAGTTTTCCCCTTTAAGATACTGCTCAGATAATGAGGTCCATGACGTGACAGGTAAATTGATTTAATTTTACTAATGTATGTTTCCACTGCTTATTATATATGGTGCTGATATTAAATGTAGCAACCGAACAGTGGGGGTTTAAGTTCCCGCTGTTCCTTTTTTTATATGAATATTTTTATTTAGTTTAAATCATTATTTTAAAAGCATTACAACGCCCATAGTTGAATATAGTTGAATAAACTGTAGTATTTGGCAAGCAAGCTAAAAAACATGAAAAAAATGGAAGCAATAGGGTTGAAACACACAAAATGTTATTTTACAATCAGATTTTTTAACCCCCAGATTATAATTCTACAAATTTTACAATAGCTGAAAATGAGTCATATAACTTAAATAGAACTAATAGAGGAAATGTAAATAATTACTTTAAAAGCAAGTTAGGAAGTATGGACAGAGCTCTGTACTACAACCAGCTAGAGATATGGACAGAGGTTACCACTGGGACAGGCAAGAGTTATGGACAGAGGTCAGCATCGGAACCGGCAAGAGATATGGACAGAGGTTACCACTGGGACAGGCAAGAGATATGGACAGAGGTCAGCATCGGAACCAGCAAGAGATATGGACAGAGGTTACCACTGGGACAGGCAAGAGATATGGACAGAGGTCAGCATCGGAACCGGCTAGAGATATGGACAGAGGTTAGCACTGGGACAGGTAAGAGATATGGACAGAGGTTAGCACTGGGACAGGTAAGAGATATGGACAGAGGTCAGCCGTGGGACAGGTAAGAGATATGGACAGAGATCAGCAATGGAACAGGCAAGAGATATGGTCAGAGATCAACACTGTTACAGGCAAGAGATATGAACAGAGGTTAGCACTGGGACAGGTAAGAGATATGGACAGAGGTCAGCACTGAAACAAGGCAAGAGATATGGTCAGAGATCAACACTGTTACAGGAAAGAGATATGGACAAAGGTCAGCACTGGGACAGGTAAGAGATATGGACAGAGGTCAGCACTGGAACAGGCAAGAGATATGGTCAGAGATCAATACTGGAACAGGTAAGAGATATGGACAGAGGTCAGCACTGGGACAGGTAAGAGATATGGACAGAGGTCAGCACTGGGACAGGTAAGAGATATGGACAGAGGTCAGCCGTGGGACAGGTTAGAGATATGGACAGAGATCAGCAATGGAACAGGCAAGAGATATGGTCAGAGATCAACACTGTTACAGGCAAGAGATATGGACAGAGGTTAGCACTGGGACAGGTAAGAGATATGGACAGAGGTCAGCACTGAAACAAGGCAAGAGATATGGTCAGAGATCAACACTGTTACAGGAAAGAGATATGGACAAAGGTCAGCACTGGGACAGGTAAGAGATATGGACAGAGGTCAGCACTGAAACAAGGCAAGAGATATGGTCAGAGATCAACACTGTTACAGGAAAGAGATATGGACAAAGGTCAGCACTGGGACAGGTAAGAGATATGGACAGAGGTCAGCACTGGAACAGGCAAGAGATATGGTCAGAGATCAATACTGGAACAGGTAAGAGATATGGACAGAGGTCAGCACTGGGACAGGTAAGAGATATGGACAGAGGTCAGCACTGGAACAGGCAAGAGATATGGTCAGAGATCAATACTGGAACAGGTAAGAGATATGGACAGAGGTCAGCACTGGGACAGGTAAGAGATATGGACAGAGGTCAGCACTGGGACAGGTAAGAGATATGGACAGAGGTCAGCCGTGGGACAGGTTAGAGATATGGACAGAGATCAGCAATGGAACAGGCAAGAGATATGGTCAGAGATCAACACTGTTACAGGCAAGAGATATGGACAGAGGTTAGCACTGGGACAGGTAAGAGATATGGACAGAGGTCAGCACTGAAACAAGGCAAGAGATATGGTCAGAGATCAACACTGTTACAGGAAAGAGATATGGACAAAGGTCAGCACTGGGACAGGTAAGAGATATGGACAGAGGTCAGCACTGAAACAAGGCAAGAGATATGGTCAGAGATCAACACTGTTACAGGAAAGAGATATGGACAAAGGTCAGCACTGGGACAGGTAAGAGATATGGACAGAGGTCAGCACTGGAACAGGCAAGAGATATGGTCAGAGATCAATACTGGAATAGGTAAGAGATATGGACAGAGGTCAGCACTGGGACAGGTAAGAGATATGGACAGAGGTCAGTACTGGAACAGGCAAGAGATATGGACAGAGGTCAGCACTGGGACAGGTAAGATATATGGACAGAGGTCAGCACTGGAACAGGCAAGAGATATGGACAGAGGTCAGCACTGGGACAGGTAAGAGATATGGACAGAGATCAATACTGGAACAGGTAAGAGATATGGACAGAGGTCAGCACTGGGACAGGTAAGAGATATAGACAGAGGTCAGCACTGGAACAGGCAAGAGATATGGTCAGAGATCAATACTGGAACAGGTAAGAGATATGGACAGAGGTCAGCACTGGGACAGGTAAGAGATATGGACAGAGGTCAGCACTGGGACAGGTAAGAGATATGGACAGAGGTCAGCACTGGAACAGGCAAGAGATATGGTCAGATATCAACACTGGAACAGGCAAGAGATAAACCAGGTGTGATGGAAAGAGCTCAGCTCTACAACTTGCAGGAGGTATAGTCAGAGCTTGGTACTAAAGAACCAGCTGTTATGGAAATAGGTCAGCTCTACAACTGGCAGGAGGTATGGTCAGAGCTTGATACTAAATAACCAGGTGTTATGGAAAAAGGTCAACTCTACAACATGTAGGAGGTATAGAAAGTGCTTGGTATTAAAGAACCAGGAGCCTCATTCAATTAGAAGCCTGGAACTCGATCGCAGATAGCCGAATGTCTGCGGGTGTGTTGAGGGCTCCCTTTGGTCCCCGATTGCAATGCTATTCAATTGTTCAAGCCCACAAGTTACGGGCCCCAAGCCAAAACCGTAAACCAGGCACTTCAGGGTTGGAATGTAATCAATTCAGCAAGCCCATAACCGCCCATTTTGATTCAGCCAATAGAAAATTCGACTGTCACTATTACGGCAGTAAAACATGGAGTTTACATGTCAATCAATTAGGTTCATGAGTCCTGTTATGATTCCCCTGAACCCCCTTTGGGGTCAGTAAAAGTTGAGTTGTTTAATATACTTTTATGTTAATTTGATTATTCTATATGTGTTATGTCATGTTAATTAATATGTAAAATGTTATGCTATGTTATGTTATGTTGTTGACTATATGATTAATTGTGTCTAGTGTGTAAGGAGTTAAATGGTTTAGAATGTTGTGTGGTCGGTGGTAACTGTCAGAGAGGGGAGAGAGCAGTTGGCAGTTGAGTTTTTTCTGACAGAGAGAGAGATGTATTGGTGTCTCTGAGGGCAGTTGAGATAATGCTGGGTTGAATGTCTTAAAGTATATATATATATGTTCCTAAGCCAAGGAAAGGAGACATATATTGAAGACAGATATGCTCCTATCTAAAAAGGGAGGTAAGAAGATAACCGCAATGACTGTATGAATGAAGTTGCTGTTATGATACCTTATAGATGAGCCCTTGTCCACAGAAATAAAAACAGTTTCTGATTTCTTATAATGCTGAGCCTGCATTCATATTCTTAAAGACTACATCTAATTTAAGAGACATCAGCTGTCTTAGTGAAGAGATCAAAAGAATCTGGTAGATCTGCTGGGTAGGTTTGGCAATAACAGCCTTATCAAGCCCGACTGAGAAGAAGTAGATTGTGACAAGTCCGATATTCGATCAGACTCACAAATCCCGAAAATAAGGAATTATGAAAGAATGCCAATACTGTTCTAGTCCATATGGGTGGACTGATATGTATTAACTCATTGATACCCGAGATCGATTTAACCACAAACAATTATTTTTATTTCCTGCCGATTTGCGAGCTTGAGACTGCTCTGCAATTTATTCTAATGCCTATCATCACTTTCCCTGTTATTTAAAATGCAGTATTGCTTTTTTTTTTTGCATTTACAGTGATACGAATAGGTGTTTAACCCCTCTAGCACTCGTTGGATTTTCTCCTTCATTTGCCGGGCTTGGGGAAATTGAGCAATTGAATAGTTTTTTGCTTGAAAGTCATTCGAGCCCGCAAAAAGATGCCAATTGAATAGCAAAATTAGCTTGCAACCTCACTTATGGCTCCTGGATCTCCAGAAAACTGAATTGAATGAGAGCCCAGGTGTTATGGAAAGAGATCAGCTCTACAACAGGCAGGAGGTATGGACAAAGGTTGGTACTAGAAGAACCAGGTGCTATGGAAAGAGCTCAGCACTAGAACAAGCAGGAGATATGGCCAGATCTTATCATAAGAAAAAGCTAAAGACATGGGGAGAGCTCAGCCAGAGGACTGACAAGCAAATTATGGAGATAGCTCACGACTTGGATAGTCTGGACAGTGCTTGGTACTAGAACAGGCAGTGTTACTGAGACTAGAACAGGCTAACGATGTGGACAGAACCTAGGGACAAGGCATTAGTATATCAATACTAGAACAGACAGGAGAAATACTATAATTTTATTCAGAAATCAACATCACTGTACTTAGCAATAAATTAATCTTAGTCACTTTACTTGTAATATTCCCATCCCAAGCTGCAATGTACTCTCCCATTCCCTGCACCTTGTGGTGCCGCACCATCTCTTACCTGCAGTCCCCTCCTTGAAGTCTCCCAGTAATAACTTGTACTTCTCATCCTCTCCCAGAACTTGGAAGGATGAGTATTTGGCAAAGTGCTTTGTGGTCCCAAAGTCCTGGAGGTCAACACGGAGCTCCCAAGTGCCTGAGAGGGGAGGGTGGAAGTTAAATGTAGAACATTTTTGGAGATGTACTCCAATACATTCAAAGACTAAAGATTTTACAGTCAATAACTGCTCTATGGATTTTGTGTTTTTTTTTTTTTTTGTGTGTGTGAGAAGATGCAGGGATAAAACCCCCCATTACCAGATGATGTTAACTTGTGCAGATTATCATTCCCCAGCCAGAACTCATTCAGGCGACTACCAAACCCTGTCTTGTAAGAATTCCAGTCACGCAAGAAGTCAACTGAACCATCCCAACGCCTCTGGAAAACCTGCAGAACAGAGGAAAGATGATGACATATTATGAGGAAAGGTGACATAAATGGTGTTACTGCAGGTAGAGAATTTGTTAAGGGTCAGGAGCAAAGGGAAATGGCGGATGAGTATGTGTGCATGGATGCAGGATTATGGATATTAGGGTAAGAGAGATTGGAGGTTAAGGCAAGTTGTGATTGAGGTTAAACGTCAGCAGAAGTAACATGAAGAAGAACAGTGGAGAAAGATGAAAAACTAGATTCTTTATCATCTTCCAAATACGTGCCACCATTCCACAGACGTTCCACATGCAAGAAAGTGTGAAACCCCACAGAGTGTTGTAGATTTATGGGGCAGAGGCAGCAACGCCTGTTTATTACATGACAAACCAAAATATGGGACTGAGGTTTGGAGGAGACAGGAGAAAAAAAGATTTTAGGAAAATTTCAAGCTAAGGCATAATTAATAAAATGTGATTAAAGCTATTATTTAATTGGAAAACAATGCTTGCTAGTTTGCTATATGCTTAATATGTCATGCAAGGTTTTCCTAAAATCTACCCCTTGATCAGGGCTGCACTTAATTTAACAAAGCGGTCACTTTATTGACACATTTTATGTTAAGGACTTGTGATGACAAACTCCTGATTCATCTCAGTCTTATGAGTTCTGTTTTTATGGCAAAGTATTTTGACTGAATATCCATCCTTGTTGGACTTTTACCCAACCGAATACTCAAATCTATATTGATACATAGATTCTTATCTGATAGGCTTGGATGGTGGCCCTGAACCTATTGTCATCACACTGATATCTATACCTGTGTCATGTGAAGGTTAGACTGGAAATATTGAAACGTCATATAACATGTAGCATACTATGAGCTCAAGCTAACTTGCTGCAGAAAATATACAAGGTCAGTTTGATGACATTATTTAGAAAAAGAGTTCTTATAAAGGAAAGACTTGTACACTTGCTCCTCACTTACTATCCATCCTCCTCCGTCAGTGTGCATATCACACAGCACCTTCAGTGGTTGGTCTCCATCTGGGTATATTGTGTACCAGTCACTTAGAACTGAGCCCTGATCCAGCAGCTCCTTACAGTTCCTGGCCGCTAAGAGATAAAGTCAAGAAACATGTATTATATACTATAACTCCAGGAGAACGGTTGTCCGATGAGTCAGCAATTTGGTTAGATGGGCAAATGGTCATTGCTCCTATCTTCAATTCATTTGATAAATTTGCTATTGCTGGAACTCTGGGGTCAGCGGTGGGGTCACCAGTCAACTAATTTGAACAAGCCATTTTTTTCTTATCCTTTGCAGTAAGATTATTAAATGACAAATTTACAAAACAGCTGTCTAAGAACTTATGTGGATATGAAATGATCTGTTAAACATAAATATGGCTTAAAATTAACTAGATAAAATGTTATGAATAAAGCTGTATGATGGCAAAACAAATATACATCTACTTCTATTTAAGTTATATTGTGTATTTTATGTTATATCTTATTACAGGTTTGAGGAATAATCCAAATGAAATTCTTGTAACACTTAAATCAAAGTAGAAACAGATCCATTTTATTTCAGCCATGTTGAAATTAAAGGGGCAACGTTTCGAACACACAGGTGCTTTTTCAGCCTCTGACAATAAATTAATGATCCAATACAGTCAATTTCACAGGCTTATAAAGGGTTCTAAGTAAGGGGGGGTCCAAGCACTTCACATGTCAATAAACACCTATATTTACACCATAACAGGGACATTACTATGCCTACCCTAGATTACATAAATGGTATAAGATTAAACTCTATGTTTAAACCACTAGGTTCTAGAGTATCTAACTCTTTGATCCAAAACACTACTCTTCTTAACAATAACAATTTAACGTTCCCCCCTCTTCTAGGTTTCTGCACCTGTTCAATTACCTGGCATCTCAATTGATTTACATGATTACATCCCTCAAAATGTTCTGGTATAGGTAAGTCCATTTATTTATTTCTAACGGTGCTTTTAGATTGTGACTTCTTTGATTTATTGTCTGGATAGTGTCACCAACATATAAAAGACCACATGAGCATTTAATGGTGTAATAAGGAATAAGATTTGTGGAATCAAGTATGTCACTCACCATAGACTGAGTCAGATTTGCCAGAATCTCCTTTCTCTCCTATTAGCCAGAAAACATTAATGTTAGTGATAACTAAAGATTATACACTGTATTTGTGGGTAAATAGATTACATATAACATAATATATTGTATATTCTCCGTATATTTTCCTTTTCGTCAATATAATTCTGTAAGAGTAAACAATAATTTTCAGATATATTTTACTCAAAGAATTAATGCAGTTTTTTTATAATAATATATAATAAATAATTAGCAATAAAATCAGCCTTTTTGATAATGTTTTTAAACTTTAGCCTTGCATCCTCCAGACCAGTCTGAAGAACATGGAGCCCAATTCAATTGAGGTTTCAGGCGATCCGGGAGCCCTTTAGTGAGGTCGCAAGTTAATTTGCTATTTAATTCTCGTCTTTTTGGGGGCTTCAAATGGGTTTACGAGTTAGAGCCTTGACAATATGCGATGGTTAAACCCGTAATTTACAACTTCCCGGAGCCTTTGATCTTTCACTTTCGCTAGAGTTACGATGGCTAAAATCGTAAATCGCTATTCAATTGCTTCAATTCCCAGGCTGCACTTGCTTTCAAACCTGTAAATGAGAAATGTAGCCCAAAGTCCGACGGGTACTAGAGAGGCATCGCACGGGCTTTAAAAGCCCTTACGTATGCTCCCCCTAAACGTCCCCTCTGCTCCTAACCCCCCACTCCTAAAGTAAACCCCCATGATGCAAGGGTCCCCATCGGGACTCCTGCAGGGTCCCTACATTAACCCCTTGCTGAAGGAGTCCCAATCGGGACCCTGAAGCATTTAAAAATGTAAATCCCCCGGCACGGGCCCTTAAATGTCCCACAGCACACAAATAGTTAACCCCAGACGCGGGGGTACTGTAAGTACCCCCGCGGCACATAACATTATGCTGTGGGGTCCCCATTGGGACCCCCACAGGGCCCCTACATTAACCCTTGCTATGGGAGCCCCACGCAGCATTTAAAATTCAAATACCCTACCTTGCGGATCCTTAAAGGACCTTAAAGGTCATTAAAGGGACAGCACTACAATTGTCATTAACCCCCAAAATTAACCCCATCACTTAAGGGTGCTCTATACAGACCCCCATGAGTCTCTACTTAACCCCATCAGTCCCATAAGGGTCTATATAGAATCCTATGGGACAATAATTAACCCTGACATTTTACACTATAAGTGCCATGAGGGTCCTCCAGGACCCTCATGACACTAAATCTAAGCACTACCCTACACTATTAACCACCCCAATAAACTAATAAATCTAAATTAACTCCCTCTAAGTAATTAACCCCCCTTTAAGTAATTAACCCCATTTAACCCTCACCATATCTAATTAATCCTATCACTAACCATTTAACCCTATCTAGACCCAGTTATCCCTATCTAGTCCTAGATGACACTAACTGTACCTAATTACTCCTAACTGTACCTAATTACTCCTAACTGTTTCCCAATAAGCCCTAACTGTACCTAATTACCCCTAACTGTACCTTATTACCCCTAACTGTACCTATTTACCCCTAACTGTACTTCATTACCCCTATAGGTAAATAGGTACAGTTAGGGTTAAATAGGTACAGTTAGGGTTAAATAGGTTTAGTTAGGGCTAATTAGGTACAGTTTGGGTAAATATGTACAGTTACAGGTAAATAGGTACAGTTAGCGTCATTTAGGAACAGTTATGGGCAATTGGGTACAGTTAGGGTTAAATAGGTACAGTTAGGGTTAAATAGGTACAGTTGAGGGTAATTGGGTACAGTTATGGGTAATTTGGTACTGTTTGGAGTAATTAGGTACAGTTAGGGTTTATTGGGTACAGTTAGGGTTAAATAGGTACAGTTAGTGTTACATAGGACTAGATAGGGATAACTGGGTCTAGATAGGGTTAAGTGGTTAGTGATAGGGTTAATTAGGTATGGTGAGGGTTAAATAGGGTTAATTACTTAGAGGGGGTTAAATTCTTAGAGGGAGTTAAACTAATAAATCTAAATTAACTCCTTCTAAGTAATTAACCCCCCTTAAAGTAATTAACCCTATTTAACCCTCACCATACCTAATTAACCCTATCACTAACCACTTAACCCTATCTAGACCAATGTATCCCTATCTAGTCCTATGTAACACTAACTGTACCTATTTAACCCTAACTGTACCCAATAAACTCTAACTGTACCTAATTACTCCTAACTGTACCAAACTACCCATAACTGTACCCAATAAACCCTAACTGTACCCAATTTCCCCTATAAGTAAATAAGTACAGTTAGGGTTAATTGGTACAGTTATGGGTAATTAGGTATAGTTAGGGGTAAATAGCTCTAGATAGGGTTACATGGTTAGTGATAGGGTTAATTAGGTATGGTTAGGGTTAAATATGGTTAATTACTTAGAGGGGGGGTTAATTACTTAGAGGGGGGTTAAACTAATAAATTGAAATTTACTCCCTGTAAGTAATTAACCACCCTTTAAGTAATTAACCCTATTTAACCCTCACCATACCTAATTAACCCTATCACTAACCACTTAACCCTATTTAGATCTAGTTATCCCTATCTTGTCCTATGTAGCACTAACTGTATCTATTTAACCCTAACTGTACCCAATACACCCTAACTGTACCTAATTACTCCTAACTGTACCTAATTACTCCAAACTGTACCCAATAAATCCCAACTGTACCTAATTAGCCCTAACTAGACATATTTAAACCTAACTGTACCTAATTACCCCTAAATGTACCTAATTACCCCAGTTAGGGGTAATTAGGTACAGTTAGGGGTAAATAGGTACAGTTAGGGGTAATTAGGTACAGTTCAGGGTAGTTAGATACAGTTAGGGTTTATTGGGTACAGTTAGGGGTAATTGGGAAAAGTTAGGGGTGATTGGGAAAAGTTAGGGGTAATTGGGTACAGTTAGGGTTACATAGGACTAGATATGGATAACTTGGTCTATATAGGGTTAAGTGGTTAGTGATAGGGTTAATTAGGTATGGTGAGGGTTAAATAGGGTTAATTACTTAGAGGGGGTTAATTACTTAGCGGGAAGTTAATTTAGATTAGTTTATTGGGGTGGTTAATAGGGTAGTGTAGGGTAGTGCTTAGGCTTAGTGTCATGATGGTCCTGGAGGACCCTCATGGCACTTATAGTGTTAACGTCAGGGTTAATTAGAGGCTCATGGCGGTCTGTATAGAGCCCCATGAGTGATGGGGTTAATTTTAGGTAGAGGTTAATGACAATTGTAGCGCCTTTAAGCACCCACAAGGCGGGCTATTTGAATTTTAAATCGGGAACCCCACACCAAGGGTTAATGTCGGGACCCCGCAGCAAGGTTTCCTTCAGTGAGCCTGTTGGAGTTCCTGCAGGTTTGATTGCCGTCATGATGACGGTCTCATTTACTATTGGCTCCGTCTAAGCAGTAGCTACAGGCTTGCATGTGCAAGCCCTGCTCTGCTTACATATGGAACCAGGGTTTACGATTTCAGATCTTCAGCAGCGAGTAGTGGCCTTGTTCAATTGAATAGCACCAGAATAATAGCACAGTGCGAGCCCACAGAGATTCAGCCTACTGTGATCGAGTTGCGTGCTTGGAATTGAATGTGGCTCCTATCTAGGACAGCATCCTCGACAGATCTGCTGCCACCATTTTAAAGTTCTTTTGTAAATTGTAAATTCACACTGAATTTATGCCTTGAAATACAAATTTTATTGATAATCAGTTATTAAATAAATAAACAAAATCCTGCTGTACAACTGTTACAGTGGTTCTTTAATTAATGTAGCTCATTAATAACTAAAGCTCATTTATCTAACACTCCATTACATCTATATATATTTCTTGCTCCTCTTGTGTTGGTGTGAGAGCAGAACAATCATGCAGGTTACTAGGTTAAAGGATCAGTTTAGTGGTCTTATAATGGGCTCTCTAAAGAGTTGTTATGTATGGCTTGGTAAGAATAAAAACTTTATAAAACTTTTACTGTACATTTAAACAATGAATTACTATTTTTATATCATCTCCAAGACTGTATAAGCTCCAGATCTCTCCACCCCCTGAATGATGTATTGCTTCTGGAGTGAGAGCCACCCAGGGGGAAGTACAGAAGTGGAAACCTTTTGAGACCACTCACATGAGCTGCTAGCCATGTACACAAATACACTTTCTAGTCACCGCCCACTATCCTACTGCAAGTACAGTATTTCTGGTTGGAGAGCATTCCTATCTGGGTGGCTCCCACTCCAGAGACAATACATAATTCAGGGGTGGAGAGATCAGGAGCTCATATTGACTAGAGGCATGATTAAAATAGAAATTAATTGTTTAAATGCACAATAACATTTTAATAAATGTTTCTTTTTTTCATCAGGCCCTATCTAATTGTACTTTACTGAGCCCATTATAAAGTTGCCCTTTAAGTGAGACATCACCAACAGAGACAGAGGAAGCAATCTGGATATCCGGAGACCTCACCTTTCTGTCCTTGTATTCCAGAGGCACCATTTTCACCTGTTCCAAAAATAAATAACCACATTAATATCTGTACAGTAATGAAAGAGATAGTACTATTAATACAAGATTCCATAGTTATCAAATATTAAATCTTTTGGAGGTTCAGCTCTTCACCAATGTCTGGATTAGAAGTCCATTCTTGGGAAATATCTCCCACCGATTAGAGATAATATATATATTTGTATATATTGATATACATTATAATATACGGGTAATAAGAGCCATTCCGATTGGCACACATGGTATACGTGCACCTAATCCTTCTGTATCACACTGCTACTGAATTTATAATGAATGTAAGAAATTAATACATTGCAATGGTGACTGAATTTGTTACCCACCTTTCTGTCCTGTTGGACCGGCCTTTCCAGAGTCACCTATAGATCCCTTTTGCCCTGAAAATTAAAAAAATAAATTGATATACAATAGGTATAAACAGGTGTAATAATGTCAAGGTATTATAGATTTATGGGCCTGTTTACTAAAAAAAAATTCTGATCTTGTAGCATATATATATAGGACATAGTGGTATTCATTGGAGGTGTCCCGATTTTGTGCAAATTCTTGTTAAACCCATTATGTCTACTAGAAGTCATATGCAGCAGATACACTGACCTGATGATCCAGGTTCCCCCTTTTGGCCAGAAGATCCTGTTGTCCCAGGACAACCTCTAAGAATGGTCAACTTGTCTGAGCTTCCGATTCCCACAATCTTCACTTCTGTCGATAGAGAAAGACTGGGAATGAGGAGAGAGAGAGACTTAAACGGCCAGTGTAAGCTCCAGGTAAAGGGCTGTGATCATCTAGTCCACAACTTGTTCCTTCAAGAAATGCGCCACCTTTAAGCAAAATAGTTTTGAAGTTAATGTATCCTGCCTGAGGTGCTGGGTCTGTGTCCACCTCTCTCCCTCTACATGACGCACACTGTTTGTCTGGTACCCATGATATAGCAACCATTGGTGAACAGGATGGGGATAAGGGATCATGACCTGGAATTGGAGTGGGAAGGACAGCATGAGTCTTATGGAGGAGGGGTGGACACGTTTGATCCTGAAGGGCTGGATTTTAAGGTTTCCTTTCTGTGCATTGGTGAGTTAATCAGGATGACTGAATAAGCTATAATCTCACCTGTAGGCAGCAGAGATATCCTCAAATCCAGGCCTGTGTGTTGCCCTCCAGGGCTGAACTTGCCCACCCTTGTTTTAAGGGAATAGGCAACCACCTTCCATTAAGAGCTTCTCCCTAAGACCCATTCACTCCAAGCCCAGGCCATGCCTGCCTATCCCCATCCTATTCCTAAACCCAATATTGGTGTCACTCTTTGGTTAGACAAGGTTTAGTGTGTAGGAGAATGGACTGTAGGTGGGTCAAGGCATTCCTTACATCTTGTATGTTTGTAAATTAACCATTGTTAGGACCATCATTCTGCATAAACATTAACATAACATAACTAATGACCTCATGTGGAGGAATAGTCACACATGGCCACATCACAGTGCCAAGGAGAGATAGGTAATAACTAAATAGTTACAAGATGTAACATTGCCTGGCTTCCAGATAAATGCCACGTACAGAGGGGGAGGTGGGGACAGACCCAGCACCTCAGGCATGTGAGATTCACTTTAAAATAATTTTATTTACAGATGTCTTTATAAACCCATTACATGAACTAACAAGTGAGTGGACTAGATATTCACAGCCCTTATACTGACCATTTAAAATAAGTAACAGATTGGAAAACATATACAAATAATTTGAATATAATGAATTTTGTGAGGACGGAGCAACCAAAAAAAAAAATCCATAGTCAAAAATAACCTGAATTTACAGTTGAATTTCAGAATATAAAGCCATGCGCTATTGCCACTAACTGGTTAGTATGGGACACTGCACAGCAAGTACAGTAGAGTTTGAGTCTTTATGAGTTGCAGTGGGCAGACCCATACTGGGACTATTTGATTTTATGCAATAAATAACCACTTCTTAAAATAAAGTACAAAAAAGTAGTGAGATATATAATTATATATCTGGTAAAATCCAGAACATTTCCTTACCAACTAGCCAAAAATGAAAAATGTAAATTTTATTAAGAGCTGTTCAATTAGAAAACCTAAAAAACATAAATGCAATGCTGGGCGGATATAAACAGAAAATATAAATACATAATGTGTTTATGTTTTTATCTAAAATAAAAGTTTTCCATTCTGTCTGTGAATTCTGAAACATACAAATTAAATCACACCATGTTTCACTCTTTAATACCAAACCATTTTACATGGCCAGTTTACAGTTTATGTATTGTATTATAATACAACTTCCAAGCACCATAAAGACTGGATGTACATGGATTTACTTTAAAGATGATTTCATCTCCCTTAGTGAGCTAAGTAGCATCTTCCGTTCCATATGCACTAACTATTATACCATAAGGAGTCTGTCATTCCCCATATGACTAGAGTGTAAGCTCTTCTGGCAGGGACTATATAACCCATTGGTTATTTGTATGTAAATTTCACATATATTATCATGTAATTACATTGTACATTTATAGCGCCACATTGATTTATCGCGCCACATTGATGGCGCCTTACAAATAAAAGTACACATATACCCCCCATTGGTATCACACTTTATAGTCAAAAGAGACTATACAATAATAATAAAATAATAATAATTATAAACTAAAATAATACAATATAAATAACAATAACAATTATTATTATTATTAGTATTTATATTAATATTACCATTACCATTATTATTATTATTATTATTATTATTATTATTATTATTAATAATATGATACACCGCTCATTACATTAGAGTCTTATTATATTATATTATATTACGTATTTGTTCTAGATTTAGTCCCATTCTTTACTCACTGTGATAACTTTATAGAGGAGCAATGTATACTTATAACAAGATATTTTGGTAAGTGTCCTACTAAGACTCTTGAGGCCTCTTCTTCAGGATCAGTGTAAAACATTCATACTTTCACTGATCTTCAGATCTTGGTAATTTATATTTATGGCTACTGGACAAGCCAATGCTTTAATATCCCTGGAATCAGTCAGCATAAACTGAGTGCAAATTATATTGTGTTCATTTAATTTCACTTTATCTTTCCAGCAAAGGAATCTGTGGATTATTCCAAATGAGAACCATCCCCAAATGACTGATCCTAAAAGTACATTTTGAATTGGACACTTGACAAAAGGTCCTAAACAAATTTATCTCAAAATCTAACAGAAGAGTTTCTGAAATCCTAACCCCGCTCCTATGTTTAGGGGTCACTTACCTGGACAGGTGTCCTCAGCATCACTGAGAGTGGTCAGTATCCAGAGCACTGTGAGGGCTGATGTCCACATGATGGTGTTGGGTGTTTGCTCCTCGTGTCTCAGCTCTCTGGGTCTATATGGTTTGAGCAGAGAATGAACGAGCTTGATATGAGATATCAGTAACTCTTTCTTATATGAAGACCGCCCATCTTTCCCCTCCCCTATCTGAAGACCTCCCCTTCTTTTAATCCCTATTATTTTAGGCCTCCTAGTTCTCTCCCTGCCCTTCCTAGACATTGACCTCTTAATAACCTCCTCTCTGTACCATTGAGCAATATCCTTACAGAACAACATGTAACCAGCCAAAATATCTCGGATCTACAAAATGTTGCAGTTGAGGAGAATCTGGGAAACATCAAGATATTGGAGTTTATGGACATATACCATCCTAAGAATAAGTTAATAATTTTCTATATATTACTATAGTGGCTGTTTTTCTATAAAGTGATATCTTTGTGGTTCATTGTGTTTGATAAGAGTGGAGGAAATCCATAACAACACTGGGGGTAGGTTGTGTTTATTTATGTGCTGGCAAAAACAGTGTCAATAATTAGGCAGATTATTAATATTAACGAGCTTTACCTATGTATAATACAACACAAATATCTCAGCAATAAGTTACGTTAAACAACAATAACCTTTACAATGTATAGTTATTAAGTTGCATCATTTTTTGCCTTTTTAAGGAGAACTATAAAAAACAACTTGACTTTGGGGTGACAGTCCCTTTAAAAGCATTATATGTGCTAAATGGTTTCATTGGAAACAGTGCAAAAATGTCAAGAGTGCTCAGTTACTTTGCTCTAGAGCTACATCTTGGTACCACTTTACTTGTACTGGATTTCCTTGCTTGACCCAGCTTCTTTATTATTTATTCTGACCCCTTGACTGTTAATGGTTATTCTTTATCTACAGTTTGCCATGACTTTTGGACTGATTGTGATTCTGTTTGGGGTTTTTGCGATTGGGTTCGGTGATGCCACAATCTGGTAGGCCCGATTGCTTTTGTAGTTACTTAGGTAATTATTACCGGGGTGTGGTGATTTTCACAGTTTCCTACTGTGTTTAGTCAGGTGAATTTAGGCAGTCAGATGTGCCGCTATCCCCCAAGACACTGTTCATGCCGGAGAAGAGTATAAGTTATATTTGGGGGAGAAAAATGTAGAAAGTGCATGATCTGGGGTGTGTTTTAATCCGAAGATCACAGTTAGTGTCTTATATCAATCAGTCCTGGGACTTTCCATTGGGATTCTATTCCAAATCTCCAATGTGTATCGTCACTGGACTTTATGGTCAATATTTCTACCTCATCTGATATTGTCTCTCTGTCACGTGTGCGTGATGAGTTCGGTAACTAGTTGTTCAAAGAGTATTCACAAATGGTTTTCAAAAAAGAATATATCTTTATTTACAAAAGTCAAATTTTATTGTATATTGTCTGATTATTATATAATGACTAGCGACTTGCCCGTCAAAAATGATGGCAATAAAATGTTAAGGCTGGCAATGCTGTTTGCCACACAATGCAAGGCTCTGTCCCCTCTGAGCACCTTTGGCGATTGTCGCGTGGCTCTCAATGCAGTCCTCTGCAACCTGCCACTTTCATGCTTGGCAATGAGCACCTTCGGAGCTCATTGCGAGCCTCTCCCCCCATATAGTTGATGGGCCTTGCGATGAGCGCCTTTGGCGCTCATCGCCAGCCCTGAAATGAACGCTCATTGCAGACATTGTGCAACCCGCCAATTTTGTGCCTCATGCTAAGTGCCTTGGCTGAGCACCAAGTGTTACTGGCTTCGGCCTCGTTTTGATCCTGTTTGCGAAAATTTATGTTTTTTCGGCCACCATTTTTTCCCTTGCTTAGCCGATTTTCAATCTCCTAAAAACACTAATTAAGCCTAAAATTGTCTTGCAACCTTACTCATAGGCTTCCTGCCTTTCCCACTCTGCTGTGTGTGAGTGTGTAAGTAATTTTTTTTCATTATTTGACGTTTTTTGGGAGTCTTTTGATTTACGCGGTTGCATCGCTGATCGTGGGCATCGACATGAACATATTTGGCACTCATGTCAAGCCTGTTTCAAAGTCTTGAAGGCATTGCGATGAGTGCCGAAGGTGCCTCACGATGAGTGCAAAGTGCTTCACTATGAGTGCAAAGACAACAGCCAATAAGAAGGCGCTATACCCTTCACAATGGGATACACCCCCACAGAGTGATTGGCTGAAGGCATTTGCACCTTCTGATTGGCTGTTGTCTATGTCAATCAGTATTACAGCCAATGAGAATGAACATTGTGATTGGCTGAAAGCATTAGTGCCTTCTGATGGGGACCCCCAGCATAGAGGGAGATTAATTTTAGTTGCCTGGGGTTAATATTTTTTAGCGCGAGTTCTTTCATGACCTTTACGGTCCTTTAAGGACCCACAAGGCGGGAAATTTAAACTTTTAAATGCAGCGGGGTCACGATCGTTGCCGATCGGTTAATGTGGGGGGCTGCGGGGCCTATGGACCCCTGCAGCAAGGGGTTAATGTGGGGACACTTCGGGGGTCCCAATGGGGACCCCCAGCATAGAGGGGGGTTAATTTTAGGTGCCACAGCCGGGATTGCTAATAGTGTGCCGCGGGCCCTTTAAGGACCCGCAAGGCGGGAAATTTAAACTTTGAAATGCAGTGGGGGCCTGATCGGTGCCGATCTGGAACCCCACGCTGCAAGAGGTTAATGTGGGGGGGCTGCAGGGGTCCCGATAGGGATCCCTGCAGCATGGTGATGTGTTTAGGGAGCAGGGGGGAGCATCACACGGCGGTGTCGGGCTGCTAGTACTTTTTTGTGCCCGTAGGGATTCTTCCGAGGTGCGAGATTCACCTTATAGATTTAAGGCTGCGTGTGACTCCGTAGCTCTCCCGGAGCCTATTCTCTGCCATTTTTCGGAGTTATCTCGCAAAGCAGGCTGCGAGGGACGTATTGGGAATTTGGTCCTTCGCAAACAGCAAAAAACTGTCTTTTGAGAGGACCGAGGGAACTACGAGGGATCATTTAATAAGGCCCTATATGTTTACTCGCAAAAATGCCTACTCGCAATTGTGGGTGCTTATTCTCATTTTATTTATACATAAAAAATCATGGTTTTACATTTTCTATTGGTTCCTAGGACTGTTTGTCATCAAGTATTTAAGTAAAGTGCCTGGTTTGGTGTAATCTTACAGGCAAACACAGAACTACAACTTTTTTCTGCCAAGACTGGATTTACAACTGCGAGTTTATGGATTGAAAGAGCAAAGCTTTTGTGGGCACATTTGCATGTCCCTGCCAAGTTAAAGGCAAATGCAAGGGAGCTGGGTTACTAATGCATCTGATATTTCAAATGTGAACACAAATGTACTATTTATTTACGATATATATATATATATATATATATATATATATATATATACATATATATATTTATATAAATATGTATATATACTAGCAACGTGCCTGTAAAAATGACGGCAATAAAAAGTGAAGCCTGGCAATGCTGTTTGCCACACAATGGGAGTCTCTCCACCTCTACTTTACTGGCCTCGCGATGAGAGCCTTCGGCACTCATCACTAGCCTCACAATAAGCGCCTTCTGCGCTCATCACGGGCCTCGCAATGAGAGCCCTCAGTGCTCATTGCGAGCCCCCCACACCTCTCCCACCGTCTACTTTACTGTCCTCGCGATAAGCGCCTTTAGCGCTCAACGCGAGTCTCTCCCCCTGTCTACTTCCTCCCTTGTGTCTCATTTCCCACCTCCTCTTCCTCCCTTGTGTCTCCTTTCCTCCTCCTCTTTCTCCCTTGTATCTCCTTCCCCCCCTGTGTTTTTACCTTCCTCTCCCTCCCGTGTCTCTAACCCTCTCCCCTGTGTCTGTTTCCCCGCCCTGTGTCTCTTTCCCCCCTGTCCCCCCTCCCCCTGTATCTGTTCCCCCCTTCCTCGTGTATCTTCCCCCCATTTCCCCTTCCCTGTGTATCTTCCCCTCCTCTCCCTCCCCTGTGTCTCTTCCCCACCTCTCCCTCCCGTAACTCTTTCCACCTCCCCTGTGTCTCTTTCCCCCTCCCCCTTTGTCTCTTTTCCCCCCTCTCCCCCGTGTCTCTTTCCCCCCCGTGTCTCTTCCTCCCTGTTTCTTTTTCCCCCCTCTCCTCCCTGTGTCTCTTCCCCCCTCTCCCCCTTGTCTCACTTCCCCCTCTCCCCCTTGTCTCTTCCCCATGTCTCTTTTGACACCTCTTCCCCTGTTTGACAATTATATTATGTGATGTACATACATACATACATACATACACTCAGAAAATTAAACACAATTATATGTTATATCTATAAATACAATTGTCACATATATTTAATTAAAAAAGATATTAATACATAAAAAAATTATATATAAAGATATATAAAAATATATAATTTATTTCTGTAGTGACAGTGCTTGTTCTCACTCATTATAATAATCCTGATGTTCTCATTTTCTGTTGGTTCCTAGAGCCATTTCTCATCCGTAAAGCTTGGTTTGGTGTACTATACTAAGGACGATTTTAGAAATCGTAGCCCATAACGGATCCCGCAAGACTAACAGCTATTAAATTGGCCTCTTACAGCTACCCACAAACAATCTGTGGGTTACAGGCGGAAAAACCCTACGGGACGTGAAAATCTGCCACCCCATCCCAGCTAAGCCTTTGATCTGTCTAGCCCGTAACTGTTACAATTGCAAATCGCTATTACTATTGCTATGGATCCCCAAGGATGCACCTGCTTTCAAACCCGCAACTGGCAAATGCTGTCAGCACTGGCAGCAGCACAAGAGACCCCCCACTGTTAATCAGATTTCAGCCAATCAGACACCCCTATATCCCATTCTGATTGGCTGAAAACATCTGCAGGATTTATTGACATCACAATGACGGTTGCATTTACTATTGGCTGTGTGTTAGCAGTAACTACGGGCTTGCATGAGCAAGCTCAGTAATGCTTACATACAGAAACAGGGTTTACGGGTTGGAGGCTTTGGGTCTGTAGTTACGGGCTGGTCTCATTTAATCACTTTGTAACTCCGCCGAATTTCAAGCCTGCAGGCTTTGCATGTGTACAGTTGCTGCTACAGGCTTAGAATTTAATAGGGCCCTCAGTGAACACCTACTTCCTAGCCTACAATCTCTATTGTGGGCAAGGCAGGACTTATGGGTGTGAGCTAAGTGCCAGGATATTGGGAGTGAAATATTACAATAAATGTGTGCCGATTTTACATTATAACGCAAATTACTCAGCTGGATTAGAATGGGGACCTATGCAAGGTGTGAGGAAGGGTAAGCGTGAACAGATATAAAAAGTGAGTGAAACATATAAGAAAATATAATTAGCACGCAGGATGTAGTATATTTAATGAAAATTCTCTGGGCAAAGGTGGCACTTGTAACTCATGTTGGTCATACAGCAGGAAATTAAAAAAATATTCTAGCAGAAGAACTTACCCAAGAAATACCTAACAATAGCAAGAATCGAACTGAGAAATTGGAAAATAGATGGGTAAATCTATGGTCGGACAATAAGTCTATACAGGTAAAGTAGATTGCCTGGAGGAGGAAGTTAAAACTTTGAATAATAAATATAACCATCTAGAAGACCATTCGAGAAGAAATAATTTAAGAATCAGAGGTATTTCTGAAACTATCCCTCCAGGCAAGCTATACAATTACGTAATGACCTCTTTTGACTGTTTAGTTAAATCACCCATGACAGATGAGAACAGAATTGACAGAATTCATAGAATTCCATTGCCCAAAGCTCTGTCAGGAGTCGTAGCTAGAGATAAGATTCTGAGGTTACATTATTTCTCTTACAAAGAAAAGATATTGAAAATTTCTCGAGATAAAAAAACCTTTGATCTACCATATGAAGGTCTATAGATTTTTACTGATTTATCAAGTGACCCCTTGAGAAGAAGAAGAGAATATATTATTATTATTATCTTTATTTATATTGTGCCAACATATTCCGTAGCGCTGTACAGGGGTTGAGTACATGGCAAAAAATAAATGTAACACCTTATAAAGAATGGAGGGCCCTGTCTTTGAGCTTAGAATCAAATGTACATAGTGCTTGCTTCCACGGCACTGAAACAAGATTGAAAACTCGCAAACTCACAATATAAAGGTTTAGGTATGTAGAGGGATAACTAAAGCCCTTAGAAGAGAAGAAGAATCTTTCTTATAGAGGACCAAAGAATTATTGTTAATTTCTGTTCAAGAAGTGGAAAGGAGTGGTCAATTTGATTTGAGTCCACCCTTAAGGCAAACCAGGATGCCACTGAGACTTTAAATCCTACACATATGTAGCAGAAAGTCTGATTTATCTTTACCTCGTAAGGTAGCTCTGTACAAGAGCAAAACCTTAGAGGATCTACAGGGAAAAGAGAAAGAAGGAAAAAAGAGAGAAAAGTATGTAATATCTGAACCCCCTGAATTAAGTATTGATTTTGTAATGGGAGCCGTGCAGAGGGAATGCTCTCCAAAAAAAGGTATACCATACTTGTGGGAGGTGACTAGAAGGTGTGGCATGTGTCACTAGGAGCATATTGTATGTAATGTAACTGTCATTGTGTGCATGTGTCACTAGGAGCATGTTGCATTGCATGATTATCACTACATACATGATAAACATGTAATGCAACATGCTCCTAGTGACACATGCACACAATGCCTGGTCCATATGGCACACTGTCAGACCCTTACCTTGCCAAGCAGATCCATTAAATATAAGATGGGGGCCTCTGTAAATGATGGGATGCAGGCTGGAATGCAGAGCGTCATCAGGGGACCGTGCTCCGCGCCCTGATGACGGCGCAATGTTCTGCAGTGCGCGAAGGTCGGCGTGCTGAGAGAAATGGATTGCAAGGGGCATGATACGACATGGCTCGGCATGCAAAGGGAACGTTTATGGTAAGGCTTAGTATGTATGGGGAATGTTATAGTATGGCAAAGCTTGGCATGAGAGTGGTAAGTTATGGTATGATAAGGCTTGGCATGCATGGCTCCAGAAGCAGCAGCAGGGGATGCTGAGCGTGAGGCTGCCAAGAGCAGCAGGAGTGCTGAGTGTAAAGCTTCCAAAAAGCAGCAGGAGAGCTGAGTGTGAGGCTGCCAAAAGCAACAGGAGAAGTGAGTGTGAGGCTGCCAAAAAGCAGCAGGAGAGCTGAGTGTGAGGCTGCAAAAAAGCAGCAGGAGAGCTGAGTGTGAGGCTACCAAAAGGAGCAGGAGAGCTGAGTGTGAGGCTACCAAAAGCAGCAGGAGAGCTGAGTGTGAAGCTGCCAAAAAGCAGCAGGAGAAGTGAGTGTGAGGCTGCCAAAAGCAGCAGGAGAGCTGAGTGTGAGGCTGCCAAAAGCAGCAGGAGAGCTGAGTGAGAGGCTGCCAAAAAGCAGCAGGAGAGCTGAGTGTGAGGCTGCCAAAATCAGCAGGAGAGCCGAGTGTGAGGCTGCCAAAATCAGCAGGAGAGCCGAGTGTGAGGCTGCCAAAAGCAGGAAAGCCGAGTGTGAGGCTGCCAAAAGCAGGAAAGCCGAGTGTGAGGCTGCCAAAATCAGCAGGAGAGCTGAGTGTGAGGCTGCCAAAATCAGCAGGAGAGCCGAGTGTGAGGCTGCCAAAAGCAGGAGAGCCGAGTGTGAGGCTGCCAAAAGCAGAAGGAGAGCTGGGCTTGAGGCTGCCAAGAGCAGCAGGAGAGCTGAGTGTGAGGCTGCCAAAAGCAGCAGGAAAGCTGAGTGTGAGGCTGCCAAAAAGCAGCAGGAGAGCTGAGTGTGAGGCTACCAAAAGCAGCAGGAGAGCTGAGTGTGAAGCTGACAAAAAGCAGCAGGAGAGCTGAGTGTGAAGCTGCCAAAAAGCAGTAGGAGAGCTGAGGGTGAGGCTGTTAAAAGCAGCAGGAGAGCTGAGTGTGAGGCTGCCAAAAGCAGCAGGAGAGCTGAGTGAGAGGCTGCCAAAAAGCAGCAGGAGAGCTGAGTGTGAGGCTGCCAAAATCAGCAGGAGAGCCGAGTGTGAGGCTGCCAAAAGCAGGAGAGCTGAGTGTGAGGCTGCCAAAATCAGCAGGAGAGCCGAGTGTGAGGCTGCCAAAAGCAGGAGAGCCGAGTGTGAGGCTGCCAAAAGCAGAAGGAGAGCTGGGCGTGAGGCTGCCAAGATCCGCAGGAGAGCTGAGTGTGAGGCTGCCAAAAGCAGCAGGAAAGCTGAGTGTGAGGCTGCCAAAAAGCAGCAGGAGAGCTGAGTGTGAGGCTACCAAAAGCAGCAGGAGAGCTGAGTGTGAGGCTGCCAAAAAGCAGCAGGAGAGATGAGTGTGAGGCTGCCAAAAAAAGCAGCAGGATAGCTGAGTGTGAGGCTGCCAAAAGCAGCAGGAGAGTGGATTGTGAGCAACAGAGAGGAAGAACAAAGGCAAGCATGGGGCTGGGAGTGGAGTCCCAGTGACAGGAAAACAGGCAGGGGAAGAGGGAACATGTCTCACCAGGAGGCAGAAGCAGCATGAACAGCATAGAGGGGATTAGAATAAGGTAGGAGGTATTTATAGGGTAAACACAAAAACAGCACCTTAGGCAAGCAAGATTAAGTTCAAATACATTTTGTTTAAAGATGGCTTTATTGTTTACTTTATAAACACACATTTCTTGAAGGAACAAGATGTGGACTAGAATGCCACAGCCCTTTACCTATCCACAGAACTGAGGATTGTGGGAATTGGAAACTCAGACAAGTTCACCATATATAATTAGTTAGGGCCTGATGAAAAAAATATTAAAGTTTGGTATTTAAACAATTCATTATGATTTTTTAATCATGCCCCCAGGCAGTATATAATATCTGAACCCCCTGAATTAAGTATTGATTTTGTAATGGGAGCCGTCCAGAGGAGATGCTCTCCAAAAAAGGTATACCATACTTGTGGGAGGTGACTAGAAGGTGTATTTGTGTAGATTGTTACACTAAAGCCTACTACTAATGTGTGTCTTATACTGTAGTCTCAAAAGGTTTACAGTCTGATACTTCCCCTTGGGCAGCTCCCACTACAGAGCCAATGCATCATTCAGAGTCTGGAGAGATCTTGAGATTATACAGCCTTGGATAATATTTTAAAAAGTGATTAATTGTTTAAAAGCACAGTAATAGTTTAATAAATGTTTTTTTCTTACAAAGCACTACCAAACTATTCTTTAGAGAGCCCTTTTACAAGGCCACTAAAGTGCTCCTTTACACTAGTATCCTGCATTGGATGTCAAATAATTGCTTTGATCAAACACCAATACAAGTGGACCAATAAATATAGACATTTAATGAGCTGTCAAATAAAACAGTTATTTATGAGATACATTATTATCAATAAAATTACTATTTCTGATTTTATTAATAATTATTTATTATATAAACAAATACAACATTGCTCTAATTATTTTGGTAAAATACATCTGAAAATAATTAGTAACTCTCAGAGGATTAGCTTGAGGAATAGGAAAATAAACTTGGAATATGCAATTTATTATGTTATATGTAATCTATTGACACACAAATACAGTGTACAAGTTATCACTATCAATTTTTGCTTAATAGGAGAGAAAGGAGATTCTGTAAAATCTGACTCAGTCTAACAGACTTGATTCCACTAATCTTGTTCCTTGCTACACCATTAAATGTCCATGTGGTTTTTTATATGTTGGTGAAACAACCCAAACAGTAAGTGAAAGTATGTCACAATGTAAAAGCACCTTTAGAAATAGAACATTTTTGGGCATGTAATCATAATGTAAAGCAATTGAAATGCCAGGTAATTAAACAGGTGCAGAAACCCAGAAAAGGGGTGCACATTAAATTGTTATTGTTAAGAAGAGAAGTATTTTGGATCAAAGAGTTAAATTCTCTAAACCTAGGGGTTTTAAAAAAGAATTTAATCTTATACCATTTATGTAACCTTTCGAGTAGGTTTTGTAATGTCACTGTTATGGTGTAAATATAGCTGTTTATTGACATGTGAAGATGGGGGAAGAGGGGTATATATATATATACATATATATATACACTTAAGCTGATTCTTGATCACTGATGTTTGTATTGCTATGAACAAATTATTTACAATATGGAGGTTGTTTATATAGTTGCCATGATATGGGGTTATGACATCACTGTGTACTGACAGGCTGAGGGCTTGGACCCACCCTCTTAGAACCCTTTATAAGCCTGTGAAATTGACTATTGTCAGAGCTTGAGAATGCTCTTTTAATTTCCACATGGTTTAAATACAATGGATCTTGATTCTACTCTGATGTGAGTGTTGAAAGGAATTATTTTAGATTATTCCTCAAACTTGTAATTAGAAAAAATCATAAAATAAGCAATATAACTTAAAGAGAAGTAGATGTACATTTTTTTTCTTTACCATCATACTGCTTTATACATACCCTTTTGCCTAATCTGGGTCAATTTTGAGCCATATTTATTTTTTACAGATTATTTTGACATATCTACATTAGTTCTTACAAGATTGTATTAGAAATTGGTCATTTAATAAGCTAATTGCTGACGATAAGAAAAAAAAAATGGTTTCTTCAAATTAGTTGAAGGATGATCCCACCGCAGATTCCAGGTGTCCAGTCATAGGAAATGTATCAGATTAATTGAAGATAGACGCAATGACCATTTACCAATCTAACCACATTACTGACTCAAATTACTTACTCATATGAAAGAGGCACTCCTGGAGTTACAAATATATTATATTTCTTCTCTTTTTGTATTAGCGGCCAGGAACTGTAAGGAGCTGTTGGATCAGAAACTGACCTCAAATTTCTTTTCTACACCAAGGTAGCTGGATCTCATCGTATGATATATGACATTAGTCTCAGAGCTCCCATGACTCGTGTGTAGATATCAGTGTGATGGCACTTGGTTCAGGTACACAGAGAAGCTCTGCTGGTTCAGCCAACTCCATCTGATGAGAGTCAATGTATCAATATGGTTGCATCGTGTTGGGTGGTCTACAAATGCAGCAAGAATGTATACCTAGCACAGCCAGCAAGTGAAAATAGGATAGGAATTTAGGCAAAATGTTGTGCCTTAGTGACTGAACTCAGAGTACTTGGCAAACCATAGGCTTAAATACGCACCAAACATAAACATAATCACATAGTGGCATTTTCAGTGGTGTGTACAGAAACCAATTATGAGTCATTCATCACAGGTCCTTCCGGCATAGCGTTAATTTCCGTCCCTTGTCCTCTTTGTGAAGTCCTCTAACACAACCAGTGGGGGAACCAACAATGTTATAACTTTTATAAACATATTTTTCATTATCGACTCCAGGAAGCATAAAGGGTGTAATTGTGGACATGTTATCTGCATGGGAGACTGTCCTGACTCTTATTTTGTATTTTTTTAATTTTTCAACATTATTACAACATAAAAAAAGAACATTACAAAACGACATAAATCATTCAGTTCATATATTTCATATAAATCATAAACTGTTTACTCAAATCATGAGGTATCAGAAAGCCATTTTCGGGGGAACAAGGCTCAAAAAATCCTGGGGGGCCCTGGGGGGAGGGTCAAGAGGCAAGTCTAGCCACAACACAATTATTATTCTGCTAGTTTTGGAGAGCTCTCTAAGGCCATAGGGACCACTTTGTATGAGTCCTGTTGTATCTCTTAGGGTTAATTTTCAGGTAATCTATTTCAATTTCTTTATTTCTATCTAGTCGTGCCTTTGTCTCTGACCAAGCAGGAACTTCAGGGGTTTTCTATTTTAATGTTTCCAGATATTTAGCTACCATTAAGGTGTTAATAATAATTCCTGTTGTTTTATGATAAATAAGTTCTAACCCAATATGGAACAGGATCAATTCTGAGATTGGTTGTAGTTTACATTTCGGAATTAAAAATAATTGATGAATGCAATCTCCCCCAAATTTTTATATATTGGGGCAGAGCCACCATATATGTTCTTGGTTGCCCCGATCTTTACAACCTCTCCAACATTCTCCAGAATTTTCTAAAGGAGCCCTTTTTGCCAGTATAACAGGAGTTAAATACCACCTTTGTACTAATTTAAAATATGTTTCCTTCAAAGAGACACAAATTATATTGTTTGTTTTTTCAAAAGCTTTAAACCACTTTCCAATCTGGAGATCCAAGCCAAAGGCCTCTTCTCATTTTATTATCCTAATAGTCGTATTATTGTCTTTTAAATGTATTAAGATTTTGATACAATTTGTTATTGAAATTTTCCTTTTCGAGTAACTTGTCAGGATTTCAAACTCCGTGAGGACGTTGTCAACATTCTCCCGAAATCTTCACTTATGTATAATATTCTTAATACTGAGATATTGTAGCCACTGTTCTCTTGGGAGTCCATTTATCTGCACCAAGGATTGAAAAGACTTCAGTTCAGAGTTACTATACAGATCGCAAGCAAAAGTGAGGCCCTATTGCTCCCAATCTATATTTTTTATCTTAGGGCTTATATGTAAGGTATTTAAGGGTGTAACCAGTGAGCAAGATTTAATAAGATTTAATTGGGAGTTCAATCTATACCATTGAATATTTAAAGTTCTTACTACCAAAGATAGTTTGTTGTTTATCTTATGTTCTACCTCTTTATTCCATATAAGCCCATTTAGCTGGAGACTAGATAGAGATAGAATATTCTCAATCTCCAAAAATGTTGGTTTGTCCCTTCGTATCAAAATTTTTTTAAAATCTGGGTCAACATTGTAGCTTTGTAATAGTCAATTACATTTGGAGGGGATAGGCCTCCCTTCACAAAATCTCTTGCAACAATGTCTCTATTTAGTTGAGGTTGTTTATCTCTATAGATACATTTTTCTATACATCTTTGGAACTTTCTTAATTAGCTGTATGGAATCCTCAATGGGATGCTTCTCATAATATAGATTAGTTTTGGCAGATTCGACATCTTGATTGTGGCGTTTCTGCCCAACCATAAAAGTTTAATTTTCTCCACTCTAATAAAAGATTAGAGATTTCTAAATAAAATGGCTGTAAATCATCCTTAAGAAGGTTTTTCAGGTTTGCAGAGAATTTTATCGCCAAATGCGAAATGGAGTTACGTTGGCAATTATATGTAAAATTATCTTTTAATGCTTTGAGATTATTCTTATCAATATTCATAACCAAGACTTCAGATTAAGCTGGATTAATTTTGTAGTATGAGACGAAACTGTATTTATCTATTACTTCTTGTAAATTAGTTAATGATGTCATCGGATCGGTCACAATGATCACAAAGTCATTTGCGAAAACGATGACCTTGGTCTGCATATGTTTGTCGACAGGGATGCCCATGATCCCCCCGAACTTCTGATTAATTTTATGAATCGTTCCAATACCATTGCAAAGATCAGAGGGGACAAGGGGCATCCAGGTCTAATCCCATTAGAGATCTCAAAAGATTCTGCCCCAAACCCAATGCCAGAGACATAGGCATTCGCTTTAGTATACACAGCTCCATTTGCATGACTACCAAATCTCCCCAAACCAAACTTTTCTAAAACTGCACCTATAAATTTCCAGTTGACCCTATTGGACGCTTTTTCAGCGTCAATAGATAGGGTAACAACTGGGAAACGTTCACAGTTAACATGGGCAAATAGGTCAATCAATTTATTTTATTTCGTTATAAAACAGTTTTAGATATCTTATAATCTAATTTTCAAATATCTTAAAATAGCAGTTGGGGAAGCCATCAGGGCCTACAGCCTTGCCCAATTTTAGTTTTATAATAGCTTCATGAATTTCAGTCTCAGTGATTTATTCCTCCACTTTTATTAACTGTTCATCTGTAATTTTGGGAAGTTTAATCTTATTCACAAATTACATATTATCTTAGCTAAATTTATCTTTTGTGTAATATACTGCACATTTTATAACATTCAGTTATATCCTAAATATCATAACTTTTTAGTAGAACCCTTAGTCCATTTCTTATTCTATCCATATGGTAAATTACTTCTGTGCTTATATTTGAAATACAGGTATTAGTTAAATACACATGTGTTTATTTAGTTTATTTTCCGTTTATACTTAGATGTGAGAACTTTTAATTGACTTAACCTCCCTAAGCTCCTTCTGCCTCCCTGGGCTAGCACATAGCACTCACTGGTAGTATCTCAGAAAATACTACCTTGGAGGCCCTTGCCTTCAGCTTATTACTTAGTTTTCTAAAGTCATTATTTAGGACACTCAATCTTCCACTAACTTTGTCATTGGTACCAATATGTACCAAGACCGCCTGTTCATTTCCAGCCCCTCTCAATAATTTGTCTACCCGATCCACAACATGCCGAACCCAAGCACCCGGGAGACAGCAAACTGTCAGATTGCTGGGATCTGGGTGGCAAATCACCCTTCCTACCTAATATATAGAGTCCCCTACCACCAAAACCTGTCTGTTGCTCTGCCTATGCTGCCCTCCCACTCCTCCAGTAGAACTGTTCTCCGGAGTTTAGAGGGAACAGCTCTATCCAGCATTGCCATTCCCGAATGGACATCCCCAACAGTTTCACTCAGTCTGGCAAATCTGTTGGTGTTTGCCAACTCAGAACTGGCCTGCCTCCTCCTGTTCCCCTTGATTCCCCTTCTAACTGTAACCCAGCTACCTCCCTGGACATCCTCACTAGCCCCAGCTCAACCCTCCATGCTAATCCCAGCTAAACTGTGCTCCGTGAGCACCAACTCCCTTTCCAGTGGAGCAATATCACTGTGCTGCAATTCTCCTCTCCAGTTCTATAACTTGAGCTTCCAGAGAGGCAACATGCTCACACCTCTCACAGAGATATGGACCCTGCATCATCTGTTCCAGTAGTGCATACATCATGATATACAGTTCATTGAATTAGAGTCTTATATTATATTACGGACACATTTTTTCTAGATTTAGTTCAATTCTTTACTCACTGGATAACTTTATAGTGGAGTAATGTATACTTATAACAAGACATTTTGGTAAGTGTCCTACTAAGACTCTTGAGGTCTCTTTTTCGAGATCAGTGTAAAACATTCACTGATCTTCAGATCTTGGTAATTTATATTTATAGATACTGGACAAGCCAATTCTGTAAAATCCCTAGAATCAGTCAGCATAAACTGAATGCAAATATTATGTCCCTCTGATTTAACTTTATTATTCCATGTGTGTTTATTATTCAAAATCCCCAAATTTCTGATCCTAACAGTATGTTTTGAATTGGACACTTGACAAAATGTTCTAAACACAAAATTATCTCAGAATCTAATAGAAGAGTCTCCAGATTCCTAACACCCCTCCTATGTTTAGGGGTCACTTACCTCGACATGTGTCCTCAGCATCACTAAGTGTGGTCAGTATCAAGAGCGCAGTGAGTGCTGAGGTCCACATGATGGTGTTGGGTGTTTGTTCTTCGTATCTCTCAGCGCTATTGGTCTATCTGGTCAAGCAGAGAATGGATGAGCTTGATAAGAGATATCAGTAACTCCTGTTGTCTGAAGACCTCACATTTCCTTTTTTTCTTACCCTGTCTGAGGACCTCCCATTATTTTAATCTCCTGACCTCCTATTTTTCTCCTTGCCCTGCCTAGTGATCTCCAATTTCACATTGATCTCTTAATAACCTCCTCTCTGTACCATTGCACCAAATGTACCAAATGCAAAATAAAAATGTCCTGTTCCTTTCCCAAAAAAATCCCCATTGTTGTGGTGTCACATTTTCCAAATATCTTAGTGAAGGATTCATTTGTTTACAGAACAGGCAGACGGCCAATAATATCTCAGATTTACAAAATGTTGCAATTTGGGAGAATCTGTAAAACATCAAGTGATTGAAGTTTATGGACATATAAAAATTAAAAGTATATTTGTAGCTGATTCTAAAATTACACAAAACAGTGAAACCACACTATTAATGGGCACAACCATCCTAAGAATAAGTTAATACATTTCTATATTGTATTATAGTGTACTAGCCATTTTTATTTTATTTAGTGATATTTTGTATTATTATGCTATTATTATGCTAATGTGCAGCTTGATTTGCAAATTTGTGATTCATTGTGGGTGATAAGGGGGAGGAGATGCAACTGCTTACCAACACTAGGTTGTGTTTGTTTATTTATGTGTTTGCAAAAACAGTGTCAATAATTAGGCAGATTATTAATATAAACAAACTGCATCTTTGCACAATAATACAAAACAAATAATGGTATGGTATCTCAGCAATAAGTTACGCTAAACAATAATGACCTTTATAATGTATAGTCATTAAGTCACATCATTTTTAGCCTTATTAAGAACTATAAAAAATTACTTTATTTTGGGGTGACCGTCCCTTTAAATACATGTTTATTGTGTTAAATGGTTTAATTGGAAACAGTACAAAAATGGTAATACAGTGCCTTGCAAAAGTATTCACCCCCTTGACTTTTTACCTATTTTGTTACATTACAGCCTTAAATTCAATATTTTGTTAATCTGAATTTTATGTGATGGATCAGAACACAATAGTCTAAGTTGGTGAAGTGAAATGAGAAAAATATATAAATAAAACTATTTTTTAGAAATAGAAAACAGAAAATTGGCATGTGCATATGTATTCACTCCCTTTGTTATGAAGCCCATAAAAGGCTCTGGTGCAACAATTACCTTCAGAAGTCACATAATTTGTGAAATGATGTCCACCTGTGTGCAATCTAATTGTCACATGATCTGTCATTACATATACACAGCTTTTTTGAAAGGCCCCAGAGGCTGCAACACCTAAACAAGAGGCACCACTAACCAAACACTGCCACAAAGACTAATGAACTCTCCAAACAAGTAAGAGACAATGTTGTTGAGAAGTACAAGTCAGGGTTAGGTTATAAAAAAATATCCAAATCTTTGATGATTCCCAGGAGCACCATAAAATCTATCATAACCAAATGGAAAGAATATGGCACAACAGCAAACCTGCCAAGAGACGGCCGCCCACCAAAACTCACAGACCGGGCAAGGAGGGCATTAATCAGAGTGGCAGCACAGAGACCTAATGTAACCCTGGAGGAGCTGCAGAGTTCCACAACAGAGACTGGAGTATCTGTACATAGGGCGACAATAAGCCGTTCGCTCCATAGAGTTGGGCTTTATGGCAGAGTGGCCAGAAGAAAGCCATTACTTTCAGCAATAAACAAAATGGCATGTTTTGAATTTGCAAAAAGGTATGTGGGAGACTCCCAAAATGTATGGAGGAAGGTGCTCTGGTCTGATGAGACTAAAATTGAACTTTTCGGCCATCAAAGAAAACACTATGTCTGGCACAAACCCAACACATCACATCATCCAAAGAACACCATCCCCACAGTGAAACATGGAGGGGCAGCATCATGCTATGGGGAGGTTTTTCCGGGACTGGGAAACTGGTCAGAGTTGAGGGAAAGATGGATGGTGCTAAATACAGGGATATTCTTGAGCAAAACCTGTACCACTCTGTGCGTGATTTGAGGCTAGGACGGAGGTTCACCTTCCAGCAGGATAATGGCCCCAAACCCTAAAGAGAGACTTGAGTGGTTTAAGGGGAAACATGTGAATGTGTTTGAATGGCCGAGTCACAGCCCAGACCTCAATCCAATAGAAAATCTGTGGTCAGACTTAAAGATTGCTGTTTACAAGAGCAAACCATCCAACTTGAAGGAGCTGGAGCAGTTTTGCAAGGAGGAATGGGCAAAAAACCCAGTAGTAAGATAGGGCAAGATAATAGAGACTTCTCCAAAGCGATTTGGAGCTGTGATTGCCGCAAAAGGTGTCTCTACAAAGTATTGACTTTAGAGGGGTGAATAGTTATGCACATTGACCTTTTCTGTTATTTTGTCCTATTTGTTGCTTGCTTCACAATAAAAAAAAAATCTTCAAAGTTGTGGGAATGTTCTGTAAATTAAATGTTGCAAATCCTCAAACAATCCATGTTAATTCCAGGTTGTGAGGCAACAAAACACGAAAAATACCAAGGGGGGTGAATACTTTTGCAAGGCACTGTATATCTGCATGTGAGCAAGAGCCAGAGCAGCTGATAGCTTGAAGGACTTCACAGAAAGCTGAGATCATTTTTCCCCTTTAACAGCACTTTATAAACTTTGTGAGTCTTGGTGAATTTATTGTCTTATAGTGTCTGATTATTATATAATGATTATAGGTTAATTAAAATCTTCTGTATTTGGCCAGCCAAAATAGCCTCTTCTGAATTGCTACCTTGTCATGGTGAAGGGGCTTGTGTGCGTCATTGAAGCTGTTAGCTATACCATGTAGGGTCACCCAAGAATGTCAGGTTATAGCAGAGAGGTCAGACAAATTATGGTCCACTGAAGAAGGAATTGGCACCATGTACCTGTTATAAAATATGGCTTATATACAGACAACTTTTAACATGACTTCAATGTGTATTTCTATAAATATAACTTATTATATACAACTCTAGTATTAATAATTGGTTATGACAATTGTGTGTTTGTATCAAGACATTATACCTCAGGTCTTTTTATTATTCCCACAAAAGTATATTCATTTATAACTGTATAACTGTAACCAAGTCTGTCTGTGGGAAAATAAAACAGGTGTGGGTAGCCTCGCTCAAAAAACCTCAGAGAATCACAAAGGTCTTATTTACAGTAAAAACAGCAAGTCTTAGGTGTACAATTTTAGACAGCTGAATACAAGACTCTAGATGGGTGTATATGAGTGTAATGTTACCGCCTGTATAGACATCAACAGTCTAATTTCAGCTTATAACCATGTATGACGTATATAGAGGGTGGGTCATAGGCCACAATATGATATAAAAAGCCAAGAATCTATGGAAGAGATGGCAAACAGCACGGACAACCAGCACAGGCACCCAGATAGCATGAAGCAGTCCAGAGGGAAGAGTGCCAGATGAGCCCAGCTGAGCAGAGCCTGATCCTGAACAGAGAGAAAACTGATGGCGGGTGAACTTCCAAAACTGACCACAAGGGGTATTATCCTGTATCTTTATATTACATAATGTAGAATTCATATAAGTATTATATTTGTAAATATTGTCTTAATACTTCTTGTCTGTTATCTAAAACCCATTGTATAACCGTATCTTGATTTCTGTAAAATATATCCTTTTATTATAACTTATTGGTATGCTCATTTATTGACCTGTCAAACAGAACTTATTACTTGTAGAAATGAAACATTAATTATGTAATTATACCTTCATTTATTACACTGGCATGCTGCTGTTGATAGGGTCATGGAGAGTCAGACACAACTGAACTACTAAACAACAACATATATTTGGTCAAGTAACTTCAGTTCTCAGAATCTAACGGAAGAGTCTCCAGATTCCTAACCCAGCTCCTATGTTTATGGGGTCACTTACCTGGACTGGTGTCCTCAGTGTGGTCAGTATACAGAGCACTATGAATCCACATGATGGTGTTGGGAGTTTGCTCCTCATATCTCTCAGCTATTTGGCTCTATCTGGTTTGAGCAGAGAACGAATGAGCTTGATAACACATATAAGTAACTCATCCCTGTCCCTGAAGACCGCCCATTTCCATTTTTTCTTCCCCTGGCTGAAGACCTCCCATTATTTTCTTCCAAAGTCTGAGGACCTCCCACTCTTTTAATCCCCTGCCTGAAGACCTCCTATTTCTCTCCTTGCCCTGCCTAGATATCTCCAATTTCACATTGATCTCTTAATAACCTCCTCTCTGTACCACTGAGCAATATGTAAAACTAGAAATTGCCCATCCAAAATTATGTGAATAAAATTGTAAATCTGGCAACGCTGTTTGCCATTGTGAGGATTTTGGCCTTCTGAGCACTTTTGTCGCACGTCGCGAGCCCCGTGCTGAGTGCCTTCAGTGCTCATTGCGAGCGGCTCCCCCTGTGTACTTAAAATTTCCTACTTTGCAATGATCGCCTTCGGCGCTCATTGCAAACCCCAAGATGAGCCCCTCAGCACTCATTGCGTTGCTCGCAATGAGCGCCCTTGATGTTCATTGCAAGCATCTCCCCCAGTGTACTTCAACTTTCCTGCTTTGCAATGACCACCTTCGGCGCTCATCGCGAGCCCCAAGATAAGCCCTCATTGCAAGCCTCTCCCCATGTGTACATCAACTTTCCTGCTTTGCAATGACCACCTTCAGCGCTCATCGCGAGCCCCAAGATGAGCCCTTCGGCGCTCATCACATTGCTCGCAATGAGCACCTTTGGTGCTCATTGCAAGCCTCTCTCCCTGTGTATGTTATAGGCCTCATGCTTGAGCACCTTCGGCACTCATCACGTGTCTCTCAATGAGCTCCTTTGGCGCTCATTGCGAGTCTCTCTGCCCTGTGTAGGTTAGGGGCCTTGCAATTAGTGTTCCTGCCTTGGGTTAAGTGTTACTGCCTTGGTGTAAGTGTTACTACCTTGGGTTAAGTGTTACTGTTTCGCGAGGCTCGCAGTTGTGGTCCTCGCTATGCAAGGCCACAATTAGTTAACATTGCGTGCCCAACATCGCAACATGACCAACACTGACAACTATATAAATGTTCCTTTCCTAAACTAATCACATGGTGTCACATTTTCCAAATATCTGTAAATAGTGTAAGGTTTAATTTGTTTACAGAACAACATGTAACAAGCCAAACATCTTAGATTTACAATATGTTGCAATTTAGGAGAATCTGGGAAACATCAAGAGATTGGAGTTTATGGACATATCTATTGACATGCTCAATTTATGTTAAATGACCACTACAAAATTATATAATTAAACACGTGTGCTTTATACCAATTTATATACTGTCCTAGTTTAAAAACAATAGATAAAACCCCTTTAATCTCTAGTGAGTTACTGATTTAGTACTTTATTATCAGCTATAGGCTGTAACATCTATCCACAAATCAATTGATATAATAGATGTCCTACATAGGGAACCTCATAGCTACAATCCACACAATTTAAAGGATCAATAAATCTCTCTAGGGACTGCCTGACAATCGTTTCTCCAACTATGCAGCTTACTCATAGGCTTGAAATTACAAAGAATAAATAGAGTTGTTTTAAATGACCACTATGGTCAAATCTTTTCCATGATATCTTTCAAATAATCAAGCTTCATAATAGCCAAAACAATTTAAAAACATCAAATATATACATACTTTACATTTTAGTGTTTAATTATATTTTTACTGGAGGGATTCATTTTCTTTTCTATTCCCCAATAAATAACAGTAAGGTGATGATACAAGGAAAACAGTCTCTGATATAACTAGAGAGGATATCACTTAATTTAGGTTGTAATTCAGCATCTTTTCTTCTTTGAGCTTGGATGCTTGGATTCTTTAGCAGTAATATCCTATATTATTTTTATTTATATTATTATTATTATTATTAAAGTTTAAAGTCAAGCATACATTGTGCTTTCTCTAAAACACCCAACAAGACTGAAAACTATCAAACTTACAGTCTAAGGGGTATGAGTGAGGTATAGAAAGGTGAGGTACAATATATAGCGTACATAATGGCTGAAGGTGATAGGCTTCATTAAATAGATGAGTTTTAGTGAGGTTTTGAAGGATTTGAGGCACAAAGATGGTCTAGTGGAGCGAGGTAAGGAGTTCCATAGAATAGGGGCAGCACGAGAAAAGTATTGAAGGAGGGAATGAGAGGAGGTGACAAGAGAGGAGGAAAGAAGAAGGTCATTAGCAGTGCCAAGAGGACAGTTGGAAGAGCAGAGGTATAAGAGGGTGCATTATTATTGAGGGCTTTATGAGTTAGGGTCAGGATTTAAAATTTTATTCTGGAGGCTATGGGAAGCCAGTAGAGTGACTGACAGAGGAGCTGCAGACATTGATCGATGAGAATAGTAGATGAGTCTCGCGGAGGCATCCATTATTGAGTGGAGAGACGGGTAATGGGGAGGCCAGCAAGGAGAGAGTTGCAGTATTTAGTATTACTGATAGTCTGCCTTAATCTCAATTTAACTTTTTTGTGGTTCATCCTATATATTGAAAAGGAACATTTACTGAAAAAGGCTCCCCACATTATTTTGAATTGCATGTTATAGTTGACTTGATATTTTTAATATAATCTTATACATTTCTTTTGACTTAGGTCCTAAATGCATTACAATTTTCACCCTAAGAAAGTTATTTTATTGTCTATCTTTTTCCTTAAAATTTTACTTTGGAGTTTGCATGGTACTAACCTTTGGTTAAGGTTTCTAGGGGCCTCATTCAATTGCAAGTCCGCAGTTTGCGGGCTACAGGCCGTGTGTCTGCAGGCTTGAGATTTGCTACAATTACAGATCAATTCAATTCAACAAGGCCGCAATTTACGGGCTGAAAGCCGAAACCGTAAACCATGTCGTATGTAGCAGAGCGTGATCCAGATTAATTAAGCAAGGCTGTAACTATTGATTTGGAAACAGCCAACAGAAAAGTAGACTGTCATCATTAAGTCAGTAAAACATGGAGGTTATATGTGAGTCAATTAACGTTTACGGATCCGATATGCCATCAGACTCGCAATCCTGCAATGTACAAAATAAATTAAGGAAATGTTCTAGTCCATGTGGGCGGCCTGTATGTATTAACTAATTGATTCCCGAGATAAATATAACACCGAAATGACACATAAAAAAAATATATTTTTGATTGCAGATTGTTGTGCAATTTTTTCTAATGTCTTACATCACTTTCCCCGTCTTCTGCAGTGCAGTATTAATTTATTATTTGCATTTACAGTGCCACGAACAGGGGTTAAACCTCCTTGTGAGTCCTATCTGGTGACTGTAGGATTTTCTTCTACATTTGACGTTTACTGGTGTGAAAATATTTGCCTCCTTGAGGAATTGTAGCAATTGAATAGTGATTTGTGATTGTAACTCTTGCGGGCTTGGAAGATCAAAGGCTTAGATGGGTCTAAATTATGGTCGTAACAACCAAAGTGATTTTCAGCCTGTTACCTGTAGATCGTTTGTGGCTCACAAAAAGACGCCAACTGAATAGCAAATTAGTCTACATGCTACTGTAAACAACAATAGCTCAATTGAATCGAGGCCTAGGGCTCCTATAAACTACTTTGGCTTGTGGTGATAATACAAATTATAATCCTTTTAGTAACACTGGCCATTATTTGTTAATAATATCGTTCAAAATGTTGTGTTGACTTATATAACCTTTAATAAATGGAACTGTCTTCAAACTTTCATTTGGATTCTTTGGTCTGAGTAATTCTGTTCTGTTGACATTAGAGATATCTAATGATCTAATATTTCTATATCTTTATAGTTTCATTCTAAAACATGAGTGACTTGTTCTAGAAAAGTTTGTTGGTCAGAGTAATTACATTTTATCCCACGGAATTCTCCTCTTGGGATACGTTTGATCCATGAACCATAGTTGTCACTGGTTCGGAAAATATATTATATACTGGGAAATTGCCCGTCAAAAATGACGGTGATAAATTTGTAAGGCTGGCAATGCTGTTTGCCACACAATGTGAGGCTTTTGCTCCTCTGAGGACCTCCTGCGCTCATTGCGAGCCTCTCCCCTCGTGAACTTCCACTTTCCTGCTTTGCAATGATCGTCTTCAGCGCTCATCATGAGCCTCGCAGTTGCGGCCCTACGGCCCGCAAATGACTGGCCTCTCTTCGCGAGGCTTGCAAAGCGTGACGACAACTCGCAGGACGACTACTATATAAGTGATTACGGTGTTTAGGTTTATAGTAAGTTGTTTCGGTTATTTTCCATATATATAGAGAGTTAAATCTTTGATTGTCAAACCTGTATGACTCTGTAAACTATAAATTGAAATATTTGTGGTTGATGCTAGAAACATTCCCAAATAAAGAAGATATTGTCCACTTATTTACTCAACTTGCCCCTTTTATAGAATAGGGAGAATAGTGGATTGCTCCCAAAACCCCATATAAAGGTTTGCATAACTGGGTGCTAAGCTGGTACCCATTGGCGCTCCTGTTGTCTGGAGATAAAGATAGTCTCCAAATCAGAAAAATATTAGAAAGTAACATAAATACCATCTAAAATACACTTGGTTTGGCCAGTTGGTATTTTTGACTCTAAAAAATGTCCAATAACATTAATTTCCTGGTTCACGTTTCATCACAGTATACAAAGCCACCAGTTTTTGTGCCTTTTAATGGTTAATGGTCTGTGGTATATTGTGTACTGTATATGAGGGTTATAATTGTGCCTGTTCATTTTTGGAGGGCAAAACACTGGCAGTTATGCACTCCGCATTGTGCAGATTTGCATTTCCTGTGAATTCAAAGACTCCTTACACCAAATCGCAATTGAATGAGGCCCTAAGTGTTCAGGGAATGCAGATATACCCGTAAGGATGTCATAATTAGTTTAGACTGGTGTAGGTGTGCCTGAAATAATCACTGCAGGGAGGTCAGCAGATACAGACTGTCATCAGGACACCTGATAGGGGTGGAGAGAAGCAGATCTGTAGTTCAAAAATTGCCAGTAATAGCAATAAATAAGATGGAAAAAAATACAGATATATTTCCCACAAATATTGATATTATTACTAAATAGTTAATAACCAAATGAAATTCTATTTTATGAACACTAAATTGGTTCTTTAATATGATGACAATTGCCTGGTGACAATGCACATGACATTTTGACGTGTCTCCAAACTCACTGGTTATTACACCAGTCTAATCTTCATTTCAGAGAATTTATAGGAGTAGTTATATCCCTTCCCTGTTCCCCAGATGATGGCGGTGTTTGGTTTGCTGGTTTGTCCAAGCAGGTACTCTCCATTCAGGTTGGAATTGTGACAGTTTCCATACCACCAGGCCCCATGGCACACATTAGCGCAGTTGTCTGCTCGGTTGTCATTATCTTGATCCTTGGTGGTGAATTTCATGTTGTTGTGGTATTTCATGGAATCTCCTGAGAAAATGCACAAAAGATTAAACATTCCTCTTGTCAATTCTTGGGTTTCAGACCCAATAGTCATATACTTCTATTTCTAAAGGTGTAATGTGCAGGTGATATGAACCAGACTCAACATTAGAACAGGCTGATGACCATTCTCTCAGGAGAAAAGGAACATACAATGGCTCCAAAATGCCCTCTACGTATAATATCCCAGTTACATTGTGCAATGTATTTCCAACATTACCTGTACCAATTGGTACCACACCATCTCTTACCTGCGTTCCCTTCCTTGAAGGCTCCCAGTAATAACTTGTACTTCTCATCCTCTCCCAGAACTTGGAATGATGAGTATTTAGCAAAGTGCTTCGTGTTCTCAAAGTCCTGGAGATCAATACGGAGCTCCCATTTGCCTGAGAAGGGTGGATGAAAAGCTAGGTCAAGTTCATGTTAAAATGTAAATTATAATAATAATTATTAAACATTCAGAGATTAAAGTGATCTATGTTTTATGGGTGGTTATTGTGAAGATACTGAGAACATTACCAGTTGATGATATCTTGTGCAGATTATCATTCCCCAGCCAGAACTCATTCAGTCTGCTTCCAAACCCAGTCTTATAGGACTTCCAGTCACGGAAGAAGTCCACCGAACCATCCCAACGTCTCTGGAAAACCTACGAGTAAAGCAAAGCATACAATTCAAAACAACCTTTGGACTTTTCCATCACAAGACTATAGGGGTTGAGAATGGTGGGGAGATGCCACAGTAATGTTATGAGTGTCCAATAGAGTTGCATGGAAAACCATCACGTGTTGGGTGTTAAAGAGCAAAATGTATGGGAGGCTAAAGAAAGTATAAATGGTTGTAGAATCAGGATGCAAAGAATGTGGAGATGATCACCTAAGAAACCTCTGATTCCTTGAAAAGGAGTAGAAAAAATAAAAACATCATGAAATATTGCAGGATGATGACTGTCTTAGAGCATAAGTATATCACAAAAGAATATAAAGTAGCCTTTCATAAAAAGTAAGAGCCTGATTAAATTGCAAGCGTGCATCTCGCAGGATCTAGGCCGCATTCAATTAAAGGGGTTACGTGCCAAAAGCCGATTCTGTAAACCATGCACTGGTTCGTAGCAGTTCAGGGTGGGAACATGATCAATTAAGGAAGACCATAATCTCCCATTTTGAAACAGCCAATAGAAAATGAGTCCATCATTAATATGGCAGTAAAACATGGAGGTTACATGACAATCAATTAGGTTCGGCGGTCCGGTATGCGATCAGACTTGCAAAACCGCAAAATACAGAATTATGAAAATGAATGCCAATACTGTTCTAGTCCATGTGGGTGACCTGATATATATTAGCTCATTGATTCCCAAAATCGATATAACCCTGAAATGAAACATAAAAATAAATGTTATTTTCTGCCGATTTGTGAACTTGAGACTCTTGTGCAATTAATTCTAATGTCTGTCATCGCTTCCCCCGTTATTTACAGTGCAGTATTGATTTTTTATTTGCATTTACAGTGCAACGGACATGTCCTTAACCCCTTTGCGGGTCCTCTCTAGTACTCATAAGATTTTCTCCTTCATTTGCCATTTACGTGTGTGAAACCATTTGCAGCCTTGGGCAATTGGAGCAATTGAATAGCGATTCGCGGTTTTAGCAATCGTAACTTTTGCGGAATTGTAAGATCAAAGGCTTTGGGAGGCTGTAAGTTCTGGGTTTAACCATCGCAAAATTTTCAAGCCCGTAACCCATAACCTGTTTGAAGCCCGCAAAAAAACGCCAATTGAATAGCAAATTACCCTACGGCCTTACTTATGGCCTCCAGTTGGGCTCTAAGACAATAGCCTTGAGTAAAGTCTAGGACAGGCCATTATGTGTATCTTTAATGGCTTTCTTAGAAGAGAGAATGATCAAGTTTTTATGACAGTAAAGTATTTTCTTCTGACTAATATTACCTCCAATAAAGGCCCTACCTAACAAAAAAGCTCACGATTTCTTATTTTAAGTAAGATTTTACACAGTTAAATTGCTGTTGTTGGTATAATCTCATAAGATTTTGGTGGCATGATATATTTTGCTTTCTCCATTCCTTGGACTTAGAGAAGTCAAAATGGCAACATAAATGAACTCCATCCAATGTATTAGTCAGCATATTCCTACCCTTTTCCTTTTAATTGATGAACAATATCGATTGCCTATGAGCACACAATACAATTTGACTAAATGTGATTTTAAACATGTATATTATAATTTAGTTCCTCCAATTAAAGAGACACCACAAATTTCTCAACTATGACAAAAAATATAAACTTATGAAAAAGAATCCTATTTGCAATAAATTGAAATTAAAACCAGGGAATTTTGTGTTTAAATTAACTAGCAAATTAAATGTTTTGAGTTTAAATTTCCACCCCCTGTCTCTCTTATGTAAAATATGTTATTGTGGGGGGAGTTACATTTTTTGATGGTTAATTTCATCTGGGACATTACAGTGTCAGGTTTTTTACATATATACCAACAGAGCAGACTTCCTTACTGGGAAGATCAGTTACTAGGCTTATAGTGAAGGCTAAGATGTCTTCTAACATTAAAATACCAAGTAAATATAATATTTTTTTCTCAATAAGTTTTTTTTATTGATCTTTTATGAAGTCGTACAATATTCATAAATATGTCAGATGTTAATAAGCATGAAATGTGGTTGTATATATTTTTTAACCTTTTTGTTACACTGATCTTCATGTATAATAGTTGGTGATCTCTCTGGAATTTGATACTTTATCATATTAGTAGATCTTCCATGCGGCCACTTTGGTCTATGTAGGGTATCAGATGGCTGCCATATGTTGAGCACAGTCATAGGGCCTCATTCAATTGCGGCCTACAGTTCCCCTCCGTTTGCGAGTCTATTCAATTGCTCAAGCTCAGAAAATGCGGATTTGAAGCCAAAACCGTAAACCATGCACTCATGTTTCGGAGCAAATGAGGACGGGAACATGATCAATTAAGCAAGCCTGTAACCTCTCATTTCGAAACAACCTATTGGAAATGAGATTATCTGAATTACAACAGAAAAACATGGAGGTTACCTGTCATTAAATTAGATTTGTGAATCCGATATGCAATCAGACTCGCAAAACATGGAAAATACAGAATTATGAAAATGAATGCCAATACTGTTCAAGTCCATATGGGTGGCCTGATATGTGTTAACTCATTGATACCCAAGATCGTTTTAACCCCAAAATGACACATAAAATTAAATGTCATTTTATTTCCTGACGATTTGCGAGTTTGAGACTGTTGTGCAATTAATTCTAATGTCTGTCATCTCTTTCCCCGTTATTTACAGTGCAGTATTGATCTTATATTTGTATTTACAGTGCTACGAAATGCATTTAACTCCTCTCTAGCACATGTAGCATTTCCTCCTCCATTTGCGGTTTACGAGTGTGGATACGTTTGCGAGCTTGGGGAAATTGAGCAATTAAATAGCCTTGCGAAAGTGAAAGATCAAAGGCTTCTGGAGGCTGTAAGTTACGAGTTTGATGGTCGCAATTTTTTCAAACCGTAACTCATAATCCGATTGGATGCCAATTTAATAGTAAAGTAGCTTGTGGCAGCATTTACGGGCTCCCGGATCTCAAATTCGCACAATTGAATGAAGCTCACTGTTAATTGCCTTGTTCCATTATATTTTTACAATTGGACAATCCCATAATGCCTTCCTTTTTGCATCCTCTGAAGGAATTTGGTGATATACTAGAGGAGATCTTATGTAGCCTAGAATTTGTTAAGAAAGTTATGTGCAGATACATTGGTGATGGCATTCCTACTATCTTCATATGTTGTTACAAATAAGTCCATCCAATTATCTGGCTCTATTGTATAAATCTTTTTCCCAAGATTTCATACATTTAATTAATTCAACAAGCATACTGTGTCAATGGTTGGTGTAATTTAGGGTGTTGTACGGAATTTTGAAAATGTTTAATATGTGTGAATCTGTGTATCAATAGATTTAATTGTTTGGCGTGTTATGTTTTATTTGTAGGTCAGCACTTTCTAATATTTGTTTTCTTTCAAGTTTTAAGTAATGATTATTCCTTAATAATCCTTGAGGAACCCACCATTGGAACATTTGTCTGACTTAAAAAAATGTGTTATGAATAACTGGAGATAGTAGAGAATTCTTGCTAGTGAGAATTCAGTTTAACATATTTATTCCATAAATTCTAATATATAGGTCAAAGACAAATATTTTTAACCGTCAGCCAAAGGTTAAGAAATGTCTTAGTGCTGCTCACTTACTATCCATCCTCCTCCGTCAGTGTGCATATCGCACAGCACTTTCAGGGGTTGATCTCCATCTGGGTATATTGTGTACCAGTCACTTAGAACTGAGCCCTGGTCCAGCAGCTCCTTACAGTTCCTGGCCGCTAATAGATAAAAATAAGAAACAATAAATGTTCACCACAGGAAAAAAAATGACTGGGACTGAATCATTTGGTGTCAGCGGTGGGATGATCCTTAAATTGCATTTGACACTTATGGCTATAACTGTCATTTAGATACTTGTGATCCACCATATACTTATTGTTGAAGGACAACTGTAGTTAAATTGTTTATATTTAACTAACCCTGATTATGAGCAAAATGTTTTAAGAAAACAAAAAACAACTAATTAGCTTTCTAATAGCCCTATTGAGAGTACAGGCAGTAATATCTGCCACATTCCCTTGGTTAATATAGAAGTTTCCTACTTATTTTGTCCTCTCTCACTTCCAGTGAAAATGGTATATTCTACAGCACTTTAATTGTATTTAAAAAAATAAAATAAAATTAGAGGCATGAATATTCAAATGAAGAGCAAAGCCTTTGTGGGCACATTTGTATTTCCCTCCCAGGTTCAGTGCAATAACTGTATTTCTTGGAATACTAAGCAGTAATAGGAAATATGCACACAAGTCTACTAGATAGATAGATAATTATTTTGTTTTTCAATTCCAAAGTAACTAGTAATATTTGTGTATTTTGTATATCTTAATATTCTAGAAGTATATATGGAGAACTGAGCTGGATCTGGTGAATTTACACTCAAGGCTGTTACTCACCATAAACTGACTCAATATTGGCAGCATCTCCTTTCTCTCCTATTGACCAGAAAACATGAGGGTTAATGAGTTCTGCAGATTATAAACAATATTAAACTGAGCAATTAGTACAAGTTACTTTTAGGAAACCATAATAGAAATGTTTCCACCTTAAACAAATGGGCATGTGGCCGTTATCTTGAAAAACATGGTGCTTTATTCGTTAATTTCCACGATAATCTTAAACCTCAACGCAACCATGCTTCACAGATAGAGCCATAAAGGCCTTTGAGACTACATCAACTGTGAACATTTATCAATGACTACACAAAACTGTTGCTTATTACAACCAACTATGAAATTAATAAATTATATGAGTAACGGTTAGTTAATCACTGACCTTTCTGCCCTGGTGGTCCAGCCTTCCCTGGGTTGCCTGCAGATCCCCTTTGCCCTGCAAAATAGCAAATACAACTACATATGCAATAATACTTAGAATACAGAAGGACCTTGTATGGTATATCTGTAAGACATCATTATGGACATTTATGCCACGTGTCCTATTTACATATTTTAAACACATTTTTATACTTTTTTAGAGATTTTTTAGATCTGGTAGTTTTTTTTTAGGATTCACACTCACCTATCTCTCCTGGTTCTCCTTTCTGCCCAGGAGATCCAGGGACCCCAGGACATCCTCTGAGAATGGACAACCTGTCCGAGTCTCCAACTCCCACAATCTTCACTTCTGTGGGTTACGATCAACAGTGAATGAGATGGAAGAGAAAACATAGACAATGAATGTTATCAGCAGGGAGCACAAGTTTTATTATTTTTACATCTTTTGTGGAATTAAAGGACCACCGTAGTTTGGGAAAATGTCATATGTCTGTAATATATATGTGGCAAGCTAAAATCTTTGGCAGCTATGAAAGCATTTTGGGTGAAATATTTTTTTAAGCAGACATTGCTTCTGCATGAGGGTTTTCACATTTGTCTACTTGCTTCTGCTATTTTTGTTATATATATATTGAAGTGGAATGGGGAAGCTCTACTTGCCTTGAAAGGATGTATTACCATTATGGTAGCTTCCATGCACTAGCAAAGTGTCATAAAATGATGTTTTTCTCTAAAATATTTGTTATGCCCATGGCTTACATAGCTACTAATGTTGTTGGTTTGTTGTACATTTCACAAACATGTGTAGTTTTTCCAAATCATTTTAAGTGGCTACAGTAACTCTCCATAGGCAGTATTTTTTTAATATAATATAATAATATAATATAATATAAGATCACTGAATTTTGTGGAATGTTGTAAATCATATGTTCTTTTTCTAAAATCTCAAACCCACAATCTTTCATACATGCCCAGAATATCTGTGTGTTAACTGCCTAAGGGCAGACTAAAATATAACAAACATAAAATGTTTGTTTCCGAATGCAAGCTACAAACAAAGCTCCCTTGACCCTTTAAAGACGGAAAGTCACTCTACTGTCTCCAGTTGAGGTCAAATATCTCTAGACCTTTTCCCACATGATTTCAAGCATGATAGTCACTCTACTGTCTTCAGTTCTATCTTTTATCAAGCTCATGCAGGGTAAATAAATGTGTCATTGTAATCCACAGTACATGGGGGAAATCAGCCGATCAAATTGCTGAAAATGTGTCAGTTCAGTAGTTAAACATTACCACACAACCAACAATTGTAAATATGTTTTTCTAATTAAAAACTAGCTGTAATTTATTTCACTGCTTAGTTATGTTCTTAGTCTTAAAATTGTTATGTATATATATATATATATATATATATATATATATATATATATAAATATATATCGCATATATAGTTGTGGGTTGTGGATCTCACTAATGTTTGGAACACTGAAACGTTGGTCACGAGCAGTGAAGCTGCTCATTGCGGGGCCCCCTTCCTCCTCCCCATGGCTCATCCTCCTCCCCAAGGCTCCTCACCCTGACGGGGGCTGCAATGAGCGCCGAATGCGCTCATTGCAGGGCTATCGATGAGGGCTGGAGGCTGTCATTGTGACTCCCCCAGGGCTCGCATCACCCCCAGCTGCAGGCCCACTGTGTCTCCTCCCTCCTTCCCCTCATCCTCCTCCTCCATCCTTATCCTCCTCCTCTCTTCCCCCTCTCCAATCACCACCTCCTCTTCCTCCAATTACCTCCCTTTCCCCTCTCTTACTTTAATCAGATGAGCTAATGCTGCTGTCTCTTCCCTGCAGCGTGTCTTGTGGCTGTGTCCGGAACCAGCATATGCTAATGACGTGATTTCATTACTGGGACCAAGGAGGTCGCGCAAAGGGCTTACTTAAAAATTGGCGCACTTTAAATGCAAACATAAATTCAATCTAGCACTATAAATGATGGGGAACACAATGGTTGACATTAGAATTAAAAGCACAACATTCTCAAGCTTGCACATGGCCAAAATATAATACTTTATTTCATGTTTATTTTCCGTCCAAAGTCCTACGGGCTTCAATCTCCAAGCCCATAGGCTTTGAAAGCCAACCTCCATTTGTTTTCAAAGTCCTACGGGCTTAAATAACAAGTTATGAGCTTGGAGGTCATTCAAGCCCGTCGGACTTTGGACGGAAATTAAACTTTAAATAAAGTACTATATTTTGGCAGTATGCTTTTAATTCTAATGTCACCCATTGTGTTCCTAATCATTTACAGTGCTGGGTTGAATTTATATTGGCATTTAAAGAGCTCCGACATTACGGTCTTGAACCACGAGTTACGGGCTTGTGTCCGAGATCATGTTTAAGCTAATGCCAAGAGCATGGTTTCTGATTCTCGCAACCGGCGCCTAACTTTCAGGCCTGGCCAATTGAATAGCAGAGTAAAAGTAGACCTACTTGAGCCCGCAACTCAATCGCAGAAAATCGTCTATCTGCTATGGAGTTACGTCCACGAATTGAATGAGGCCCTAGTGAGTGAATAGTGCAATAATAATAATATAACGTGGAGATACAAAATATTTTTTCTCTACAATGGCAAATAGGAAAAAAACATTGAAGCATTACCAATGTAATTCCTGACTCCAGATCCCATTAATCAGATTTCAACCTGGATCAATACTCCTTCTCTAGTTATCCAGGATAAACTTGAATGCCCTTTTTATTCAAATATATATCCAAACCCTTTTTAAAGTTATCTATTGAATCTGCTGTTAAAATTTCCTATGGTAGAGGATAATATAGTTTAACCACCCTTCCTATGAAGAACCCCTTTCTTTCTTTAAGGTGGATCTATTTTTCTTCTCATCTCAAAGGGTGCCCTCCTGTAAGCTGACAACTTTAACAAAAAGTTCACTTGACAAAGCCTTATATTGGCCATGGACATGTTTTATAAGGTAATCATATGCACCTAGCCTTCTTCCCATTAATACATTTAGAAATTGTTTTTAGGATTAGTCTTAGTCTCCTTTGCAATTAACTTTCCATTTTCTAATCTAGCCAATCTAATAGCTCTTCTGCAAACCTTAATTGACCAAATAAAATTTCCATTAGACATTGACCATGCTAAGATGAATTTCCAATCTATAGCAACAATTTCAATTCCTCACAATCACTTATACAGTATTTGGGGGCTTATAGCATATTCCCACCATTTTTTACGATTTTTTCCTCTACTATTTTACCCTACCCACATGGATTCAACATTATTACTAGTTCCACCATACATTTCTTCACAGATTATAGGCTTTAATTCAAGCTTAACATACAGACAAATTCCTCCTCCTTTTCTATCATTACCAATATCTCTCCTAAATAGGTTATAACCATCTAAATTAACATTCCAGTCACAAGAGTCTTCCCACCATGTTTCAGTAATGCCTGTCAGATGCCATTGCTCATTTACTATTAATAATTATAGTTTGCTGATTTTCCCAGGCAAGCTACTTGCATTAGCAAGCATACACTTTATGTTGCCATGACTCCGCAGGGTTAAGTAACTTGCCACTGTATTTGAGTTACTTACCAAGAGCTCCCAGTTGTCTATACTAACCCTATATCTGGCATTGGCATTCCTGGACTGTCCCAACAGTTTCACTCAATCTGGCCAATCTGTGGTTTTTGCTTCCATTTGTAAATGTAGTCCAGCTACCTCCCCAGACATCCTCACTAGCCCCAGCCAATCCTCCATGCTAGGTCCAGCTAACGTCTGTCAGCACCAAATCCTTTTCCAGGGGAGCAATATCACCAAGTTCTGTAATTCTCCTCTCAATTTCTCCAGGCAACATTCTCAGAACGGCCACAAAGGTATGGACCTTGGACAACCTCCAGGAGTGCATGCATGTGGGAGGATGTACACTGGGTGAGGTTTCTTAATAGACAAAAAAATCTTATTTGTGGTATACAACTTAATCCCTTTTCTTTGCACTCCATTCTTTTATTTGAAACATAATCAGGAAGTTATAGTGATGACTTTTGCATAATGTTTGTTAAATAAACAAGCCTCAGGTGCCTTTACAGGGTGTGGCAGATAAACAAGGCATCTTTCTTGCTACACTTACACAAACAAATTGCAAGCACCCTTTCCCTTCCAGCAAGTAACTCACAGACCAGATGTTACACAAAAAAACGTATATTTAAAAACATATATTTTAATAAAAAAAATTATATATACAGAAATAAACATAAGCAAATAATACATAAACCTAGTATAAAAAAGTTAAATGTTGCTTTGCATTACATGACAAAATGTTATTAACTTAAAAAAGGTACCCCTCAATCTCTATATCTTATTTATAACCTTATATAAAAAGGTGAAAATTAATAAAAACATGTTAAATCTAAATTATTATATTTTGCCCATGGTTTCCAAATAAGTAAAATTGGAGTTTCCAGTACAGCACAGAATACAACCTTTTCTAGTCGTTTAATTCTTGGTGTTTGTTTTTGCAGCCAGTGAGCCGCCATAACAGTTCTAGTTGTAGTTAATATTTCTATAATTAGTTTCCCTATACCTTCAAAAGGCCTATTTAGTAGCCTTATTACTGGGTCTAGCTTTAATTAATAAAATAATACAGAACTATGGCTGTATTCTAATGCATTTGAAACATAAAAATGTAATAATAAAAAAAAAATCTAACTTTTGATCTAAAAATGCAATCTTAAACAGTTAGGTTAGGGTCTCCCAGAATCCTATACCCTGGTCTAAAGTATGGGTCACTTACCTGGACAGGTGTCCTCAGCATCACTGAGTGTGGTCAGTATCCAGAGCACTGAGAATGCTGACGTCCACATAATGGTGTTGGGTGTCTCTCAGCTCTATGACTTGTTTGTGGTGTGAGAAGAGAACAGAAAAACTTAATAAGAAAAGCCAGTAACTCCTCCCAGTCTCAAGACCTCCCATGCATTTTATTTCTAGGTTTCTGTCTAGCAGTCTCTACACTAAACTTTTTCCTTCCCGTTTCAAAATAGAAATTCATCTGCAATGCTGTCACAAATACCCACTCCCTATGAATGACCACTGTGGTCATCTGTTTAAAATTACTATATACATTAAAAGGTATGGGTGAGGGTCCTTGGACCATTATTATCCAGTCACTACAGGAGCATGTCATTCCCCCTAACTGAGGGTACAGTTTTCCCTAACTAATAACTACTATTTCTTCTTTGTTTTCCTGCCTGTTTAGTACAGGTTGGATCTTTCTAACCTAATGGAGCTACTGAAGCAGCAAACTATGGAGAACCCCTTACCTGCTTTGGGAGAAGGAACTGCAGGTAGTCAATGTCCCAGGGGAAGCCAGAGGTCCTTCAACCATCTGAGTCCTGCCCCAGGGCTTCCTTTGACAAGGCGCACCTGCTCTACGAATCAGCAGGGCCTATCAAAGAGCCAGAAAAGCGGCCTGCTCACCATATGCAGTACCCGGTGGTTTCAGTTGCCTCTTTCAGAGATGTTTCCAGTTCACAGGATATTGTGCCCCTATGTCACTCTGTTAACCAAATGCCTTTCTCCCCCGAGAAACCCCTTCTCCCGTGGTGGCCATGCTAGAAGTCCCGCTAGCATCATTGACTGAGCTACATGGCAAGATGGTGGCCCCATCTGAATAGCTGCGGAAGCCAGATGAGTGTCTGAAAGTGGCAAAATAGTGTAACCAACTGGGGGTAATTCCCAGGTATGGTTGTGGTGCCAGCATATTTTATCCCTTATCTTAACTTCTCCAGTACATGTAGACTACACATAGGCACATCCCCCATCCAGGATGCAAACAAGGGAAATATCTTAGGCACTGTGTCTGATATCATGTGCATTGGCACAATCCCCCTTCAGGATTTGGATTTGTCCCCTTTGGGGTTGGTACCTAAAAAAGAGCCAGGTCAGTTCAGGGTGATGCATCAACTGTTTTTCCTGAAAGGAGCATTGGTGAATGATGCCTTTGATAAAGATCTGGCGGCAAAATCCTTTGCATCTTTTCATCATTCTCTGGAGATAGACAAAATGGTTGGAGTAGGGGCTTTATTGGCCAAATCCAATACGGAAGTAACTTTCAGGTTGCTACCAATTCATAGATGCAGCCAAAGACTACTGGGGTGTCATTTTGAAGACATCTTCTTCGTGGACTTGTGTCTACCAATGGGTTGCTCGATATCATGAACCCTATTTGAGGTATTTCCTGAAAAGGTGTATTACAGAGATTTTATGTTCTGTCAGGTGCTCCCTATTTGGATGACTTTCTGTTCATTGGCTTGGAGGCCTCTCTCTTATGCCTCATGCTTCTGATAAACAGCTAGGTCATTTGGCAAAGGATAAAACTGTTTCTCCTCATCCTTCCATTCAATACCTTGGTGTTACTATTGATATAAGGAATAGGGAAGTTAGGTTGCCATGCCAGAGGATAACAAATCTTTCATGGAATCCTTCAATGGCAAGATTTTGTTTAGGCAGGAGAAATTGGAAAACTGGACATGTTCACTAGGGTTGGGAATTTATTTTAAAGGTAAATGGTGGTCCTCGGAGTGGCCTCGAGCCTGGGTGGAGGAAGGCTCGTAATGAAAATGGCCTTTCTTAAATTATTTCTGATTGTTGAGTGATTCAGGTTATTAATTCTTCAACCACTTCTTCAGCTGCCATGGTTTGTTTGCTCTGGCATCTAATGTTTAGGCATTTACAGCCCAACTTATCTGTGAGTACAAAACATATACCTGGAGTTTCAAATTCTGTCGCTGTCTCCAGGGGGAATTGGCTCCAGGGGCAGAGTAGATAGAAGAGGACATCACAGTCCACTTGTGAAACCTAGGATTGAGGAAATATCTCAAATTATTAAGGGTTCATTGGCTCTACAGTACTGGGCTTCTTATCAGCTGTCTTGGAGGGAATGGTGGGCATTGGAGGAAGTGCTGGGAACGCCTGCATCATCCCAGCACCTATTGAATATGGTGTTGTGGTTTCTCTTGCAACTGCGACCCTCGCAAACTTTACGTCGCAACGCAAACAAGACGACACACCACTGCGACCCTCGCAAACTTTACCTCGCAACGCAAACAACATACGAGACACGTTACCACTCATTACGACCTCGCAAAAATCGGCCGCAACTCGCGAACATGAAAAAATTGAAAACAAAATAAATACACACAGCACATACATAAAAAGGTTACCTACAGCAAGAGGGAGCATCCAGGACCTCAAAAAAGCACCTTACACCTTCATTTATCTCAAAATAATAGAGTTTAAACACTAAAAAATTATTTAAGCAAGAGAACAAATGGCCGCCGAACAAAACGAAAACGAGGCTACAGCACTCTAAACACGCAAAACACCACAAGAAACTCGCAAAACACCACAAAAGACCTACGGATATTCTGCTAAGACGCATACCACACATTACCCACCAATTTTACGACAATGCGGAAGTACACCACTACGCTATTGGTTTGGTCTCGCGCACGCACAGTATTACACTGCACACATTCATCACGCTTACACAGCAGCTCCACACCACTAATGCTGCAGCAACATCAAAACACATTGCCACAATGCTTCGAAATACGTGAAGTATATTCATTTATTAATGTATTATAGATTTCATTATTATACACAAAACAACATTAGCTACCTTACAATTTCATTGCCGTCATTTTTTGACGGGCAATTCTCTAGTTGCCCGTCAAAAAATGATCTCTTTTTATAGTTGTGAGCAGATTCCCCAATGCATAAATTGTGTGGTTGAAGATGGTGAAGAGAAGGTGAAGAGAAGGCTTTGGAGGCTGATTAGGGATTCCAAGAAAAATGAGTTTAATAGGAAAAAGGTTAACAGGGCTATGGACTATTTTTCAAATTTAATTGGGAGGCATATCTGCCTGCCACACTGTGTTTGAAAACTGTTGCTACATGTTCTTTAAGGACAGGGTTCATACAACCTGAGCCTCTCTTTATTTATTGCCAATTTGATTGATGGTGTATCCAATTTCTTGGGGTTATAGCATGGTGAGCACTCACATGGTGGTGCATGCAGCAGGCATTTTACTGCTGCAAGGTGGTTGGAAACAGTATGTCATGGGCCTTGGTCCAGTCATGTTTCTAGTGTTGCCTTGGGCAGAACCAAGAATGTTGAAGGTTAGGCTGGGGTAGTGGTGTCAGCCTTCAGTAGGACATAGCTGTTTAGGTCATAGCCGGCAGCAAAACACATTTGCACTTCTACAGTGGGCTTGAAAGTGGCTAGAGATACCCAACCCTACCTGCAGATTGACACAGTTCAGGACAAGTTGCAGAATTTCTTGGTGGAATAAAACAATAAAAGTCTAAATAAGACGCACCATGTCTATTTTCCTAGAAAGAGCATAATCTTTATTTTTGGATATACAGTAAAAATTATACAGTTTTCTGATAAAATAAAACAATCCCATATGTACATAGGCAAAAGTAATGTGGCTATCTTTTTGGGCATTCAACATTCCCCTAACTTGGATGGGTCAATCATGGCATGGCTTCGGTAGGAGCTCAATAGATTGGGCTGTGTTTTCAGCTCTGCACCAGTTAGCTGTCAGCATGGAGAGATCTCCCCACAACCGGCTTCATGGTTGCGCTTGAAAGGGTCACTAGACTGATCCTTGGAGGTTCTTTCTATCCCCTCACACAGGACAGCTTAACCTAGGGCTAGGACAAGTCACCGTTCGTTAGATCAGGTTGTGGATGCAGGTTCATGTTGCAGGAGTCCGGATAAGTTACTGGGTACCAGGACAAGTTGCAGAAATATAACCTCTGATAAAAAGAATAAATAAACACCTTCCCTCCAGAATGAAACATACCATGCATATGTGTCCCAAACAGAGCAGAAACTTTATTTTTCCAGTCAGGTATTTATACAGTACATCTACCAATATACATTAGCCTCTTCCTTAGGCAAACAAATGATTCACACATGTTAGCCCCCTTTGAATGACCCACGTGGGTCAAGATTATCTCAATGGACTTTCATGGAGCCATCCGGTCTTCACTGCCTCTAGTGTCTAGGAGTCTGGTGAAACTGACTTATCAGCCACCTATAACAGGATTTGGACACCACAGAGGTCTTGGAGACCTAGTGCCTGGGCAAGTGGACTAGGATTTTATCCCTCACGGGTACTTGTTGGTTGAGGGGCTACCACTTTGGAATTACCTTGGTCAGGCACCCCTTTATGAGGAAGACCTAGCGGATGGTAGTGGAGTGGGTTAGTATGCTTGGGGTACCTCTTGTGTGGTGTAAACATAGAAGTAGAGCCCAGCAGTTCTCCAGGGACTGTACTGTTGGGTATACCTGGGCTCTAATCAACCTCCCCACTGATGAAATATCTTTATTGAGCAAGAGGAGAGTTGGCTAACTGTTTCGTGGCTGGGGGAACCACGGAGGACCTACTTTTTGGGTCCGCCCAGGACTTCCAGAAGGATTCTAGACAAAATGGCTTCTAAGATACAATGGTTGTCACAAACAATGGCGAAGGTCAAGTACCTCTTAATTTGTGATTAATCACCAGGCAAAGGATCAAAGGTGTATCCCCTAAAAGTACGCAACATCACTTGACCTCTGTTTGTGAAAACAGTGTTCCAAGTGCTGTTTTTACAGCCTTGTTAATTATACTTGATGGCTTAATACATGCTTTGAATTCCCTATTGCTACCTTTGGAGCCCATGCTAATCACCGACATGATTTCGACTCCAACCTAGGACGTAGTCCAGTGTGGAGACTGGGAATTAACTGCATATTGCAGTTGGCTACTGAGACTACTTACTGGTCACACTTAAAGCTGTACCAACCTCAAAATAATTGTATTATTCCAATGTAACTGGTACATCATAATACACATCCTGCTCACAAAATTATCCCTCTCGAGGACAGACACCTATCCTAGAACTACTATTCTAAATAAGTGAACTAAGTTATTAAAAGGTATCATCTCTACTTTGATCGTTTACTGTTTTTCGACTCCTAACTTGGTAATACCATCTACTTATAGACTTATCTCCATTATCTCAGTCTATTTCACAGGTCTAATCTTCATTTCAGAGTATTTGTAGGAGTAATTATACCCTTTGCCATGCCGCCAGTTGATGCCTTTGGCATTGCTACTGTGCTGCCCAAGAAAATACAGCCCATTCAGGTTGGCATGGTGGCAGTCAGAGTACCACCAGCCTCCATTGTACAAATCAGCACAGTTTGCTGAATACTGATCATTGTCCTGCTCCTTGGTGCTGAACTTCATGTTTCCATGAACAGCCATGGAGTCTCCTGAGAAAAAAAAACATAATACACACGTTAGCTTCTTAATTCTGGGAAAAAACATGCTTTGCTACTTCTGTTCATTTGGAATGTTTATACATTTGTATTTACATTTAAAATATAACAAGCCATCTTTCCCCATCATCATTGTGTTTCTTTAAAGCACCTCCAAAGTTTAGGAAAAGTATCACATGTTTATAAAGCATGTAACAGACTAACATAAATAACAATTAAGTAAGCCATGAGCATAAAAATACTTTAAGATAATATCTGAATTTTAGCAGACTCTCCTTGCGTTTGGATGCCTCCATATTGGACATTTAGATACATTTTGTTGGCCTGCAAGTAATCTTACTGTTAAGTGTATATATCTGCATCCAAGGTCCATCTCGTGTAACTAATTATGTTAAAGAAACTGAATACACTTTTAAAATAGTTTTAATGTATTCTTTATTTCTTTTTAATTGTAAATATAGTTTGTCTATTATTTAAATAATGGCTTCAGAGCATAAAGAGAAAATAGATTTCAAGATGTAGGATCTTTCAGTAAATGTATACATAAAATAACCCTAACTTCTATATCAATTTTAAGACACTTTTTTAAATGAGTTTTAATTTTAATATCTTCAATTAATGGAACCTTTAATGCTAAAGGAATGTGTCCACTATGGAAAACAATAATAACATGCAATATGGATTTTACTCTAATTAGTTTTTTATTATTGTTAATCACACATAATTGAAATATTTAGTAAGAGAGGAACTACTTTCCCATTTGTAATCTGTAGGAAGCATTCTAGTAGTCTTCTGCAGTGTTCTCCCCCATGTATAATGCACCGCGTGGTGCCGCACCATCTCTTACCTGCATTCCCTTCCTTGAAGTCTCCCAGTAATAACTTGTACTTCTCAGCCTCTCCCAAAACTTTGAAAGATGAGTATTTGGCAAAGTTCTTTGTGTTCTCAAAGTCCTGTAGATCAATATGTAGCTCCCAGGTGCCTGTGAGAGATCGACGTAGGTCATGTTTGTAGATATATTCAGACACTAAAATAATCTAAAAACACTAACTACTGTGTTATTTCATAGATTGTTATTTTGTGTGAGAAGGTGGATATTTACCAGCTGATGTTATTTTATGAAGATTATTTTTCCCCAGCCAGAACTCATTCAGAAGGTTAGGCTGGGGTAGTGGTGTCAGCCTTCAGTAGGACATAGCTGTTTAGGTCATAGCTGGCAGCAAAACACAGTGACACTGTCAAGATTTGCTTCTACAGTGGGCTTGAAAGTGGCTAGAGATACCCAATCCTACCTGCAGATCGACACAGTTCAGGACAAGTTGCAGAATTTCTTGGTGGAATAAAACAATAAAAGTTTAAATAAAACACACCATGTCTATTTTCCTAGAAAGAGCATAATCTTTATTTTTGGATATACAGTAAATATTATACAGTTTTCTGATACAATAAAACAATCCCATATGTACATAGGCAAAAGTAATGTGGCTATCTTTTTGGGCATTCAACATCCCCCTAACTTGGATGGGTCAATCATGGCATGGCTTCGGTAAGAGCTCAATAGATTGGCCTGTGTTTTCGTCTCTGCACCAGTTAGCTGTCAGCATGGAGAGAGCTTCCCACAACCGGCTTCATGGTTACGCTTGAAAGGGTCACTAGACTGATCCTTGGAGGTTCTTTCTATACCCTCACACAGGACAGCTCAACCGGGCCTAGGACAAGTTACCGTTCGTTAGATCAGGTTGTGGATGCAGGTTCATGTTGCAGGAGTCCGGATAAGTTACTGGGTACCAGGAGAAGTTGCAGAAATATAACCTCTGATAAAAAGAATAAATAAACATCTTCCCTCCAGAATGAAACATACCATGCATATGTGTCCCAAACAGAGCAGAAACTTTATTTTTCCAGTCAGGTATTTATACAGTACATCTACCAATATACATTAGCCTCTTCCTTAGGCAAACAAATGATTCACACATGTTAGCCCCCTTTGAATGACCCACGTGGGTCAAGATTATCTCAATGGACTTTCATGGAGCCATCCTGTCTTCACTGCCTCTAGTGTCTAGGAGTCTGGTGATACTGACTTATCAGCCACCTATAACAGGATTTGGACCCCACAGAGGTCTTGGAGTCCTAGTGCCTGGGCAAGTGGACTAGGATTTTATCCCACACGGGTACTTGTTGGTTGAGGGGATACCACTTTGGAATTACCTTGGTCAGGCACCCCTTTATGAGGGTCACCTAGTGGATGGTAGTGGAGTGGGTTAGTTTGCTTGGGGTACCTCTTGTGTGGTGAAAACATAGAAGTAGAGCCCAGCAGTTCTCCAGGGACTGTACTGTTGGGTATACCTGGGCTCTAATCGACCTCCCCACGGATTAAATATCTTTATTGAGCAAGAGGAGAGTTGGCTAACTGTTTCGTGGCTGTGGGAACCACGGAGGACCTACATTTTGGGTCCGCCCAGGACTTCCAGAAGGATTCTAGACAAAATGGCTTCTAAGATACAATGATTGTCACAAACAATGGCTAAGGTCAAGTACCTCTTAATTTGTGATTAATCACCAGGCAAAGGATCAAAGGTGTATCACCTAAAAGTACGCAGCATCACTTGACCTCTGTTTGTGAAAACAAGTGTTCCAAGTGCTGTTTTTACAGCCTTGTTAATTATACTTGATGGCTTAATCCATGCTTTGAATTCCCCATTGCAACCTATGGAGCCCATGCTAATCACCGACATGATTTCGACTCCGACCTAGGACGTAGTCCAGTGTGGAGACTGGGAATGAACTGCATATTGCAGTTGGCTACTGAGACTACTTACTGGTCACCCTTAAAGCTGTACCAACCTCAAAATAATTGTATTATTTCAATGTAACTGGTACATCATAATACACATCCTGCTCACAAAATTATCCCTTAAAAACATAAAAATGATCCTGAGGCAAGTAAGCTCCCATAACTCACAGAAATGGGCTCTTGGGCTTCAGAATACATAACCTGGACCAGTAGCCAAACATTACATGGTTTCAAACATGGTAACAAGTAAAACAGTCCTTATAGGCAAGTCCTTAGGCCACTGCAAGATTGCCTGAGTGTTGGTAGCCAAATGGGCAAGAGTCACATAGTGCCCCCTAGTTATCCAACAAGAAGGCCCTTATTAATCACTTTGAAAATTTACCCAGACTTTGATTTCCTGGACTATTGATGCACCTTTCACCGATTTGTTTTTCTGCGACATTTTGACTTGTACATAAAATGTTGGGTGACGATATCATGTAATGTAATAACAGGTGATAAGGCATATCCAACAAAGAACACTGACCATGATACCCTTCCTATTTGTACACATTTAGATCATTAAAATCATGTAAATTTCATCTTGTATGTTTAACTGCAGACATTTTCATTCATTATCTAGCGACCATATAACCACGACTAATGCTAAATGTTTGTTTAATGTGTTAGGTTTCCTCATCCCTCTTTAATTCTAAAAAATGGCAAATAAGGTCTCAAGGACAGACACCTATCCTAGAACTACTATTCTAAATAAGTGAACTAAGTTATTAAAAGGTATCATCTCTACTTTGATCGTTTACTGTTTTTCGACTCCTAACTTGGTAATACCATCTACTTATAGACTTATCTCCATTATCTCAGTCTATTTCACAGGTCTAATCTTCATTTCAGAGTATTTGTAGGAGTAATTATACCCTTTGCCATGCCGCCAGTTGATGCCTTTGGCATTGCTACTGTGCTGCCCAAGAAAATACAGCCCATTCAGGTTGGCATGGTGGCAGTCAGAGTACCACCAGCCTCCATTGTACAAATCAGCACAGTTTGCTGAATACTGATCATTGTCCTGCTCCTTGGTGCTGAACTTCATGTTTCCATGAACAGCCATGGAGTCTCCTGAGAAAAAAACATAATACAGACGTTAGCTTCTTAATTCTGGGAAAAAACATGCTTTGCTAATTCTGTTCATTTGGAATGTTTATACATTTGTATCTACATGTAAAATATAACAAGCCATCTTTCCCCATCATCATTGTGTTTCTTTAAAGCACCTCCAAAGTTTAGGAAAAGTATCACATGTTTATAAAGCATGTAACAGACTAACATAAATAACAATTAAGTAAGATAATATCTGAATTTTAGCAGACTCTCCTTGCGTTTGGATGCCTCCATATTGGACATTTAGATACATTTTGTTGGCCTGCAGGTAATCTTACTGTTAAGTGTATATAACTGCATCCAAGGTCCATCTCGTGTAACTAATTATGTTAAAGAAACTGAATACACTTTTAAAATTGTTTCTGTGTATTCTTTATTTCTTTATTTAAAAAAACTATTTTTATTAAATACTCCTTTATATAGTTTGTCTATTATTTGAATAATGGCTTCAGAGCATAAGGAGAAATAGATTTCAGGATGGAGGATCTTTTAGTAAATGTATACAAAAAATAACCCTAACTTCTATATCAATTTTAAGACACTTTTTTAAATGAGTTTTAATTTTAATATCTTCAATTAATGGAACCTTTAATGCTAAAGGAATGTGTCCACTATGGAAAACAATAATAACATGCAATATTGATTTTACTCTAATTAGTTTTTTATAATTGTTAATCACATATAATAGAAATATTTAGTAAAAGAGGAAATACTTTCCCATTTGTAATCTGTAGGAAGCATTCTAGTAGTCTTCTGCAGTGTTCTCCCAATGTATAAAACACCGCGTGGTGCTGCACCATCTCTTACCTGCATTCCCTTCCTTGAAGTCTCCCAGTAATAACTTGTACTTCTCAGCCTCTCCCAAAACTTTGAAAGATGAGTATTTGGCAAAGTGCTTTGTGTTCTCAAAGTCCTGAAGATCTATACGTAGCTCCCAGGTGCCTGTGAGAGATCGACGTAGGTCATGTTTGTAGATATATTCAGACACTAAAATAATCTAAAAAAAACTAACTACTGTGTTATTTCATAGATTGTTATTTTGTGTGAGAAGGTGGATATTTACCAGCTGATGTTATTTTATGTAGATTATCATTCCCCAGCCAGAACTCATTCAGACGGCTGCCAAACCCAGTCTTGTAGGACTTCCAATCACGGAAAAAGTCCACCGAGCCATCCCAACGTCTCTGGAAAACCTACAGAGAGGAGAAGAAAAAACTAAGTACTAATATTTATGTGACCTCTGCCTTTTTGTTTGGATACATTAACCCGTATTAAGTCCCAACATTTTGAGCTGAGATCCTAAGAATAGTTTTATTAAACACTCCTTACACTTGCAACAGTTACTACATGGTATTTTGAATAACTAAACTTGCTAATGGCCAAAATGATTTAAGAAAGCAGATTTCTATTCTCTTTACTGTACTATACTGTATATTAATATAAATGCATATAAAAGAGGGTCTAAAAAAAACCTATTTCAAGTGTAGTTGTTCAGAAGAGTATGCTTAAAATATAGACCCACAATGGTCCTTTAATGTTTTCCTGACTACATATTGTAATTTATTATTGATTATGCACTGATTCTATTTACACGGGCAATCAAACGCAAATAGAATAATTGTATAATTGTTTTTAAATGCAATTATTGGACCTAATACTGTAGGTCTTGAAGAGATCATACATTGCAAGCCCCTTCTAAAAGCTTATATAGCTTATTCACTGTAATAATAAATTTCACATTTGACTTTAGTTACATAGTATTTTTTCTTTTTACATAGTATTTTTAGTTACATAGTAATCCAGGTTGAAATAAGACTTTTAGTCCATCATGTTCAACCTTTTTAGATCTCCACTGATCTGCAGTATGGAAATTAATTGTTAATTGATCCAGAGGAAGACAAACTGTGCCAATTGTCACAAAAGGGAAAAACAGATAATATTCCTTCCTGACCCCAGATACTGGCGATCGGATTCCTCCCAAGATCAATACTCCCTGTCTAATTATCCAGGATAACCCTGACTGCCCTTTTTATTTAAAAATATATCCAATCCCTTTTTTAAATTATCTATCGAATCCGCTGTCACCACCTCCTTTTTCAGAGAATTCCACATATTAACCACCCTTACTGTGAAGAACCCTTTTCTTCTTTAAAGGGATATGTACATTTCCTGGATTATGAATGCATCTGATAGAGGAGAATTAATAGTATATGAAAAAGATGTTTGCATGACAAAAATACCAAAGTAAACATTTAAACACTTACCATGAAGTTAGCAAAATCTATTGTAATTTCTGACAGTTTAAAATTCAGTTTAACACCATCTCCATAGTTTGTTTTGGCCAATCCGGTTAGATGAATGATTTGAGACATAGCACTGTTAGTTGCTATGGCAACATCACACAGCATATACAGGAAGCAGGGATGAGTCATACCCCAGCAGTGACTGAAAGGCTGACAACACTGCTCTACTATTGCCTGAGCATGCAAGAGCAGGTAAATAGTGGGTTAATATTGCTCCCCGGATGCTGCATGCTGATTGGGTGGGGATCAAGAAGTTGTGTAGACACCCCCTGGGAGTGTCAACACAATCATTAGAGGGTTTTTTAGATATTAATCAAAATAAAATGTTTTATGAGATGTGCTGTATACAGGCTGCTTTTTGCCTACAGAGTGCAGAAATGTATTAATCCAGCAAACTTAGATATCCCTTTCAGGTAAAATCTTTTTACTTCTAATCTCAAAGGATGTCCTCTTGTCAGTTGAAAACCTCTTGGCACAAAAAGTTAGCTTGACAAAGCCTTATATAAATTATAGAAGGTAATCATATCCCCTCTTAGACACCTTTTTTCTAGAGAAAATAAGTTTAATTTGGTTAGTCTTTCTTTATAACTTAGCCTCTCCATTCCCCTTATTAGTTTTGTTGCCCATTCTCTGTACTTTTTACAGCTCTAAAATGTCCTTTTTATGTTTGCGTGGCTAAAATTTAGGGTGTACTAGGGTTTAGTATAGTGGTAGAATTATATTTGCTTCCCTTGCTTCTCCATCCTTCTTAATACATGCTAATGTTTTATTTGCCTTTGCAGCTGCTGCTTGGCATTGAGCACTGTTACCTAGATGGTTGTCCACAAGCTCCCAAATCCCTTTCAATATCTGATACCCCTAGATTTTCTCCATTAAGATTATAAAATGCATGGCTATTTTTCCATCCCATATGAATAACTTTACATTTATTCGTATTAAATCTCATCTACCATTTAGAAGCCCATTCCTCTAATTTATGCAAATCCCTTTGGAGGGAAAGTACATTATTTTCTGATTTAATTACCTTGCACAACACAAAAATGGAGACACAACACTCCAATCCCACTTCCAAGTCATTAATAAATATGTTAGAAAGGAGGGGACCTAATACTGAACCATGAGGAACCCCTCTTACCACGTTAGTCCAATCCAAGTATGCTCCATTTACAACAACCCTTTGCTTCCTTCTTTTAGCCAGCTCTCAATCCATGAGCAAATATTTACTGCAATTCCTGTATCTCTTAGTTTGCTCAATATTCTCCCATGTTTGCAAAATCCAAAATGACTACATCCACTGAGTTGCCTTGAACAATGTTCCTACTAACCTCTTCATATAAACTAATTAAATTTGTTTGATATGACCTATCTCTCATAAATCCATGTTGGCTCCTACTTATAATCCTGTTTGAATAGACATATTCTTGTATACTATCCCTTGTTAACCCTACTAAAAGCTTTCCTACTACAGAAGTGAGGCTTACTGGTCTTTAATTTCCTTGAATTGTTCTTGCTCTCTTGTTAAATATAGGTATCACCTCTGCCTTTCTCCAGTCATCTAGTAGAGACCCTGTGTTGAGTGAATCTTGAAAAAGTAGATATAATCGTTTGGCTATTACAGAGCTTAGTTCCCTTAGTACCCTTGGATGTATTCCATCAGAACCTGGGTTCTTTATTAACATTTATTTTTTCCAACCTCTTTTGGATTTCTTTTTGCGTTAGCCAATTATTTGGTGATGATAGTGTAGCCCCTATTATGGTGCAGTGTCCCAAGCACTGGTACCTCCCTTGTATATACAGAAGAAAATAACCTATTTAGCTCATCTGCCTTTTCCTGGTCACTAATTATCAGATGGCCTGTGTCACATTGTAATGTTCCTATAGCTTTCTTCCTGGACTTCTACCCATTAAAATATGTAAAAAATATTTTAGGGTTAGTCTTACTCTCCTTTGCAATTCATTTTTCATTTTCTATATTAGCCAGTCTTATCGCCCTTTTTGCTGCCTTGGTGATTTCCTTGTATTCCCGTAAAGCAGTCTCTGTCCCCTCTTGTGTGTATAATTTAAATGCCATGTTTTTTACTCCTCATCTTAATCTTTAAGTCATTTCTAAGCCATTTGGGTTGTGATTTACTCCTTCTACTTTTATTCCCACATGGTATATGCCGATATGTATGTTATATTTAGTACAGATATAAACGTTGTCCATTTATGGTCAGTGTTTTTACCTATCAGTTCTCTGTCCAGTCTATACTTTGTATTGCTGCCCTTAGATCATTAAAATCTGCCCTTTTAAAATTAAGAGTTTTTGTTGGCCCCTTACAGTTTTTTTTTTTTTAATTCAATCTCAAATGAGACTGTGTTGTGATCACTGTTCCCCAAAGGTTGCCCTATTTCAACATTTGATACCATATCAATATTATTTGTGGTGACTAAATCCAAGATGGCCCCATTTCTAGTAGGCTCTTTTATAACCTGGGCCAGATAATGATCCCTGAGTGTACTCAAGAACCTGCTCCCCTTAGATGAACTGCTGGTCTCATTTATCCAGTTTATTTCAGGGTAATTAAAGTCTTCCATTATTAGAACTCGCCCATGCTTAGCTGCATTTCCAATCTGTAACAATTATTGCAGCTTTAAGATTAGAACATCTAAATAGCCCAAAGGAATAAACTTATATTATGTATTTGCAGTAATTCCATTCCACTTTAGTAAATTCCTTACTAGGCCTTGTAGAACCTACCACTGGAATATTTGTTTGTCTCGGCCTGGCTTAAAATGTTTGTTGTAAATCACTGGACATAGTAGAGATTTCTTTCCACTGAGATTCCACTTTATCTTATATTTATGCCACAATTTTAGGGAATATTTAATAGATGGGGCAAATATAATCATTTTTAACCTTCAGCCAAAAGTTAAGAAATGTCTGAGTGCTACCCACTTACTATCCATCCTCCTCCATCAGTGTGCATATCACACAGCACCATCAGTGGTTGGTCTCCATCTGGGTATATTGTGTACCAGTCACTTAGTACTGAGCCCTGGTCCAGCAGCTCCTTACAGTTCCTGGTAACTAAAAGTTAGGGAGAAGAGACACGAAAGCGTTACTCCAGGAGAAATGCTTTTATATGAGTCAGTAGTGTGATTAACTAATGACATGAAAGAAACAGATTGTTAATTTGCCATTATCTTATAAATATAAATATATATATATGGTGTCCATAATTTATGAACAAATTACATTTTTTAACAAGTTTTGAAATAAGTTAAGATTTTATTTTATTTGCCCATAAATCTTTAATTGGAAAATTAAAACAAGTAATATCTTATTATGCCAAGCTTTCTGTATGTCTGGTCTGGTAAGTAGAATCCGAACTCCAGTCCTTCACTTACCGTAGACTGACGCGGATCTGCCGGGATCTCCTTTCTCTCCTGTTGACCAAAACATATCACTGTCAGTGAGTTCTGCAGGTTGCTCACACTATTCAAGCCTAGCATCCTAGTTAGGGACACTGTAGTCCTATATTTTTATTATGTATTTTAAAGAACTAGTATTGTTAATGGACTACAAACTTTCTAAAGTCTTAAAATGTATTACTAATTTAAGCAACTGTATGCTGTCCATCTCATCTGCCTCCTGATGGATCTGTATGTGGATCAAAATGTCACCATCAGAACCGAACATGGGACAATAGAATGGTTTAAGATTGGGAATGGAGTTCGACAATGTTGTATATTGCCACCTTATTTTTTCAACTTATATGCTGAAAACATCATGGTTAAGGCCGGCTGGATGAGTCCAAAGCCGGAACTAATATTGCTGGAAGAAATATCTACAACCTCAGATATGCCGATGATACTACTCTGATGGCTGAAAGTGAGGAGGAACGAAAGGACCAAAAGAAGAGAGTGCAAAAGCTGACCTGGTGCTCATAATTAAATAAATGAAGATCATGGCAAAGAGCAATCTCAGTTCCTGGCAAATAGATGTGAAAAACGTGGAGGCAGTGACAGATTTTATTTTTTTGGGCACCAAGATCTCTGCAGATGGTGACGGCAGCCATGAAATGAAAAGGCATTTGCTTCTGGGGAAAGTTATGGCAAGTCTGGGCAAGCTATTAAAAAAGCAAATATATTAAACTGTAAACAAAATCTGCATAGTTAGAACTATGATATTCCCAATAGTAACATACTAATATTATTATTATTATTATTATTAACTTGTATTTGTAACACACAGATGTAATAGCCAGATCATAAAGATGGCTGAGCATCATAGAATTTACATCTTTGAAATGTGGTGCTGAAGAAAATCGCTTAGAGTCCTATGGACTGCAAGAAGACACAATCAATCCATACTCCAGAAAATCAAGCCAAACTGTTCACTGGAAGGTTTGACCACAAGGCTAATATTTAAATATGTTGGCTATATCATGAGAATACATCTAGGATTCCCTACAGAAGACTCTGATCCTGGGAAAGGTTGAAGGCACACAAAGAAGGAACAGCAGAGGAAAAGATGGATAGATGAAGGCATTAAAGCAATGCACATTGGCTTGAGGGAGCTCAGAGGGGCAATGGCTGACAGGTGTGTCTGGCATGCTGCGGTCCATAGGGTTACAGAGAGTCAGACATGACCGAACAACTGAAGAACAATATGCTGTTCTGGTCGTCTGTATTGGTGTCTTCTCATACATGCACCTATCCCTGAGTATATCCTCCTTATCAATCAGGGACATTAGAAGCTAAGATTAGCTAACTTCCATGAACATAATTGCTATTTGCTCTAGAAAAGACTCCACATGCTCATATCACAGGGAGTAAATACTGAAATAAATTATCTCATGCAGTCTGAAAATGTCCAGTCTTTTGTTTTTCACATGGCTTACACTAAAGACAATAGATTCAGAGCCTCTGTGGGGAATCAACAATTATTGGCAATGATCTCTTATTTGCCAGAGATATTAATATTTTGTTGGTGGGTAAATTAGAAAGGCTGAATGATAGGTAAATATATAACATTCATAATATAAAATACTTAAATATAGTTACACATTTTGGGAATCATCTTCTGTGTTGCTTTAACCAGTGAAAAAAAAATCTTATATATGTTGCCCTTTCTGGAGACCTCACCTTTCTGTCCTGGGTCGCCAGTGGGACCAGCAGCACCTGTTCCAAAAACAAATACAAAAAAACATATTGTCTTATGTTTAGAGGTTCAGGAAGTGGTTTCTGATGGATTCTAGCCTTGTGGTCAGGTGGTTCAAAGGCTGTTATAATGGCCATAAGAACAATTTTAAAGAGACTATGTTACTTTGATGTTACCCACAGTCCCTGGTTGCATTTCCTGGATCACCAGGAGACCCATTTTTACCAGCTCATTCAAGTCTAGAGTTTTCTGGGTCAATTTTATTTTTTTAGGGCAATTATTTTATGTGCATAATGTATTTCAGGGTATAAATAATGCATTGGGCTAAGGGTCAACAGTAGCCAATTCCACAAGCCAACCATAATACCCAGTTCGCTCCCAGTCCTAGGTACTTGACTGGATTCAATTTTGAGATAAGCAGTAGTTAAGGCTCCAAAGACTTCTACGGGACATCTACCAAACTGTTTAAGTTATCAAGTATAAGCTAGGCTGGCAGACAGCAATTGAAACCATTTGTTTCAAAAGACAAAGGTCAAGTGGTTTCAAGTGCTTTGCAAGTGATCTTTTCTCTTGTGGTTAACTGAAAATTATAAAGTACTTGACCTTACTCTTTGTTCTTGGTCCCCATTCTAATAGGGAGCCCAAATTGCTAAAAATGTTACAGAAGTCCTGCAGCCAAATTCCAGCCCCGTAAGTGCAACGTGAGACCCACAATGGCCATGGGCTTGAAATTTGTCCGAGTTACGGAGCTATTAAATTATAAAGGGGCTGTGAGTTACAAACTGGAGACGTAAACCCATTTGTCCAACGTTGGATTTGCGGCCCTGGTCAGGATCAATTAGTCAAACCTGTAGTTACGGGTTTAGACGGAGCCAATGGTAAAAGAGATCATCATCATTACATCACTGAAAAAGGGGAGGTTAGATTTCAAAATTGCGATCAGATCCACATTCCAGATATAATGCAATATTAATAAAGCCATAAATATGATATTCTATCACATGGGAGTTACAGTATATGTATTAACACATTGATTGTCGGGATCGATACAACAAAAATATTATACATGAAATAAAGTATTTTTCTAGGCCGATTTGCAGGCTCGAGAATGTTGTGCTATTAATTTGAAGACCTAAAATAATTTCCCCTTTTAATATTAGTACATTAGTGTGTTTTTATTTGCAGTTAAAGTGCTAGGAATTGGACTTTACCCCCCTTGTGAGTCCTCTCCAGCACTCGTTGGGTTTCAGGCTCCATTCGCGTGTTACGGGCTTGCCCACGAGTGACTTTGTTGCAATTTAATAGCATGTTTGGAATTGTAGTGGTTACGGGCTGTACAGGATTTACGGCTGCGAAGTTCAACGTTGCTCATCCCTTAGGCTTTTTTAGGCCTTGCTGAGTCTTAAACCAAAGTTGTCTGCGGGTTACTTTAAGAGGCTAATTTAATAGCCTGAAGTCTTGCGAGCTACATTACAAGCTACAATATAACACGTAGAGGGAATTTAATGGGGCTGCTGGTCGGCCACTAAAAGTGAATGGAGCCCTGTAGCTACGACTAACCTCCTAGCTGACCCTACCCGAGAGGAGGTCAGCTAGGAACCAGATATACCCAACCTTAAGTTAGCCTAAGCATGCTGGGCCCTAGAGATATCTCTTTCCATGCTTACAGGGCACCCTGAGCTTGCTGATCTGCCTCAACACCCTCCAGTAGGCTCTCCACCTAGCGGAGATAAACAAGGGCTAAACAGACTTGTGGTTCTGCCACTAGACCCATCACCAATACACTCTGTCTCCAGTGTTAAATGTGCCTTAACAAACTCCTGCTTTACCCAGATGTTAAATGGCTAAAGTGGCTGACATCTGACACCTAGCCCACGTGGGGTAAATTGAAGGGGGCAAAATGTGTCAAACTTATGTTTACCTTGGGTGGTGGCCCAATGTTGATTTGGGAAAAAAATGTATAAAAAGGTGTGGTGAAAAATAAAATGTATTTCAAAAACATCCAGGAGTGCAAAACATTTGAAATGAAGATGATCACATTCTTCAGCAAAAAGGTACCGGACTTAACATTGACTGGCACATTGTATTACATTATCAAAACTTCTTGTGACCCTCCCGCATTCCTTCTCATGTTTTATTGTTTTTTCTATTCCTTAATATGTGGGCATATTTTGCGGCACTAACATGCAAACTTGACAGATCATTAGTTAATTTCTAATGGCTGTCACTGAATCTCTGCTCTCATTGCTTGTCTTAATCAGTGTTACTTCTGACTTGCTAAAGAGAGGTACAGCTCTCAAAAGCTCATCCTTTTAACTAAAATGTTTGTCTAATATAAAACGTATTACTATATTCTGCATTACTATGATTATTAAGCTAGATCACTGGACACTCACGGCTACCTCACTCCTAATATATATATATGTATATATATATATATATATATGTGTGTGTATAAATACATTTGGGACGAGTATATAATAATATATTATTTATAATTCAATAACGTGTCAACTAGTTCTATCTTTAGTTTATAACTTACCTTCAATCCTATTTGCTTGTTACTGATAAATAAAGTAGCTTAATCCTCCTATTTTATGATTATAGTAACTGCATTTTGAAAATAAAACTTGACCTTGACATTAATCACACTGAAATTGTAAGTAGTTTTTCAAAGCAACTCTAGCAGATATTGCATTTTCCTGTATCTTATATGGGACACAATATCTAAGTGCTTGCCCAGGGCAGCGAATCAGATTTAGCTTGCCCTACATATATCTTGGTGTTATATTTACCTATGTTGGTCCCCATTTTATAATGAAAGATAAAAAATATTTCAATCCTATGGCCCATAATATAAAAATATTATTCATCAACCTGTTTGTCCTTGTGGTCCAGCCTTCCCTGTTTGCCCCTTGTCTCCTTTTTGCCCTGTAAATAACAAAATATATATAGACAAAACAATATCAATAAAACACTAATAGTGGCGTATATAATTCAAAAACAGGTAAATTAATTAAGTTGGAATAAAAGTTGGGAAAAATGTATAGTTATATATCCTAATTTCCTGTGTTTTCTATAGGTGCTATTCATCAAACAGAGTTAAAGGTCAATTGATTTTAACAAAAAAATGTCCTTGGGTTGTAAGTTTGCAAGTTTTCAATTGTGTGTCCTTGTCTTGGAAACAAGCACTATGTGCATTTGATTATATGCTCAAAAACAGGGCCCTCCATTCTTTATAAGGTGTCAAGTTTGTTTTTTGCCTTGTACAATACCACTGTACAGCGCTACGGAATATGTTGGCGCGATATAAATAAAGACAATAATAATAATATATTTACAAACATCAGCAGCAGTTTAAGAGAAAAAAAAAAAGATAAAAATGTTTAATACTTTGTGTATGAATACAGGAATCCATTTTGTGTTTGTTACATCACAGTCTGAGAAGTGAGTGATGGGGGGTTTATAGTTATCAGTGGAGGTAGGGTTGGTGGTGTGAACAGGCAGAACGTCAGAGCCTTTGTGAGATAAAAGGATACGATTGAAATTGACACTATACCCCTTCATCCTTACTATCTCAGAAGCAAGAAGTTGCATCAATAGATGCAACCACAGATCCACAGAAATATACTTAAATATTCACCAGTAAAATAGATATTGTACACTTTTTGTTATGAATTATTCATTCTAACACAACAAAGGTACGCACGTCTAGTTCTTCTATTCCCTGCCGTCTTTTAGTTTTTATATATCTACCAATTCTTTTCAAATCTACATTTATCTCACTTTAATTGTGTCTGAATATTTGTGTAAGATCTCGTATTGTGTCTGATGTATGAAGCTTATCCTATAAAGTGTAATGCTTTGCTCTGCAAGGACTGGTAGATCCTATTCTTATTCCATTATTCCAGGAGTCTCACTCACCCATCTGTCCTGATGATCCAGGTTCGCCTTTCTGGCCGGGGGGTCCTGAGTTCCCAGGACATCCTCTGAGGATGGTCAACTTGTCAGAGTCTCCAACTCCCACAATCTTCACCTCTATGGACAGGGAAACAAATGATTGTGGTGGAATAATAATTAAGACAAGAACAAGCTCTGCATAAAAAAAGCCATTCTGGATTGCTATTTGATCATGGTGAAGGGGCTTTAAGCTATATCATGTAGGGTCTACCAAGATAGGCAGGTCATAGACGAGAGGTCAGAAAAATCTCAGTCTACTGGAGAAAAACGTTAAGGGTTCATGGATATTCAATTTAACGACTGAACAACAAAAGAAAAAAAGACAGAATACAAAATCCTAAATTGGAAATATATAGCAATAATCTGGACAAGTACCTAACAAATAAACAGTAAACTCAATAAATTCAATAACACTGATCATTAGACCTAAAGGGTGAGCTGGTGCCCCATATGAGCCTTAAAAACAAGAAAAGAAAAATGTAAGACACTAATTGGCACCACCACTATCCAGAATCCATTTTAGGATAACATAATACAAAATTCTGTAAATCCACATAAATTCCCTCCATATGTACTGTTATGTGTAAATACCGCTATAGAACTTGTTTCTCTTCAGTGTGTACAGCTGAAAAATAACAGAAAAATCTAGAATACATGAATAATAATTCCAAAAATGTTTATGTATGAAGTAAAATCTCAATACATTAGAGCAGAGAAATAGAGCAAAAAGAATAAAATAAATAAATGCTTAAACTTGAATATAAATTGTAAACAATAAGGTGATTAAAATTATATAATTTTAATATTTTTTTATCGTTTATTATAAAGGTTACTTTTTTATTGCCATGTCTTCCTTTTGTTGATCATAATTTGACATTCTGATCTGAGATCTGTCATCTCTTCAGTGTTCAAAAATAATAATAATAAGTTGAAATGTTCAAATGATATTGGTTTGGCTAGTAAATTTCCACTGAACTTATCATAGTGGTGGCCATTTATTTACATACTCATCTTAATATAGAGACATTTTACCATCCAGATTACAATCCAGATCACCATCCAGAGATCTAGAATATTTTATATTATTATTATTTTTACTATTATTATTATTATTATTATTATTAAAAATCGTAATAATAGGAATAATAATATTCTTTATTTTTAGAGCAACTTTTAGAGTCGATAGAGATAAGGAGCAATGGACAATGGAAATACATTATTTTTTATATATTAAAAGACAGATAAGACAATATTGGTAAAGGAGGAGATGAGGACTCTGCTTTCAAGAGTGATCTAAGAGGTAATATATTAGGTCAAATAAAGTTTAAGATATTTTTTGCAATTATTATACCTGGTTAAATGCATTATATGGGGCTTATTTAAATATATGTTAACTAATGATAATGTGTTTTATTGAATGCAACCATTGTAGAAATTATTTTTCAATACATTTTTTATAAAAATATATAAATAAAACATCATGTAGTTTCCAACATCAGGTCAGTGGATTTAGTTCTTTTAAATAGCATGTAATTTATTTTCAATGTCATATACCATGTCATATCATTTATTTTAAAATTATATTTATACCCATTAAAAGCTTTTATTAGTTTCACTTTTTGAATGTTTTTTTCTGCCCTTATATATTCAACCAGTGCCCTTCTTTGAAATTATTCTATATTTCTGTTGTAGCATTTATAGATATTGCTTTTAAATTTGGGATTTTGGAACCCTAATTGGTACACCAAAGTGAAAATATTAAAATATAATTAATTTGACAATTTTATTTTCCAATTTATCTATTTTCAATTAAAGGGCCACTGAAGTATTATATTTGTAGAGTTCTGTTTTGAATACAGATGAAAGAACCCAAATACAAACAGAGTCTGAAAAAATAATTATTTCTCTAAAAATAATTTTATGCTGTTGGCTTACATTGCCACCAAAGTGGTTTGTATCGTATTTCACTAACAGGTAATGTTTTTCCAAAGCTACATTGGCTCTTTACGGTCACATTTGCACTGTACTTTATTTGTTAATAAAATTCTGATAATTACAACTAGAGCTCAACACTTGAAAAAAAATCTTTAACAAACTCATATATCACTGATCTTCAGTTTGTGGACACAACACTAAGTCCCAAGTTCTAATTATTTAAATCAGGGTCAGTATACATTGTCTCTTAAATATATCTTGTTTATGATTTTTAGGTCTCTTAATATGAACATGTTCAGTAAATCAATATTTTACCCTAAATACACATTTTCAAACCCTGATATATAGAGTACTAAAGTGAATCTCTCTGAGGACACATTGGAACAGTCCACAGAATCCTACACCCTGTTCTTCAAAGTAATTACGTCTTATTACCTGCTATGGAGGTCACTTACCTGGACAGGTGTCCTCAGCATCACTGAGTGTGGTCAGTATCCAGAGCACTGTGAGAGCGGAAGTCCACATGATGGTGTTCGGTGTTTACTCCCTGGTGTCTCTCAGCTCTAGGTCTCTTTCTGGTTTGGGCACAGAATGGGTGAGCTTCATATGAAATATCAGTAACTCCTCCCATCTGAAGACCTCCCATTTGTTTCTTCCACTGTCTGAAGACCTCCCATTCTATTTCTCTCCTTGCCCTGCCTAAAGATCTCCATTTTTTTAAATTCCTAAGTAGCACTTTCCACAGCCTGTATAACTTACTGCTGTTAATAAATACCAGAAAGTCAACCAGTAGTGTGTATGGGTGTAAGTATGTCTCTGAGGACAAACTGGAAAAGAATCCTGCACCCTGTTCTTCATAGTAATTACTTTTTATACCCTGCCCATGTCTATATAGTCCACTTACCTGGGCAGGTGACCTCAGCATGTGGTTAGTATCCAGAATAATATATGCTGAAGCCCAGCAGTTCTAAATGTGTTAATCCTGCTTGTTTTTGTCTTGATTGTAACCCATGTATAGCACTGCGGAATATGTTGGGGCGTTACAAATAAACAACAATAATAATAATAATAATAATAATAATAATAATAACTTCAATGCCACAATTTCAAGTAAAATGTAATCAATATATTCACGGGTTTCATAAGTAAGAGTCATTACAACAGTATCTACAGATATATGATTGCCTCACCCTGGATGACTGTGTTCAAGAGAATAAAGCTGTAACTTGACCATGACAGAATAGCAACTGTATTATCCCTTTAAATCCCGGCTCAGTGTTCTCTGATTCGCCATAGCTCTGTCTGAGTGCTATGGCGATATAATGCCCCATTTAGCTCTTTTTTCACATAGTGCTTCTGCATGCAGGAACGCATCTGGTACAGTAAACATGGTATTGATGTAATAATAATAATAAACAACGTCGCAAGACTTAAAAAAAAAAATATATGACCCACGGGACTTAAAAAAAAAACACTAACGCGTCAAGACGAAATACGGACTTAACAGATGAAAAATACGACCCGCGGGACTTAGAAAAATAAAATACGAGGTCACAAAAATACAAATTTAACAGCTGAAATGCGTACATAAAAAAACATAAAAAACAATGAAAATAAACAAAAAAAAGTTCAAAAACATCACACACAGCACGGGGGGACAGCCAGGCCATCTGGTGGTGAGGTTGCACGCAAATTCAAGTCGATTTTAAGCAGTTTCGGCACTTGAAAATCAGCTAAGCAAGAAAAAAAATGGCAAAAAAAATGAAAATAAGGCTCCATGACCCAGAAGCGCAGAAAACACTGACAAGGATGTACGAGGTTTAGAAAATAAAAATACGAGTTCGCAAAAATACAAACTTAACGGACAAAATGAGTACATTCAAAAACAACAAAAACAATACAAAATGCAAAAAATAAAATAAAAAATACCACAATGAGCATCGAGAGACGGCTTAAAAATGTTATTGTCCCCTCATTTTTCTCTAGTAATAATAATAGTAATACATTTTCAGATTCTTCCTATTGGTACCTTTTACATTCTTTGCATTTTCCTTTGACTTTCATTTGTATAAAGCCCCTTTTTTGTTTTTATCTATTTGTTATTCCATTTCACATTATTTTTCACAGCCTCAATTTGTAAATTACAAAACTACGTAATTTCAATTGCGAGTGCATTTTTTCTTAACGTTACATTTGTATCCAATTCAGATCACTCTCAATATTACGTATCTCACCCGACATCCGTACACCCACCTCTTGTTGGTATTAATGAGGGGGCTGGATAATGTGATGCACATTTACACCAATCATCGCAATATTCTGAATTTCTTGCTGCGACACAGACACAGGAGCTAACAGAAAACGGCAAACGGAAAGATAATAAATTTGCGAGTCTCCCGCCCCAGCATTGACTTTGTTGTAACTTGCACTAATTAACAGCAGGTCCTGGAGCTGGAGGGTATTGGAAAGTGAGGGTGAGAGCGAGAGATATCAGAGTTTGGAGACAATGGGCCACATTCAATTCCAAGCCCAATCATTGTAGGCCATATGTCGGTGGTGTGTTGTGGGCTCCTGTTTGTCTACAGTTATGATGCTATTCAATTTCTCAAGCCCGCAACTGGAATTTACTTAAATAAACTGTAAGGGGCCAACAAAAACACTTAATTTTAAAAGGGCAGATTTTAACGGTCTAAGGGCAGCAATACAAAGAACTGACGCGTAAAAATACTGACCATAAATGGACAACATTTAAATCCTTACTAAATATACATACTTCTCACCATATACCACGTGGGAATAAAAGTCCAATGTGGCTTAATAATGATTTAAAGATCAAGATACGGAGACAAAACAGGCATTTAAATTATACAAACAAGAGGGGACAGAGTACGGGAAAACAAAAAATTACGTGAAGCGGGAAAAATACAAAGTTAACGGCTCAACCGCGCAAAGCAAAAACAAATAAAAACACACAACATACAAAAAAATACAACAAAAACATTACACAGCACGGGGCAACAGCCAGGACGTCCGGGAGTGAGGTGGAACGCAAATTTAAGTCGATTTGCCCGAGTTTCGGCACTCAAAAAACGCCTAAGTGAGAAAAAACATGGCAGCCAAAAAAATGAAAACGAGGCTACACGACCCCGCGCAAAACACTGCCAACTGCGTAGCACTTCCACACAGGAACGTACGAGGTACAAAAAACACTATTACAAATGAAGGAAAATGCGCAAAACACTACCAACTGCCTAACACTTTCACACGGGAACGTACGATGTACAAAATACACTATTACACAGGGGGGGAAAAATACGACATATGAAAAATACGAAATTACCGGCCGAACAGCAAAAACAAAGAAAAACACACACACAAAAAAAAACACACAGCACGGGGAAACAGCCAGGACCTCTGGGAATGAGGTGGAACGTGAATTTAAGTAGATTTGGACGAGTTTCACCACTCGAAAATCGCCTAAACGAGAAAAAAATGGCAGCCAAGAAAATTAAAACGAGACTACACGACCCCGTAGCGCACAAAACACAGCCAACCGCGTAGCACTTTCACACAGGAACGTACGAGGTACAAAATACACTATTACAAATGATGGAAAATGCTTGCGAACAGCGTAACATATAGACCAATGATGCAACTTTACAACCCTAACTTGCAACTAATAACATTACGAATCTACAATGGCGCTTTACACAACTAAACCAACGGTTTGCCCTCACGCACGCAGCATATTTCTAATGCACACTTGGGACATTGATGACACTTTCTCCTCAGGGCCACAACAGTCCAAATGTACATTGTATGCTGCCGGAAAATAAAAACAGATTGTTAGCTCTTCAGGCTATTGATTGCTGGATATATTACTTACAAATAGGTAAAGTATATTAATTTATTAAGTAACTAATTAATTAATTTTACTTATATTATACTTAACAAACTATAGATAATTATATATCTGTCTTTGTGATGAGCGCTGAAGGTGCTCAGAAGAGCAAAAGAACACTAAAGGAGAGGCTCGAATGAGCGCTGAAGGTCCTCACAGTACAAAAAGCTTTACATTGCGTGGCAAACAGCGTTGCCATGGCTTCAAATTTTATTGCCCCGTCATTTTTGACAAGCAAGTCGCTAGTTTTATATTTTAACTAAAACATACCTTCTTTTAAAGGATCACCGAAAAATGAAAAACTAAATATTTGTTCGACTAAGCATAATTAAGCTGGAAAAAAGTCCTACATCATAATTAAAAAAAAAAATGTTGGTGCCTCTGCCAGACCCTGGCGGTCATATCAGAATCATCAGTAAAAATATCGGGATCACTGGATTAGCATAAGCATCATGATTTGCTCTTCAGTGGGCTTGAAAAGACCAAGGAGAGCAATCCTACACGCAGATCCAATCTAGTTCTTCAATTACTTTTTCCAGTGTAAAAGCAGAGGTCCAGGATACAAAGTGAACCATTAATATGTTCCAAAAATTGCATAATATTTATTGCTTAAGCCTCATTTTTATACATTTCTTCTATACAGAAAACAATGGTACATTTAAATAGACCAGGCCTGAACCAATCAACACGCGGCTTGGTGAGTGCTGATTGGTGAGAAGTATAGGAGTGGGGAAGGGGCTACAGGGATGCTACTTCCCCCAAGTCAGAGCAGCTGTGCTCCATTGGGGAAGATGGCTGTCTGGGAACACAGGGAATGACCCAGCCAGGGTGTTGGCTTATTTCCCCACCAAATGGTCAGACCTTTCATATAGCATCTGGACTCTGCAGGGGGTTGGGGAAAAATCCAGAAAGGTGACTGGGTTGTGGTGGTCTTAGGAAGCTGATCAGAGCTTACATACAGTGCATGGGGCTCTGGGTTGATTGACACATTTAAGCACATACAATTTAGTGGTTAACCGCGAGACAATGGATCAAGTGGAAATCAGTTACAGAGTACTTGACGTCTCTTGACCTTTGTATAATGAAACAAAGTGTTTGAATTGTTGTCCGACAACCTAGTTAACTATGCCTGATGTCTAAATCAGTGCCATACATAGCCCCATTGCAGCCTATGGAGTCCATGTATTAAACACACCACAAAACACAATATACATATAACAAAATTCACATCAGAGGGGAAAACAGGGAATTGGGCTCCAGTGGCCAAGCCACTTAGTAGTATAGCCTTATTGGTTTCTGGAGACAAGAAGGGCCACCTTAGGTTGATTTTATGACAAGTCCAATTTTTAAAAACTGTATGCAGGTGAATCAGAACCAGTGATTTTAGTATTTTTAGGACAGCTGAGGACAAACATGTAAAACAAATAGTTAATGGCTAAAGGAAAGTCGTCAGGACTTCATATACACTTTTGAGCCCTGAGAATAAGATCAACATGTTATGTATGAGTGCTGCATAAACAATATATTCTAAACAAGATTTTCATGAGAGCTGCAACACTTTTCTAAGTGATTCTCATAATTGTTACACTGAATTTAGAGGTTGCTATAATGTTACATATTCATTTTTTTCAGAAATAAAAAACATGTAACCAGACCTATAGACCTATAGACCTATAGAAAAGGTATTTTTTCCGTTCTACTCTTTTTGCATACATTTTCCTCACCATATGGGTATTAGGGGGAACCAGATGCGTACTCCTTGCTCACTGTGCAAGCACCTCACTGACAAGGCCGACAGAGGACGAAACGCGTCTGCAGGTTTGCTATTTCTCCTGTGTTGTATTTTCTTCCAAAGTAGCACGCAGATCCCGGAATTGGAGGTTTTTCAGTGAGAGTGACAAAGTAGGCAATTTGTGAGAGCAGTATATTGAGATTTTGTTATGCATCTAATTACGATTTTATACTTAATCCTTGATTACACATATTTACAGATTACACATAATAGCAATACACTTATATTAAAGAACACACATAGAGACACATAGAGCTAGGTCACTTCATACAAGGAGGACAAGCAAGCTGCAGCACCAAGCGGTGGCCCCAAAGTGACTGTGTGCTATAACGAGTAAGAGAGGGTGTCTAAAGGACCTTCTGAGACAGGTGCCCACCTAATCTAGCCTGGCTACAGACCTATGTGATGATGATATTTAGTATGCAGACCTATGTGATGGTGATATTTTGTATGCAAAAGGCTATCTCCCATCACATGGTCCATGATCCTCTTCCCTGTGGACACGTAGGTTCTACATTTCTACAGGGTTACATTTCACCAATTGCTGGTCATTGAGGAATGTTGTTTAGAAGAGATGCTGCAGTCCCTATGTTTTTTAAGGCCTTATTTTGTAGGTGTTATCTTTTTTTTTTATTTTTTTTTTAGGTACAATTCAGGTCCATGAAGGCATCTTCTCATCTGCAAGCATTGTGAAGGAAATGTATAAAGTTTAAGGTTTTCACAGTGCCTATCAGGTGGACATTCCTTCAATGACAGCCCCCCTAAACATGTAGCTCCCACAATTGTAAAGCTATCATATAGTCAGATATCACAGGCATGATTGTTGTTAGCTTAAATGTAGACTAATACGGCTATGGTGGAGGACTTGCAAAGTCTCACAATGGCATGTTAATGACAGACACCATTAATATATGTACTAGTGAAGCTTGTGATCCTGACCTCAATATCGGTCTGAGAACAGATCCTTGGGTCTGATGTAAGTAACAGTGAATCTGGCTGCTGACATTTGTGTCCTCTCAGTGCTATGCACATTAATGGTTTCTTCAAATAAATGTAGACTAATACGGCTATGGTGGAGGACTTGCAAAGTCTCACAATGGCATGTTAATGACAGACACCATTAATATATGTACTAGTGAAGCTTGTGATCCTGACCTCAATATCGGTCTGAGAACAGATCCTTGGGTCTGATGTAACTAACAGTGAATCTGGCTGCTGACCTTTGTGTCCTCTCAGTGCTATGCACATTAATGGTTTCTTCAAATAAATGGAGTGATTTGTGATGATCTTTTTTTTCATCAGATTCCGGTTGCAGTGGTGTAGTGACCACATGTGACCGTGGTACGTGCTATGGATCATGCTTTTCTAGACTATTACCCCCTTTTGTTTCAGCATGCCTTTTCATATTGGCATATGCATGACCATTGCAACCTATGAGGAAAATAAAAGTGTATTTCTTGCAATATTTGTTAGTTGGGAGTTTTTGTGCCTGTAATTGTAATGTCTTCCATTGCTTTCCCCATATTTTAAAGTGCATTGGTATATTTTTAATGTGTTTTGGAGTGTTCCAAGCTAGTCTGTAAACCCTTTGCGGGTCTTATTTGGAACCCGTAAGCTTTGGGCTGACATTTGTTGTTTGCGAGCTTGCCTGCGGGTGTGGTCTTGAGCGATTTTTGCAATTGAATAGCGTTTGCGATTTTAGCAATAGGAAGTCTTGCCACTGTCAAAGATCAAAGGATTTGGGAGACTGTAAGTTCCATGTTTAACCATCAAAAAGTTTTCAAAGCTGTAACCTGTAATCCGTTCGGAGTCCGCAAAAAGACTCCAATTGAATAGCAAATAAATGTATGTCCTCACTTACAGCTATAGTAACTTTCGTTTGCTCAATTGAATTGTGCTCTTAGGGTCCTGAACACAATACTTTTCCATCTAATGGAATCATAACCCCTACTTCCATGTGTATGTCACTTACCTGGACAAAATATTGGCGAAAGGAGAAACATATTCGCGAAAAAGAGAGAGGAAAAAAGAGAGAGAGAAAAAGAGAGAGGGGACATAGAGAAAGAAACAGATATGGCCACATATAATGAGAGAATGGTGGGTGGGAATTCAGATATTGAGTAGAAACAGAATGATGAACAAAAAATGTTTAACAAAATATACATTAAATAATACCCAAAACATAGAAACAAATAAAGAGAGAAAAACAGACATTCAGGGAACCACACATTCTAGCAGTAATTAGTAGTTGGAAAATTATAAAGCTCTTTGTGTGTAGGTTTATAGCTTAATGTGTATGTTTTTATTAATTCCTAGTCCCTGCTCCTACTACTACATAAGTGCTTAACCCAGTTCCAATATATATGGGTCACTTACCTTGACAGGTGTCAACAGCATCACTGAGTATGGTCAGTATCCAAAGTACTGTGAGTGCCGACATCCCCATGATGGTGTTGGGTTTTTGTGTTGTGGTGTCTTTCACTTGTTTGTGGTTTGAGCAGAGTAAATACACATCACATATATAGTTGTGAGCATGCGGGCCGTTGCTAACGCTTGCGGGCTCGCGCAGCGAAGCGAGGGCCTCAGTTGCTGGCATGGATCGCCGAAGGCGCTCCTTGACAGCAACTGCGGACCTCGATAAATTTCCGAACTTACGAGAACAAAATACGAGACGCGTTACGAGACATTACGACCTCGCAAAAAATACGACCTTACCGCCCGAAACCCGCGCACATGAAAACATGAAAAACACTATAAATACACACAAAAAATACATAAAAACATTACCTACAGCAAGGGGAGGCAGCCAGGACCTCGAAAAATTAAGTTACACCTCAATTTCACTTAAAATAAAAGAGTTTAGACACCAGAAAATCCCCTAAGCAAGAGAAAAAATGGCCACCGAAAAAAATGAAACGGAGGCAGCAGGACTCGAAAGACGCAAAACACCACCAAACACCTACAGATTTATAGAAAAAGACTTACGATATCCGAAAACAAGGACGCAACCCGCTCGAACCGAAAACATTACAAACATAATAAATACACACAACAAACACAAAGAACCCTTACCAACAGCAAGGGGGTGCACACAGGACCTCTGCAAGTGAAGTTACACCTCGATTTAAGTGCACATTACAGAGTTCAGACACCCGAAAAAAACCTGAGCGAGAGAAAAAATGGCCGCCGAACAAAACGAAAATGAGGCTAAAGGACCCTGAACACGCAAAACACCACCAAACAGCTACGGATTTTCCGGAAAAGTCAGACAACATCCGAGAAACACCTACGGATTTTTATCAAAAGACTTACGAGATCCGAAAACTCACCCACAGCCGATTTTAGCACACTAACTTACACAATCCAGAAGTACACAGCTACCCTAACGGATTTACCTTGCGCACGCACACCATTTACACTACACACTGCACACAGTCATGACACTTAGACAGCAGCTCCACAGCACTGATGCTGCAGGAACATAAAAACAGATTGCCAGCTCTTCAACACAATGCTGCATATATGACTTCACAATAGGTAAAGTATATACCTTTCTTATTTTATTAATTATTCATTGCCATAACAGGAAAAAAAAACAACGCTGCTCATACCACAGAAACAACTAAGAGCTTCGCAATGAGCTCCGAAGGATCTTGGAACACTAACAAAATTAATGTCGCACACAAACAGCATTACCTGCCTTACAATTTTATTTCAGTAATGCCTGTCAGATGCCATTGCTCATTTACTATTAATAATTATAGTTTGCTGATTTTCCCAGGCAAGCTACTTGCATTAGCAAGCATACACTTTATGTTGCCATGACTCCACAGGTTTGAGTAACTTGCCACTGTATTTGAGTTACTTACCAAGAGCTCCCTATTGTCTATACTAACCCTATATCTGGCATTGGCATTCCTGGACTGTCCCAACAGTTTCACTCAATCTGGCCAATCTGTGGTTTTTGCTTCCATTTGTAAATGTAGCCCAGCTACCTCCCCAGACATCCTCACTAGCCCCGGCCAATCCTCCATGCTAGGTCCAGCTAAACGGTGCTCTTTGAGCACTAAATCCTTTCCCAGATGAGCAATATCCCCAAGTTCTGCAATTCTCCTCTCAATTTCTCCAGGCAACATTGTCAGAACGGCCACAAAGGTATTGGAGGGCCTGGAGGCATTTTACTGCTGCAAGGTGGTTGGAAACAGCATGTCATGGGCCTTGGTCCAGTCATGGCTCTAGTGTTGCCTTGGGCAGAACCAAGCATGTTGAAGGTTAGGCTGGGGTAGTGGTGTCAGCCTTCAGTAGGACATAGCTGTTTAGGTCATAGCCGGCAGCAAAACACAGTGACACTTCTTCTTCAGTGGGCTTGAAAGTGGCTAGAGATACCCAACCCTACCTGCAGATTGACACAGTTCAGGACAAGTTGCAGAATTTCTTGGTGGAATAAAACAATAAAAGTCTAAATAAGACACACCATGTCTATTTTCCTAGAAAGAGCATAATCTTTATTTTTGGATATACAGTAAATATTATACAGTTTTCTGATACAATAAAACAATCCCATATGTACATAGGCAAAAGTAATGTGGGTATCTTTTTGGGCATTCAACATCCCCCTAACTTGGATGGGTCAATCATGGCATGGCTTCGGTAGGAGCTCAATAGATTGGGCTGTGTTTTCGTCTCTGCACCAGTTAGCTGTCAGCATGGAGAGAGCTTCCGACAACCGGCTTCATGGTTGCGCTTGAAAGGGTCACTAGACTGATCCTTGGAGGTTCTTTATATCCCCTCACACAGGACAGCTTAACCGAGGGCTAGGACAAGTCACATTTCGTTAGATCAGGTTGTGGATGCTCTGTGCTGCCCAAGAAAATACAGCCCATTCAGGTTGGCATGGTGGCAGTCAGAGTACCGCCAGCCTCCATTGTAAAAATCAGCACAGTTTGCTGAATACTGATCATTGTCCTGCTCCTTGGTGCTGAACTTCATGTTTCCATGAACAGCCATGGACTCTCCTGCGAAAAAAACATAATACACACAGCTTCTTAATTCTGGGAAAAAACATGCTTTGCTACTTCTGTTCATTTGGAATGTTTATACATTTGTATTTACATGTAAAATATAACAAGCCATCTTTCCCCATCATCATTGTGTTTCTTTAAAGCACCTCCAAAGTATCACATGTTTATAAAGCATGTAACAGACTAACATAAATAACAATTAAGTAAGATAATATCTGAATTTTAGCAGACTCTCCTTGCGTTTGGATGCCTCCATATTGGACATTTAGATACATTTTGTTGGCCTGAAGGTAATCTTACTGTTAAGTGTATATATCTGCATCCAAGGTCCATCTCGTGTAACTAATTATGTTAAAGAAACTGAATTTACACTTTTAAAATTGTTTCTGTGTATTCTTTATTTCTTTATTTAAAAAAAAATATTTTTATTAAATGCTCCTTAATATAGTTTGTCTATTATTTGAATAATGGCTTCAGAGCATAGGAGAAATAGATTTCAAGATGGAGGATCTTTCAGTAAATGTATACATAAAATAACCCTAACTTCTATGTCAATTTTAAGACACTTTCTTAAATGAGTTTTAATTTTAATATCTTCAATTAATGGAACCTTTAATGCTAAAGGAATGTGTCCACTATGGAAAACAATAATAACATGCAATATTGATTTTACTTTAATTAGTTTTTTATTATTGTTAATTACATATAATAGAAATATTTAGTAAGAGAGGAAATACTTTCCCATTTGTAATCTGTAGGAAGCATTCTAGTAGTCTTCTGCAGTGTTCTCCCCATGTATAATGCACCGCGTGGTGCCGCACCATCTCTTACCTGCATTCCCTTCCTTGAAGTCTCCCAGTAATAACTTGTACTTCTCAGCCTCTCCCAAAACTTTGAAAGATGAGTATTTGGCAAAGTGCTTTGTGTTCTCAAAGTCCTGTAGATCAATACGTAGCTCCCAGGTGCCTGTGAGAGATCGACGTAGGTCATGTTTGTAGATATATTCAGACACTAAAATAATCTAAAAACACTAACTACTGTGTTATTTCATAGATTGTTATTTTGTGTGAGAAGGTGGATATTTACCATCTGATGTTATTTTATGAAGATTATTATTCCCCAGCCAGAACTCATTCAGAAGGTTAGGCTGGGGTAGTGGTGTCAGCCTTCAGTAGGACATAGCTGTTCAGGTCATAGCTGGCAGCAAAACACAGTGACACTGTCAAGATTTGCTTCTACAGTGGGCTTGAAAGTGGCTAGAGATACCCAATCCTATCTGCAGATCGACACAGTTCAGGGCAAGTTGCAGAATTTCTTGGTGGAATAAAACAATAAAAGTCTAAATAAAACACACCATGTCTATTTTCCTAGAAAGAGCATAATCTTTATTTTTGGATATACAGTAAATATTATACAGTTTTCTGATACAATAAAACAATCCCATATGTACATAGGCAAAAGTAATGTGGGTATCTTTTTGGGCATTCAACATCCCTCTAACTTGGATGGGTCAATCATGGCATGGCTTCGGTAAGAGCTCAATAGATTGGCCTGTGTTTTCGTCTCTGCACCAGTTAGCTGTCAGCATGGAGAGAGCTTCCGACAACCGGCTTCATGGTTACGCTTGAAAGGGTCACTAGACTGATCCTTGGAGGTTCTTTCTATCCCCTCACACAGGACAGCTCAACCGGGCCTAGGACAAGTTACCGTTCATTAGATCAGGTTGTGGATGCAGGTTCATGTTGCAGGAGTCCGGATAAGTTACTGGGTACCAGGACAAGTTGCAGAAATATAACCTCTGATAAAAAGAATAAATAAACATCTTCCCTCCAGAATGAAACATACCATGCATATGTGTCCCAAACAGAGCAGAAACTTTATTTTTCCAGTCAGGTATTTATATAGTACATCTACCAATATACATTAGCCTCTTCCTTAGGCAAAGAAATGATTCACACCTGTTAGCCCCCTTTGAATGACCCACGTGGGTCAAGATTATCTCAATGGACTTTCATGGAGCCATCCTGTCTTCACTGCCTCTAGTGTCTAGGAGTCTGGTGATACTGACTTATCAGCCACCTATAACAGGATTTGGACACCACAGAGGTCTTGGAGATCTAGTGCCTGGGCAAGTGGACTAGGATTTTATCCCTCACGGGTACTTGTTGGTTGAGGGGCTACCACTTTGGAATTACCTTGGTCAGGCACCTCTTTATGAGGAAGATCTAGTGGATGGTAGTGGAGTGGGTTAGTATGCTTGGGGTACCTCTTGTGTGGTGTAAACCTTAGAAGTAGAGCCCAGCAGTTCTCCAGGGACTGTACTGTTGGGTATACCTGGGCTCTAATCGACCTCCCCATGGATTAAATATCTTTATTGAGCAAGAGGAGAGTTGGCTAACTGTTTCTTGGCTGTGGGAACCAGGTAAGGACCTACTTTTTGGGTCCGCCCAGGACTTCCAGAAGGATTCTAGACAAAATGGCTTCTAAGATACAATGGTTGTCACAAACAATGGCTAAGGTCAAGTACCTCTTAATTTGTGATTAATCACCAGGCAAAGGATCAAAGGTGTATCACCTAAAAGTACACAACATCACTTGACCTCTGTTTGTGAAAACAAGTGTTCCAAGGGCTGTTTATACAGCCTTGTTAATTATACATGATGTCTTAATCCATTCTTTGAATTCCCCATTGCTACCTTTGGCGCACATGCTAATCACCGACAAGATTTCGACTCCGACCTAGGACGTAGTACAGTGTGGAGACTGGGAATGAACTGCATATTGCAGCTGGCTACTGAGACTATTTACTGGTCACCCTTAAAGCTGTACCAACCTCAAAATAATTGTATTATTCCAATGTAACTGGTACACCCTAATACACATCCTGCTCACAATATTATCCCTGTCGAGGACAGACACCTATCCTAGAACTACTATTCTAAATACGTGAACTAAGTTATTAAAAGGTATCATCTCTACTTTGATCGTTTACTGTTTTTCGACTCCTAACTTGGTAATACCATCTACTTATAGACTTATCTCCATTATCTCAGTCTATTTCACAGGTCTAATCTTCATTTCAGAGTATTTGTAGGAGTAATTATACCCTTTGCCATGCCGCCAGTTGATGCCTTTGGCATTGCTACTGTGCTGTCCAAGAAAATACAGCCCATTCAGGTTGGCATGGAGGCAGTCAGAGTACCACCAGCCTCCATTGTGCATATCAGCACAGTTTCCTGAATACTGATCATTGTCCTGCTCCTTGGTGCTGAACTTTATGTTTCCATGAACAGCCATGGAGTCTCCTGAGAAAAAAACATAATACAGACGTTAGCTTCTTAATTCTGGGAAAAAAACATGCTTTGCTAATTCTGTTCATTTGGAATGTTTATACATTTGTATCTACATGTAAAATATAAAAAGCCATCTTTCCCCATCATCATTGTGTTTCTTTAAAGCACCTCCAAAGTTTAGGAAAAGTATCACATGTTTATAAAGCATGTAACAGACTAACATAAATAACAATTAAGTAAGATAATATCTGAATTTTAGCAGACTCTCCTTGCGTTTGGATGCCTCCATATTGGACATTTAGATACATTTTGTTGGCCTGCAGGTAATCTTACTGTTAAGTGTATATAACTGCATCCAAGGTCCATCTCGTGTAACTAATTATGTTAAAGAAACTGAATACACTTTTAAAATTGTTTTTGTGTATTCTTTATTTCTTTATTTAAAAAAAAACTATTTTTATTAAATACTCCTTAATATAGTTTGTCTATTATTTGAATAATGGCTTCAGAGCATAAGGAGAAATAGATTTCAAGATGGAGGATCTTTCAGTAAATGTATACAAAAAATAACCCTAACTTCTATATCAATTTTAAGACACTTTTTTAAATGAGTTTTAATTTTAATATCTTCAATTAATGGAACCTTAATGCTAAAGGAATGTGTCCACTATGGAAAACAATAATAACATGCAATATTGATTTTACTCTAATTAGTTTTTTATTATTGTTAATCACATATAATAGAAATATTTAGTAAAAGAGGAAATACTTTCCCATTTGTAATCTGTAGGAAGCATTCTAGTAGTCTTCTGCAGTGTTCTCCCAATGTATAAAGCACCGCGTGGTGCCGCACCTTCTCTTACCTGCATTCCCTTCCTTGAAGTCTCCGAGTAATAACTTATATTTCTCAGCCTCTCCCAAAATCTTGAAGGATGAGTATTTGGCAAAGTGCTTTGTGTTCTCAAAGTCCTGAAGATCTATACGTAGCTCCCAGGTGCCTGTGAGAGATCGACGTAGGTCATGTTTGTAGATATATTCAGACACTAAAATAATCTAAAAACACTAACTACTGTGTTATTTCATAGATTGTTATTTTGTGTGAGAAGGTGGATATTTACCAGCTGATGTTATTTTATGAAGATTATCATTCCCCAGCCAGAACTCATTAAGACGGCTGCCAAACCCAGTCTTGTAGGACTTCCAATCACGGAAAAAGTCCACCGAGCCATCCCAACGTCTTTGGAAAACCTACAGAGAGGAGAAGAAAAAACTAAGTACTAATATTTATTTGACCTCTGCTTTTCTGTTTGAATATATTAACCCGTATTAAGTCCCAACATTTTGAGCTGAGATCCTAAGAATGGTTTTATTAAACACTCCTTACACTTGCAACAGTTACTACATGGTATTTTGAATAACTAAACTTGCTAATGGCCAAAATGATTTAAGAAAGCAGATTTCTATTCTCTTTACTGTACTATACTGTATATTAATATAAATACATATAAAAGAGGGTCTAATAAAATCCTATTTCAAGTGTAGTTCTTCAGAAGAGTATGCTTAAAATATAGACCCACAATGGTCCTTTAATGTTTTCCTGACTACATATTGTAATTTATTATTGATTATGCACTGGTTCTATTTACACGAGCAATCAAACGCAAATAGAATAATTTTATAATTGGTTTTAAATGCAATTATTGATCTTAATACTGTAGGTCTTGAAGGGATCATACATTGCAAGCCCCGGCAGGCTTGCGGCCGGCGCCTTGTAATCCCTTGCGGACGCACGCGCCGGAGGAAAGCCTTTGATCTTAAACGGCCGCAAGAGTTTCGGCCGCAAGAAAGCCCCGGTTGCTATTCAATTGCTCCGGGAACCCTCTCTGCAAGGCTAAAACCGAGCCGCAGCTTACTTGCAGCAAAAAGGTCTCGCAAGCACACAATTAAGCACATAATAAAGCCATCCTTCACTCTGAGGAGACGATAAAGTGATTGTAGGTGTTAGAATTCATAGCACAACATTCCCCTACACTCAAATCCGTAAATAATTTTTATTTTAATTTATGTCAAATATCCAAGGAAAAAGTCCAGAGTGCTTGGAGCACCTCAGACACGCCCACGCTGCGGCCGGAAAATAAACAGTTAATGAAATCTCGGATTTGGGCTGATGTGCAAGCTTGAGAGGGGGTTGCTATTAATCCTCATGTCCCCCATTATGATCCCTAGCATTTACAGAGCTTTACAGTGCCATCTTGAATATATATTTGCTTTTAAAGATTTCTGAGCTTACGGCCGGGTGCAAGATATACGGCCTGCCGTAAGGGGATATTTTTAGTTACATAGTAATCCAGGTTGAAATAAGACTTTTAGTCCATCACGTTCAAACTTTTTAGATCTCCATTGATCTGCAGTATGGAAATTAATTGTTAATTGATCCAGAGGAAGGCAAACTGTGCCAATTGTCTCAAAAGGGAAAAAAAGATATTATTCCTTCCTGACACCAGATACTGGCGATCGGATTCCTCCCGGGATCAATACTCCCTGTCTAATTATCCAGGATAACCCTGAATGCCCTTTTTATTTAAAAATATATCCAATCCCTTTTTTAAATTATCTATCGAATCCGCTGTCACCACCTCCTTTGGCAGAGAATTCCACATATTAACCCCCCTTACTGTGAAGAACCCTTTTCTTCTTTAAAGGGATATGTACATTTCCTGGATTATGAATGCATCTGATAGAGGAGAATTAATAGTATATGAAAAAGATGTTTGCATGACAAAAATACCAAAGTAAACATTTAAACACTTACCATAAAGTTAGCAAAATCTATTGTAATTTCTGACAGTTTAAAATTCAGGTTAACACCATCTCCATAGTTTGTTTTGGCCAATCCGGTTAGATGAATGATTTGAGACATAGCACTGTTAGTTGCTATGGCAACACCACACAGCATATACAGGAAGCAGGGATGAGTCATAACCAAGCAGTGACTGAAAGGCTGACAACACTGCTCTACTATTGCCTGAGCATGCAAGAGCAGGTAAATAGCGGGTTAATATTGCTCCCCGGATGCTGCATGCTCATTGGGTGGGGATCAAGAAGTTGTGTAGACACTCCCTGGGAGTGTCAACACAATCATTAGAGGGTTTTTTAGATATTAATCAAAATAAAATGTTTTATGAGATGTGCTGTATACAGGCTGCTTTTTGCCTACAGAGTGCAGAAATGTATTAATCCAGCAAACTTAGATATCCCTTTCAGGTAAAATCTTTTTACTTCTAATCTCAAAGGATGTCCTCTTGTCAGTTGAAAACCTCTTGGCACAAAAAGTTAGCTTGACAAAGCCTTATATAAATTATAGAAGGTAATCATATCCCCTCTTAGACACCTTTTTTTCTAGAGAAAATAAGTTTAATTTGGTTAGTCTTTCTTTATAACTTAGCCTCTCCATTCCCCTTATTAGTTTTGTTGCCCATTCTCTGTACTTTTTACAGCCCTAAAATGTCCTTTTTATGTTTGCGTGGCTAAAATTGAGGGCGTACTAGGGTTTAGTATAGTGGTAGAATTATATTTGCTTCCCTTGCTTCTCCATCCTTCCTAATACATGCTAATGTTTTATTTGCCTTTGCAGCTGCTGCTTGGCATTGAGCACTGTTACCTAGATGGTTGTCCACAAGCTCCCAAATCCCTTTCAATATCTGATACCCCTAGATTTTCTCCATTAAGATTATAAAATGCATGGCTATTTTTCCATCCCATATGCATAACTTTACATTTATTCGTATTAAATCTCATCTACCATTTAGAAGCCCATTCCTCTAATTTATGCAAATCCCTTTGGAGGGAAAGTACATTATTTTCTGATTTAATTACCTTGCACAACACAAAAATGGAGACACAACACTCCAATCCCTCTTCCAAGTCATTAATAAATATGTTAGAAAGGAGGGGACCTAATACTGAACCCTGAGGAACCCCTCTTACCACGTTAGTCCAATCCAAGTATGTTCCATTTACAACAACCCTTTGCTTCCTTCTTTTAGCCAGCTCTCAATCCATGAGCAAATATTTACTGCAATTCCTGTATCTCTTAGTTTGCTCAATATTCTCCCTTTTGGTACTGTATCAAAAGCCTTTGCAAAATCCAAAATGACTACATCCACTGAGTTGCCTTGAACAATGTTCCTACTAACCTCTTCATATAAACTAATTAAGTTTGTTTGATATGACCTATCCCTCATAAATCCATGTTGGCTCCTACTTATAATCCTGTTTGAATAGACATATTCTTGTATACTATCCCTTGTTAACCCTACTAAAAGCTTTCCTACTACAGAAGTGAGGCTTACTGGTCTTTAATTTCCTTGAATTGTTCTTGCTCTCTTGTTAAATATAGGTATCACATCAGCTTTCTCCAGTCATCTAGTAGAGACCCTGTGTTGAGTGAATCTTGAAAAAGTAGATATAATCGTTTGGCTATTACAGAGCCCAGTTCCCTTAGTACCCTTGGATGTATTCCATCAGAACCTGGGTTCTTTATTAACATTTATTTTTTCCAACCTCTTTTGGATTTGTTTCTGAGTTAGCCAATTATTTGGTGATGATAGTGTAGCCCCATTATGTTGCAGTGTCCCAACCACTGGTACCTCCCTTGTATATACAGAAGAAAATAACCTATTTTGCTCATCTGCCTTTTCCTGGTCACTAATTATCAGATGGCCTGTGTCACATTGTAATGTTCCTATAGCTTCCTTCCTGGACTTCTTCCCATTAAAATATGTAAAAAATATTTTAGGGTTAGTCTTACTCTCCTTTGCAATTCATTTTTCATTTTCTATTTTAGCCAGTCTAATAGCCCTTTTTGCTGCCTTGGTGATTTCCTTGTACTCCCGTAAAGCAGTCTCTGCCCCCTCTTGTGTGTATAATTTAAATGCCTGTGTTTTTTACTCCTGATCTTAATCTTTAAGTCATTGCTAAGCCACATGGGTTGTGATTTACTCCTTCTACTTTTTTTCCCACACGGTATATGCCGATATGTATATTTATTTAGTACGGATATAAACGTTGTCCATTTATGTTCAGTGTTTTTACCTATCAGTTCTCTGTCCAGTCTATACTTTGTATTGCTGCCCTTAGATCATTAAAATCTGCCCTTTTAAAATTAAGAGTTTTTGTTGGCCACTTACTGTTTTTTTTTTTTTAATTCAATCTCAAATGGGACTGTGTTGTGATCACTGTTTCCCAAAGGTTGCCCTATTTCAACATTTGATACCATATCAATATTATTTGTGATGACTAAATCCAAGATGGCCCCATTTCTAGTAGGCTCTTGTATAACCTGGGCCAGATAATGATCCCTGAGTGTACTCAAGAACCTGCTCCCCTTAGCTGAACTGCTGGTCTCATTTATCCAGTTTATTTCAGGGTAGTTAAACTCCCATTATTAGAACTTGCCCATGCTTAGCTGCATTTCCAATCTGTAACAATTATTGCAGCTTTAAGATTAGAACATCTAAATAGCCCAAAGGAATAAACTTATATTATGTATTTGCAGTAATTCCATTCCACTTTAGTAAATTCCTTACTAGGCCTTGTAGAACCTACCAATGGAATATTTGTTTGTCTCGGCCTGGCTTAAAATGTTTGTTATAAATCCCTGGACATAGTAGAGATTTCTTTCCACTGAGATTCCACTTTATCTTATATTTATGCCATAATTTTAGGGAATATTTAATATATGGGGCAAATATAATAATTTTTAACCTTTAGCCAAAAGTTAAGAAATGTCTGAGTGCTACCCACTTACTGTCCATCCTCCTCCGTCAGTGTGCATATCACACAGCACCTTCAGTGGTTGGTCTCCATCTGGGTATATTGTGTACCAGTCACTTAGTACTGAGCCCTGGTCCAGCAGCTCCTTACAGTTCCTGGCAGCTAAAAGTTAGGGAGAAGAGACACGAAAGCATTACTCCAGGAGAAATGCTTTTATATGAGTCAGTAGTATAATTAACTAATGACTTGAAAGAAACAGATTGTTAATTTGCCATTATCTTATAAATATAAATATATATATACTAGCGACTTGCCCGTCAAAAAATGACGGCAATGTGATGTATATGTTTGTCAAGTTGTTTAGTTATTAACATATATTTTTGACACTTGTAAGTATTTTAATATGAACGTGTATTTTTGTAAAATGTTGATGTAATGGTTTTTTAAAATGTAATTTGTATCTGAAGAATTGTTAACTTTAATATACATTGAATGAATAGGAAAGCAAAAAGTAAAAAGCCTTCTTGAAACGTTGCGAATTTTAACATGAAGTTTAAAATATATGTAAGCAATAACCTTCAAAGTATATATTTTGAAACTTTAACTTTATTTTTTATGTAAGTTTAGAAGTTGACAAAACATTTGTATAATTTTGAACATTATAAACAGGAACATAGCAAATACATTTTGTAACCTAATTTTTTATTAAAAGTATTAACATTTGAATGTAAAAACAATTGACCTTTAAATTAATCAGTATTAACATGCAATTTCTATCACAATAATTGTTAACTTGAATATACATTGAATGTAGAGGAAGGCATACAGTAAAACTCTGCTTAAAATGTACGTAATTAAAGTAATTCATTACTGATCACATAAACTGGCGATAAACATTAATGTAGTTAGTAATCTTAAGATAACAGACAATATTTACATTGTGACTTAAAAGGTGCTTGACCTCTTAACATCCACTTTGTAATCTGTTGAATGAAATAACTTGCAAATATATTTGTTAAACTTGTAACATTAGAAACATGAACATAGTGACTTAACATTTTAACATAATTTTTACTAACAATGCAAGGCAAGTATTTTGTGAGGCGAATCATTCCTAAACAGTACTTTCATTAATTATGACTGAATTAAACAACCAATTGTTATGTATTTTGCAATGCTTTTAAAAAATGTTGGCATCTTGAATTTGTATCCTGCAAAGTTATAGTACTTCATAGTAGACAATGTTTTTAGTAAAAATACGTCCATCTTCTAATAAATCACCTTGACTTTCATTGTTTTCAATGTAAACTTTAATAGCCTGTGGATTTTTGCACCGTGACAACGCAACGTACAATTGATCATGTGCAAAAACTGGTTCTTCCAAGTAAATACCCACAGATTTGAAAGTCTGACCTTGTGATTTATTAATGGTCATGGCAAATGCCATAATAATGGGAAATTGTCTTCTTTGAAGTATAAAAGGGAGACTACTTTCACTTGGTGCTAAATCTATTCTTGGTATGAAAACTCTCTCTCCTTTATGGGTCCCAGTTAAAATTTCAGCATCTATAAAATGGTCCTTTAATTGTTGAACAATTAATCTTGTGCCATTGCATAGGCCTTTTTTGGGGTTCATATTTCGCAGTAACATGATAATTGCACCTTTCTTTAGCTGCAAAATATGTGGTGGCATTCCAGAAGGAGTTAAAGAGTTAATGAATTCAGTTGAAAAGTTTGCCTGACTTTCATTGTCATCAGCAAGTACAGAATCAGCACTGTGATAATTTATTTGTGGTGCATTAATTTTTTTTAAGATTTCATTATTGAGTATTAATGCATCTTTATTTTTACACGTCAGTATGACTTGGTTGGCAAGCTCAGAATATTCTTCGTTATTTATGCTCCCTTCAAATATTGCCGATATAATATCTTGTTGACAAATCATATGAGGTGGTATCTCTACAGTGTCGTCAGTTAAATGTAGTATTTTTTCTGTTCTTCCTTCTCCAATTTTAATAAGCCAATCATTGAAATCAGTTTGGCCTTCTGATCTCATATTTTGTTGCAGTTGAAGATGGGTAAAATGTTTCCATACTGTACTTGACTTTATACATGTTTCAATAATGTCTGTTCGATTTCCATGTACAACGACAGGTAATGTTTGTCTAAAATCGCCACCCAACAAAATTACCTTTCCACCAAATGGAAAAATATTATCCATGACTTCACGAAGCAAACGGTCAATACATTGGAGGGCATAGCATGACATCATTGTGGCCTCATCTATTATAATTAATTTACATTTCTTGAATTTCTTTGCTTGTAAGGATGTCATGCGAATATCTGACACAGAATTTTCCAAAATAGGCACTGGCAGTTTGAATCCACTATGAACAGTTCTTCCACCTTCTAATAAAAGTGCAGCAATTCCAGTAGTGGCAAACGCCATTGCTATTTGTCCTTGTGCTCGTACTGAACTCATTAATAAATTGTACAAATATGTTTTCCCTGATCCGCCAGGTCCATCAAGATAGAAATAACGCTCTGTCACCATGTCATCATCTATAGCATTTTGAATGGCATGAAATGCTTGCAATTGTAGTGTATTTAAAGTTGCAAGTCTTTCTTGTGTTCTTTCTGCTTGTAGTTGAATGTCATAGTCTTCAAAGTTAATGTCATCTATTAGACCTGGATCAGGCAAATTAAAACTTGCACAACTTAATCCATGAGTTAAAAAGACTTCTTGAATTTCCATTAAGGCTTTTAAGTGTGCAATGGGTTCATTGTATCGTCGCATAAAGTCTTCAGCCATATTACTTTTAAAAGTCTCCCACAAAGCTAATGCATTTGGAGCATTTGAGAAGATACAAATAAAAGCAAATTGTTCTCTCATCTGTCGTGGCATTTGACATTGTGCTGCTTCTTCTAAACATCTTTCCCACTCTGTATCATCAGCGAGTAAGTTTCTATTTCTTGCAGCTAAATGGAAGGATTCATATACAATGTCATTAACAGTTCTTAATTGTTCAAAACTTTGTGCTCCTGGAACATTTAAAAGTAATATCCGTAAGCAAAATCGTTCAACATCTCTTGGACTGACTGTGTAAATTCGTGGAATTATTTTATTGCCTCTGGTTTTTCTTGCTCTCCATAATCCATTCACAAAAACATAGTGATATGGAATTTCAATATATAAGTATTGTGTTGCTTGAGCATCAGTGGAATTTAATGCAAACCATGCAGTTAGTGTAGTGTGACGATCTTCACTTTGGGCCAATGCATTCATTTCATTTCCAGAATGGAAATAGACTAAATGTCGTTGTGGCAAATGTACTGCTAACCTATATACTGCATATGATCTATCATGCATTTCAAATTTTAAAAGCCGCCACATAGCTTCTGGCGCACTGACATAGCGAGCATCTACATGAGATGCAAGTTCATCATGTACTAACTCACTACTTTCAGGGTTGTCTGCACTTTTGACGACTACAGTAGCTGCATCGTAACCTTTGTAAATATATTTGTAGACATATTTAATGGATTTGATGGAAGTGCAGGCTTCTACGTTGATGTGGGCGTTGTACTTCATGAGTAAATGTGGATTGTAGGGTACTACATATCTATTGTCCACTTTTTTTCCACGAATAATGGCACTATCTCCTTCTCTTCTTTTATAAAGTGGATATCCATCACAATTGGCATATGTTTTGTCTCTATAATCTTTTGGAAAATCTTTTGAACATTGATTATTTTCCATACATGGTGATTGTGGATTAAGGTCTCCACAGGGTCCATGAATCATGCGATGAGTAACAATCTCATATAGTCTACCATATAGTTCTGGATCCGGTAGTTCAGCAACTATGACTGCATCCACTTTGTCCGAAGTATCTAATTTATCTTTCTCTTGAAGTATTATGAGAAGATGTGCATGTGGAAGGCCTCTTTTTTGAAATTCAATGGTATATACATAAGCAAGACATTTGCCAAATAACTGATTTATAGTAAAGTCACGTATTAATTCATTTAATTTTATCTTAAAAACTCTGGCTACTAAATCTGGTCGATCTGAAGCACTTTGTCCAAGAAGTAGATTTTGATTAATTTCTGGCCATTGTGGATTACATGTAAATGTCACAAATAAATCTGGTTTTCCAAATTTTGTCACAATAGCCATAGCATCATTGTATCTTTCTCTCATATTTCGAGGAGATCCTTGAAAGGAAGATGGTAAAATGATGGCTTTGCCAGCTGTCATGTCTCTGCTTGTAGCCACGTCAGCAACATAGTCCATGAGTCCACAATATTGTTCTACACGTAGTTTATCTTGTTGATATTTTATAAAGTTTAAATTATTTGCCTCAACTTGCAAATATGAATCAATAATCCATTGTTGTGTTAGTTTTCCACCACATAAAATGGGATTAAATTCATCTCTAATGGCAATTTGAGCAACTTTAAATTCAAGCATAGAAACATTATTTCGGATTCTGGCTTTAGCATTTGGGTAACTGGGAAGGGTTAATTTTGGTTGCCAACCTGCTTCTCCATGTGGGAAAAAGATGGGATATGTCATTGGATCTAAATTTGGACTTAAGATATTAATATTAATAAATGGTTGGTCCTCATTTCTGGGATATACTCTAATGTCTCTTTGAAACGGTGGTTCTCCTTCATCATTGTGAAAGACCATTGCAACCTCATTTGATGTTGGCAAGTTATAACGACGTTTATCAGTATGTCTGTCTCTTTTAAGCACCATATTAACCTTTGGCATGGGTAATTGATGTCTTTGTGCATGAAGTAGTTGTTCATTTTCTACTTCTGCCAATTTTTTGTAAGCTTTACTGTAGGGATTGTTGTCCATAATGTTATTTAGCTCTATAAAAACACTGGGTAAGCATTTTTTATTTTCTTCCATCTGCATACGTTGGTCAACAGCTTCCATTGTATCTAGGACATATAGTTGAGCGAATTTTCTTTGCTCTCCTTCCTCTGGATGTAAATGTGAAGTCCGATGATAAATTTGTCCTTGGACTTTAAAACAGTAAGGACCATGTCCTGGTACATTAGCAGCCAATGTTGCCCCCATAGATGCAAATGATATGGCACTATTGTAGGATCTTATGTTTGTCTTAAAATTGTTGTAATTTGGAAAAGTAGGTTCAGTCATAATATTTAGTAAATAGGTTGGAAATTGTTTCCTTTGTGGAAGTTTGAACTTTCCTTTTTGACAACAACTAATAAATTGTCCATCTCGGGGTCTCTCCTGTTTAAAATAATAAGCCTCACAAAATTGACATTGAGTAGTCATGTCCCCACAACTATGAACCTCTACTGCTAAAGACTTCAGTAAAGGACAATTTGCAACGCATATTGGATGTTGACTTTGATATTCATCAGATGAAAAGTCATGAAATGTTTCAACAACAGGTTCTAAATGTTTAGTTTTTTTCGTAGATTTTCTTGGTATATGTTGGACTTGTTCGGTTGAAATTTCCTGTAAGTTTTTAGTAAGAGTTTGTAAATGCTTTTTTTTTGTAGTTTTTTTTTTTGGTCTGTCTTGACTGGTATGTTGTAAAATGTCATCTGATGTTTTAGGAACAGTTTGTAAATGCTTTATTATTTTTTTATTTATTTTGGTTGTATCTTTCATTTTTGCAGCTGATATTCTTTTATTTGCAAGTCTTTTGCGTTCTTTTTCTCTTCGAATTTCTTTCTCCTCCGGTGTCTGCTGGGCGGCCCATCTCTCTTGTCTTTGTCTAGTTTGACGTCTTTTCTTCTCTTCTTTGGTCTCGTTATCAGCCATATTAATCTGTAAACGGAAACAAAGAAATGTAATTGTGTATATTTAAATTTGTAATTCCTGTTAAAGATTATTGTGCACAATTGGTGAAATAAAAGGCAAATCATGAATGTATCATTGATATTTAGTTAAATTTATAATTCCTGTCTTCAGTGGCTCAGAATTTGTCCAATGGAATCCTGCTGTAAATAAGCATGTAACATATTTATTTAAAATAATGGTTTTATTTCTTAAAAACTTTGTTTGTGGATAGATATTTACCACTGCAAAACTTCTTTGCTGAAAAAAAAAGTGATGTGGTTATTGAGCTATGTATTGCATAGTAGCAATTTAAATAAAATAAGGGAGATAGTAAATTAATTATTTTATTTTTCTGTTGACACGGATGCAACTGAAAGCATTTTCTTTAGTTTTATACTTTAGTACTTATTATAGTTTACCTTGGTTGAAGTGTGATTTAAATCTGAATGTTTGTTGGTCCTCGTTTCAAAATCGTTGTCCAATGGTGTGGTCCTCTGTTGGAAGTCCTCGTCCAATGGTGTGGTCCTGTGGCGATAGCCCCTGTCCGATATTGTGGTCCTGTGGCGATATCCCTCGTCCGATGTTGTGGTCCGTTGGTGAAAGTCCTCGTCCGATGGTCTGGTCCTGTGTTGAAATTCCTCGTCTGCTGGTCTGGTCCTGTGTTGAAATTCCTCGTCTGCTGGTGTGGTCCGAGTCCTCGTCCGATGGTCCGGTCCTGTGGAAAAAGTCCTCGTCCGATTGTCTTCACGCAGTATCTGTTGTAATGTAAAATAGAAAATGTTGTTTGAGTGAAATGTCTTTTAAAAAAGTAAAAAATTTATGAATTTTGCTGTATTGTATCAGTTATGGTTATTTTTTAGAAATATTTATTTTGTAACTTTCTGTACAATCCCAAGAGTTTTGTTATTGTTATTTAAGGTTGTTAGTAAGGCTTGTGGGTTGTGATATATTAAATAAGAATATGAATTAATTTTGCTATGTGTTTATGTTATTTTTTGTACAATCCTGTTTTGTGCGCAGCACTTGTGGTATACTTATTTAACCTTTATTGGGATGGTTATAGTTAGTGAAACATGAAATAATATAATTAATGTAGTTTGCTATGTGTTTGTGTTAGTTTTTGACAATCCTGTTTGGTGCGCATCACTTGTGCAAAACTTATTTCTTCTTGATTGTACAGGTTATAGGTTGTTAAACAGTAAAGAAGAATGTTAATATAGTTTGCTATGAGTTTGTGTGCTTTTTTATACAATGCTATTAGGTGCACAACACTTTTGTTATTCTTATTTTTGCTTATTTGTAAGGCTTATAGGTTGTTAAACATTTAATAAGAAATTCTGTTTTGTGTGTAGCAGTTTGTGTGTCATTGAATTGCGATTTGGCTAATTGAATTGTGCCCTAAATAAGCACATAGCATATTATTTAAAATAATTTTGTAGTCATTGAAAAACTGTATTTTTGATATATTTTTATTAACTAAAACCTTAGTTTTAAGCAATTGTTATGTTGTTATTTAGAGCCCTATTCAATTGGGCAAATTGCAATTGAATGAGGGCCTTTGTGTGTACCATATGTTGCATAGTTTGGCCCTCATTCAATTGCATTTTGTACAATGTAATAGTACTCTAAGGCCGTAATTGAATTGCAATGTAGAAATTTGAATAGGGTTGTAAATAAGCACATCACATATATTTGTTAAAATAGAGTAAGGGCCTAAAAGTTCTTATTTATAGCCATATTTAATTTTCCAAAATAGCAATTGAATAAGGGCCTTTGTTTACTGCATTTTTTATATTGTGAGCTCCTCATTCAATTGTGTTTTGGCCAATGGAATAGAGCTCAATATCAGCACAGAGCATATTTTTTTACTGAATTTTGTATTTAGTGAACTTGTATCTAAAAGGAACGTGTTCACAAAAGAAAAATATCCTTAAAAAAATATGCTCTGTGCTTATATAGAGCCCTATTGAAATGGGCAAATCACATTTCAGTGAGGCCCTTGGCCATTAAAGATATATAGGTCCTCATTGAATTGCAATTTTGCCAATTGAAGAGGGCTCTATATAATCACATAACATATTTATTGAGCAAAGTTTTTAGTTATTGAAAACCTTGATTGTGGTTAGAAGTTCAGTAACTAAAAAGTTCTGTATAAAAAATTTTTTATGTGCGTATATAGAGCCCTATTCAATTGAGAAAGTTGCAATTGAATAAGGCTCATGGTTATTTCTTGTTTATACTTAATACTTTACCTTGATAGAAGTTTTGAATGACAGACGGTGCCTTCCTGGCAATCTTAATCCGCCGGTCTTCTTGTAGTGTCTGTTTGAAAAAGAAAGTGAAATAGTTATTTGTATATTTAAAATTTTTCATCTAGCAAAGCATGGCCTTTTGAGCATGTAATGTCTTGTTGTATCTTACCTCTTCTTCTTTGTTGGTGTTCTTTAAAAGGGATTGTGCTTCACAATGCACGGTGCAAATTGTTGAGAGACGCTGTTGATGCAGAGTCTGTTTGAATATTAAAAGAAATAGAAAGATTCAGCTTTATCTGATCTATTGAATTGCAGTAAATTAATTCAATTAACCTTATATTTTGTTGGGGGCTACACACATATGTCACATACATGAAGCACATTACATAGTTTAATGTAATTATTTTGTGTACGTGTGACATATCAGTATACATGAGTCAAATTGAAATGGTTAAATGAACCTTATTTTTTTTTTTTTTCCAACACACATAAATGTGTGTGTGTGAGATGTAACAATAGATGATACACATATATGTGCGTGTGACATATCAGTATACATGAGATATAATGTCATTTAAATGTAGTTGTTTACTGATTTTGTTGTAAGCTAATGTTGTTGCATTGGCAATACACATAAATGTGCGTGTCACATGTCAGTATACATTATAGACATATATGTCGGTGTCAGATGTCACTATGAAGGGGCAATACACAGAAATGTGCGTGTCAGATGTCACTATAGATTATAGACATATATGTGCGTGTCACATGTCACTATACATTATACACATATACGTGCGTGTCACATGTCACTATGAAGGGGCAATACACAGAAATGTGCGTGTCAGATGTCACTATACATTATAGACATATATGTGCGTGTCACATGTCACTATACATTATACACATATACGTGCGTGTCACATGTCACTATGAAGGGGCAATACACAGAAATGTGTGTGTCAAATGTCACTATGTGCGTGTCACATGTGACTATACATTATAGACATATATGTGCGTGTCAGATGTCACTATACATAAAGCTCTGTTTAATTTTTTTTGTGAGCCTATACACATAAATGTGCCATACATGATGACTACATAAATACCTGATAATAAAATGTAATATATTATAGCTTACCTGTCAGTTGTAATTTGCACAATGTAAAGTAGTAAATTAGTAAAGAATTGTCTTCTCAAGTAAAAGCAGCAGTTATCTCAGAAGTCACTCCGTTGATCACCTGAGGAGAAATGTATTTTTTAGTTGAAAATAGGCAGTATTTATAAACTTGTAGAAAGTTCTGGAAAGTGAGACCGTTAGAACGCAATACGCATGCGCTATTTGCGTTCCAGCTTACAATTTGCGTTCCATCCGCCATTTTAGGCGTATTACTGTTCAAAATGGTGTTTAATATGATTGTGATACGTTGCGCATAGTATGTGTTTCATTATTGCGAGTAAGTGTAGTGTAGTTACGTCTGAAGCCTCGTTTTCGTTTTGTTCGTCGGCCATTTTTTCTCTCGCTTAGCGACGGTATTAGTGTCTAAAGTGTTTATTTTGATTTAAATGTAGGTGTAACTTGTTTTTTTGAGGTGCTGGCTGGTTCCTCTTGCTGTAGGTAAGCTTTTTATGTGTTTGTTGTGTGTCTTTGTTAAGTTTTAAATGTTTGTATGTCGGCGTGTTGCGTCCGATGTTTGCGAAGTCGTAATGTGTGGTAACGTGTCTCGTATGGTGTTTGCGTGTGTAGCCTCGTTTTCGTTTTATTCGTCGGCCATTTTTTGTGTCGCTTAACAAACTATTTAGTGTCTAAACTCTTTTATTTTGAGTGCAATTAAGTTGTAAGTTGCATTTTTGAGGTCCTGGGTGCTTCCTGTTTGTGTAGGTAAGGTTTTTATGTATGTGCTGTGTGTATGTATTGTGTTTGTAATTTTGTAATGTTCGCGAGTTGCGTCCGAGTGTTGCGAGGCCGTAATGTGTGTGAACGTGTGTCGTATGTTGTTTGCGAGTGTCGTAATGTGTGTGAACGTGTGTCGTATGTTGTTTGCGAGTGCCGTAATGTGTTGCGACGTCAACTTTTTTTTGCAAGGGTCGCAGTTGCTGCAACTGAAGACCTCGCTTTGCGAGGTCCTCAGGTGCTGGCATGGAGCGCCTGCGGCGCTCCATGCCAGCAACTGAGAACCTGGCACAGTGCCCTCGCTACGCGAGGCCCGCGACTCGCTGCGCGAGTCGCGGCCCTCGCTTCGCGAGGCCCGCGGCTCGCTACGCGAGCCCGCAGCGTTAGCAACAACTCGTACGCTCACAACTATATATGTGATATGGTGTCCATAATTTATGAACAAATTTAATTTTTTAACAAGTTTTTAAATATCTATAGATTTTGTTTTATTTGCCCATGAATCTTTAATTGGAAAATTAAAACAAGTAATATCTTATTATGCCAAGCTTTGTGTATTTCTGGTCTGGTATGTAGAATCCGAACTCCAGTCCTTCACTTACCGTAGACTGACGCGGATCTGCCGGGATCTCCTTTCTCTCCTGTTGACCAAAACATATCACTGAGTGAGTTCTGCAGGTTGCTCACACTATTCAAGCCTAGCATCCTAGTTAGGGACACTGTAGTCCTATATATTTTTATTTATTTGTATGTAGATCAATATGTCACCATCAGAACCGAACATGGGACAACAGAATGGTTCAAGATTGAGAAAGGAGTGCGACAATGTTGTATATTGTCACCTTATTTTTTCAACTTATATGCTGAAAACATCATGGTTAAGGCCGGCTGGATGAGTCCAAAGCCGGAACTTATATTGCTGGAATAAATATCTACAACCTCAGATATGCCGATGATACTACTCTGATGGCTGAAAGTGAGGAGGAACTAAAGGACCTAAAGAAGTGAGTGCAAAAGCTGACCTGGGGCTCATAATTAAATAGATGAAGATCATGGCAAAGAGCAATCTCAGTTCCTGGCAAATAGATGCGGAAAAAGTGGAGGAAGTGACAGATTTTATTTTTTTGGGCGCCAAGATCTCTGCAGATGGTGATGGCAGCCATGAAATGAAAAGACATTTGCTTCTGGGGAAAGTTATGGCAAGTCTGGGCAAGCTATTAAAAAAGCAAATATATTAAACTGTAAACAAAATCTGCATAGTTAAAACTATGATATTCCCAATAGTAACATACTATTATTATTATTAACTTTTATTTGTAACACATAGATGTAATAGCCAGATCATAAAGAAGGCTGAGCACCATAGAATTTACATCTTTGAAATGTGGTGCTGAAGAAAATCGCTTAGAGTCCTATGGACTGCAAGAAGACACACTCAATCCATACTCCAGAAAATCAAGCCAAACTGTTAACTGGAAGGTTTGACCACAAGGTTAATATTTAAATATGTTGGCCATATCATGAGAATACATCTAAGATTCCCTACAGAAGACTCTGATCCTGGGAAAGGTTGAAGGCACACAAAGAAGGAACAGCAGAGGAAAAGATGGATAGATGAAGACATCAAAGCAATGCACATGGGCTTGAGAGAGCTCAGAGGGGCAATGGCTAAGAGGTGTGTCTGGCTTGCTGCGGTCCATAGGGTTACAGAGAGTCAGACATGACCGAACAACTGAAGAACAATATGCTGTCCTGGTCGTCTGTATTGGTGTCTTCTCATACATGCACCTATCCCTGAGTATATCCTCCTTATCAATCAGGGACATTAGAAGCTAAGATTAGCTAACTCCCATGAACATAATTGCTATTTGCTCTAGAAAAGACTCCACATGCTCATATCACAGGGAGCAAATACTGAAATAAATTATCTCATGCAGTCTGAAAATGTCCAGTCTTTTGTTTTTCACATGGCTTACACTAAAGACAATAGATTCAGAGCCTCTGTGGGGAATCAACAATTATTGGCAATGATCTCTTATTTGCCAGAGATATTATTATTTTTTGGTGGGTAAATTAGAAAGGCTGAATGATAGGTAAATATATAACATTCATGATATAAAATACTTAAATATAGTTTAAAATTTTGTGAATCATCTTCTGTGTTGCTTTAACCAGTGAAAAAAAAATCTTATATATGATGCCCTTTCTGGAGACCTCACCTTTCTGTCCTGGGTCGCCAGTGGGACCAGCAGCACCTGTTCCAAAAACAAATACAAATAAACATATTGTCTTATGTTTAGAGGTTCAGGAAGTGGTTTCTGATGGATTCTAGCCATGTGGTCAGGTGGTTCAAAGGCTGTTATAATGCCATAAGAACAATTTTAAAGAGACTATGTTACTTTGATGTTACCCTGAGTCCCTGGTTGCATTTCCTGGATCACCAGGAGACCCATTTTTACCAGCTCATTCAAGTCTAGAGTTTTCTGGGTCAATTTTATTTTTTTAGGGCAATTATTTTATGTGCATAATGTATTTCAGGGTATAAATAATGCATTGGGCTAAGGGTCACCAGTAGCCAATTCCACAAGCCAACCATAATACCCAGTTCGCTCCCAGTCCTAAGTACTTGACTGGATTCAATCTTGCGATAAGCAGTAGTTCAGGCTCCAAAGACCTCTACGGGAGATCTACCAAACTGTTTAAGTTATCAAGTATAAACTAGCCTGGCAGACAGCATTTGAAACCATTTGTTTCAAAAGACAAAGGTCAAGTGGTTTCAAGTGCTTTGCAAGTGATACCCCTTTGATCCTTTCTCCTGTGGTTAACTGAAAATTATAAAGTACTTGACCTTACTCATTGTTCTTGGCCCCCATTCTAATAGGGAGCCCAAATTGCTAAAAATGTTACAGAAGTCCTGCAGCCACATTAAATTCCAGCTCCGTAAGTGCAACGTGAGACCTGCAAAGGCTGCGGGCTTGTAATTTGGCAGAGTTACGGTGCTATTAAATTATAAAGGGTCTGCGAGTTACAAGCTGGAGACGCAAAACTGTAAATCCTTCCTCGAACGTTGGATTTGCAGCCCTGCGCAGGATCAATTAGTCAAACCGGTAGTTACGGGTTTAGACGGAGCCAATGGTAAAAGAGATCATCATCACTGAAAAAGGGGAGGTTAGATTTCAAAGTCCTACAGACTTTGAAATCTATTGCGATCGTACCCACATTCCAGATATAATGCAATATTAATAAAGCCCTAAATATGATATTCTATCACATGCGAGTTACAGTATATGTATTAACACATTGATTGCCGCGATCGATACAACACAAATATTATAAATGAAATAAAGTATTTTTCTGGGCTTATTTGCGGGCTTGAGAACGTTGGGCTATTAATCTAAGACCTAAAATCACTTTCCCGTTTAATATTAGTACAGTAGTGAGTTTTTATTTGCAGTTAAAGCGCTAGATATTGGACTTTACCCCCCTTGCGAGTCCTCTCCAGCATTCGTTGGGCTTTGGGCTCCATTTGAGTGTTACGGGCTTGCTAGCAAGTGACTTTGTTGCAATTTAATAGCATGTTTGGAATTGTAGCGGTTACGGGCTTGACAGGTCAAAGGATTTACGGCTGCGAAGTTCAACGTTGCTCATCCCGTAGGCGTTTTTCAGCCTTGCTGCATCTTAAACCAAAGTAGTCTGTGGGTTACTTTAAGAGGCTAATTTAATAGCCTGAAATCTTGCGAGCTACATTACGAGCTACGATTTAACACACAGAGAGAATTTAATGGGGCTGCTGGTCGGCCACTAAAAGTGAATGGAGCCCTGTGGCTACGTCTAACCTCCTAGCTGACCCTACCCGAGAGGAGGTCAGCTAGGAACCAGATATACCCAACCTTAAGTTAGCCTAAACGTGCTGGGCCCTAGAGATATCTCTTTCCATGCTTACAGGGCACCCTGAGCTTGCTGATCGGCCTCAACACCCTCCAGTAGGCTCTCCACCTAGCGGGGATAACCAAGGGCTGTACACCACAGACTTGTGGTTCTCCCACTAGACCCATCACCAATACACTCTGTCTCCAGTGTTAAATGTGCCTTAACAAACTCCTGCTTTACCCAGATGTTAAATGACTAAAGTGGCTGACATCTGACTCCTCGGCACCTAGACAGGGTAATAGGAAGGCTAGTGCTGGTCCTTGGAGCCAGTCCTAGCCCACATGGGGTAGATTGAAGGGGGCAAAATGTGATAAACTTATGTTTACCTTGGGTGGTGGCCCAATGTTGATTTGGGAAAAAACTGTATAAAAAGGTGTGCTGGAAAATAAAATGTATTTCAAAAACATCCAGGAGTGCAAAACATTTGAAATGAAGATGATCACATTCTTCAGCAAAAAGGTACCGGACTTAACATTGACTGGCACATTTTATTACATTATCAAAACTTCTTGTGACCCTCCCGCATTCCTTCTCATGTTTTATTGTTTTTTCTATTCCTTAATATGTGGGCATATTTTGCGGCACTAACATGCAAACTTGACAGATCATTAGTTAATTTTTAATGGCTGTCACTGAATCTCTGCTCTCATTGCTTGTCTTAATCAGTGTTACTTCTGACTTGCTAAAGAGAGGTACAGCTCTCAAAAGCTTGTCCTTTTAACTAAAATGTTTGTCTAATATAAAAGGTATTACTATATTCTGCAATACTCTGGTTATTAAGCTAGATCACTGGACACTCACGGCTACCTCACTTATATTTATATATATATATATATATATATATATATATATATATATATATATATGTGTGTGTATAAATACATTTGGGAAGAGTATATAATAATATATTAATTATAATTCAATAACGTGTCAACTAGTTCTATCTTTAGTTTATAACTTACCTTCAATCCTATTTGCTTGTTACTAATATATATAGTAGCTTAATCCTCCTATTTTATGATTATAGTAACTGCATTTTGAAAATAAAACTTGACCTTGACATTAATCACACTGAAATTGTAAGTAGTTTTTCAAAGCAACTCTAGCAGATATTGCATTTTCCTGTATCTTATATGGGACACAATATCTAAGTGCTTGCCCAGGGCAGCGAATCAGATTTAGGTTGCCCTACATATATCTTGGTGTTATATTTACCTATGTTGGTCCCCATTTTATAATGAAAGATAAAAAATATTTCAATCCTATGGCCCATAATATAAAAATATTATTCATCAACCTGTTTGTCCTTGTGGTCCAGCCTTCCCTGTTTGCCCCTTGTCTCCTTTTTGCCCTGTAAATAACAAAATATATATAGACAAAACAATATCAATAAAACACTAATAGTGGCGTATATAATTCAAAAACAGGTAAATTAATCAAGTTGGAATAAAAGTTGGGAAAAATGTATAGTTATATATCCTAATTTCCTGTGTTTTCTATAGGTGCTATTCATCAAACAGAGTTAAAGGTCAATTGATTTTAACAAAAAAAAGGTCTTTGGGTTGTAAGTTTGCAAGTTTTCAATTGTGTGTCCTTGTCTTGGAAACAAGCACTATGTGCATTTGATTATATGCTCAAAAACAGGGCCCTACATTCTTTATAAGGTGTCAAGTTTGTTTTTTGCCTTGTACAATACCACTGTACAGCGCTACGGAATATGTTGGCGCGATATAAACAAAGACAATAATAATAATATATTTACAAACATCAGCAGCAGTTTAAGAGAAAAAAAAAAAGATAAAAATGTTTAATACTTTGTGTATGAATACAGGAATCCATTTTGTGTTTGTTACATCACAGTCTGAGAAGTGGGTGATGGGGGGTTTATAGTTATCAGTGGAGGAAGGGTTGGTGGTGTGAACAGGCAGAACGTCAGAGCCTTTGTGAGATAAAAGGATACGATTGAAATTGACAATATACCGCTTCATCCTTACTATCTCAGAAGCAAGAAGTTGCATCAATAGATGCAACCACAGCTCCACAGAAATATAAATGCCTCTTTCACACACACAACTTTCAAACAATATCAGCGATTCCTCTGGAATTCTGTAGAGATACAAAAAAAAAATTTTTTTCTAATTTAAGTCTATCTTTAGGACTTTTGCCTGTTAATTACATTAGTAGATAGTCAGACTTACAGCCTTACTAAATTGTGATTCGGCCAATTGAATAGAGCTCTATATAAGCAGATAGCAGATTTTTGTTACAGAAGTTTTTAGTTAGTGAAGACCTTGCTTTTGGATAGAAGTTCACTAACTAAAAAATTCTGTAAAAAAAATCTGCTCTGTGCTTATATAGAGCCTTATTCAATTGGCCAGATTGCAATTTAATAAGGCTGTTAATGTTTTCAAACATATATATATATCTTCTCATTGTACTGTGACCCTTTAAAGTGAGTGTCACAGCCAAAATCAAGTTATTCTTAAAGAGCATATACATGTCTGTAGTTTATATTTAGATCTTTGATAATTAGGTTTTGCTGGATAACATTCAGATTTTAATTAAAAAATAAATTAATGGATTAACACCCTAGAAGTTCATACTTAAATATTCACCAGTAAAATAGATATTGTACAATTTTTGTTATGAATTATTCATTCTAACACAACAAAGGGACGCACGTCTAGTTATTCTATTCCCTGCCGTCTTTTAGTTTTTATATATCTACCAATTCTTTTCAAATCTATATTTATCTCACTTTAATTGTGTCTGAATACTTCTGTAAGATCTCGTATTGTGTCTGATGTATGAAGCTTATCCTATAAAGTGTAATGCTTTGCTCTGCAAGGACTGGTAGATCCTATTCCATTATTCCAGGAGTCTCACTCACCCATCTGTCCTGATGATCCAGGTTCGCCTTTCTGGCCGGGGGGTCCTGAGTTCCCAGGACATCCTCTGAGGATGGTCAACTTGTCAGAGTCTCCAACTCCCACAATCTTCACCTCTATGGACAGGGAAACAAATGATTGTGGTGGAATAATAATTAAGACAAGAGCAAGCTCTGCATAAAAAAAGCCCTTCTGGATTGCTATTTGATCATGGTGAAGGGGCTTGTAACCCCCAACGAAACTTTAAGCTATATCATGTAGGGTCTCCCAAGATAGGCAGGTCATAGACGAGAGGTCGGAAAAATCTCAGTCTACTGGAGAAAAACGCTAAGATTCATAGAGAGTCAATTTAACGACTGAACAACAAAAGAAAAAAAAAGACAATACAAAATCCTAAATTGGAAATATATAGAGCAATAATCTGGACAAGTACCTAACAAATAAACAGTAAACTCAATAAGTTCATATGAGCCTTAAAAACAAGACAAAGAAAAATGTAAGACACTAATTAGCACCACCACTATCCAGAATCCATTTTTGGATACAAAATTCTGTAAATCCACATAAATTCCCTCCATATTTACTGTTATGTGTAAATACCGCTATAGAACTTGTTTCTCTTCAGTGTGTACAGCTGAAAAATAACAGAAAAATCTAGAATACATGAATAATAATTCCAAAAATGTTTATGTATGAAGTAAAATGTCAGTGCATTAGAGCAGAGAAATAGAGCAAAAAGAATAAAATAAATAAAAGCTTAAACTTGAATATAAATTGTAAAAAATAAGGTGATTAAAATTATATAATATTAATCATTTTTTATCTTTTATAATAAAGGTTAATTTTTTTATTGCCATGTCTTCCTTTTGTTGATCATAATTTGACATTCTGATTTGAGATCTGTCATCTCTTCAGTGTTCAAAAACAATAATAATAAGTTGAAGTGTTCAATTCATATGGTTTGGCTAGTAAATTTCCACTGAACTCATCATAGGGGTGGCCATTTATTTACATACTCATCTCAATATAGAGCAATTTTACAATCCAGGTTACAATCCAGATCACCATCCAGAGATCTAGAATATTTTATATTATTATTATTTTTACTATTATTATTATTATTATTATTATTATTATTAAAAATCGTAATAATAGGAATAATAATATTTTTTATTTTTAGAGCACCAGCAGAGTCGATAGAGATAAGGAGCAATGGACAATGGAAATACATTATTTTTTTATATATTTGAAGACAGATAAGACAACATTGGTAAAGGAGGAGATAGATGAAGACTCGCCTTTCAAGAGTGATCTAAGAGGTAATATATTAGGTCAAATGAAGTTTAAGATATTTTTTGCAATTATTATCCCTGGTTAAATGCATTGGGCCTCATTCTATTATCGGCCGTAAATCGGCCGTAAGGCTGCGATTCCTTGCGGGGGTTCAGTTTACTCGCGATTCTATTATACGGCCCCGCAAGGATCTCCTTTTACGGCCGGCCGCATATCTTGGAACCGGCCGTAATCTGTGAAATATAAAAACTGAAAAATAAATTCAAGCCTGCACTGTACAGCTCTGTAAATGCTAGGGATCATATTGGGGGACATGAGGATTAAAAGGAACCCACTCTCAAGCTTGCACATCTGCCCAAACCCGAGTTCAAATTAACTGTTTATTTTCCGGCTGCGGCGTGGGTGTGTCTTAGGTGCTCCAAGCACTCTGGACTTTTTACATGGATATTTTACGGATATTAAAAATAAAATATTTTACGGATTTAAGTACAGGATAATTATGTGCTATTTTTTCTAACACCTAAAATCCCTTTAGAGTCTTCTCAAAGTGCAGGATGGCTTTATTTGAGCTATTTTATGTGCTTAATTGGTGCTAGCGAGACCTTTTTCCTGCAAGTAACTGCGGCTCGTTTTTATCCTTGCAGAGAGGTTTCCCGGAGCAATTGAATTGCAAATCTCTTGCGGCCGTTTTAGATCAAAGGCTTTCCTCCGGCGCGAGCGGCCGCAAGAGATAGCAAGGCACCGGCCGCAAGCCTGCCGGAGCCTACGGCCGTAAGGGAATAGAATAGCCGAATAGCTTGCGGCCGGTCCTTGCGGCCCCGCAGCGGCTGCGGCCGATAATAGAATGAGGCCCATTATATGGGGCTTATTTAAATATGTTAACTAATGATAATGTGTTTTATTGAATGCAACCATTGTAGAAATATTTTTTCAATAAAAATGTAATAAAAATATATAACTAAAACATCATGTAGTTTCCAACATCAGGTCAGTGGATTTAGTTCTTTTAAATATCATATAATTTATTTTTAATGTCATATACCATGTCATATCATTTATTTTAAAATTATATTTATACCCATTAAAAGCTTTTATTAGTTTCACTTTTTGAATGTTTTTTCTGCCCTTATATATTCAACCAGTGCCCTTCTTTAAAATATTCTATATTTCTGTTGTAGCATTTCTAGATATTGCTTTTAAATTTGGGATTTTGGAACCCTAATTGGTACACCAAAGTGAAAATATTAAAATCTAATTAATTTGACAATTTTGTTTTCCAATTTATCTATTTTCAATTAAAGGGCCACTGAAGTATTATATTTGTAGAGTTCTGTTTTGAATACAGACGAAAGAACCCAAATACAAACAGAGTCTGAAAAAATAATTATTTCTCTAAAAATAATTTTATGCTGTTGGCTTACATTGCCACTAAAGTGGTTTGTATCGTATTTCACTAACAGGTAATGTTTTTCCAAAGCTACATTGGCTCTTTACGGTCACATTTGCACTGTACTTTATTTGTTAATAAAATTCTGATAATTACAACTAGAGCTCAACACTTGAAAAAAAATCTTTAACAAACTCATATATCACTGATCTTCAGTTTGTGGACACAACACTAAGTCCCAAATTCTAATTATTTAAATCAGGGTCAGTATACATTGTCTCTTAAATATATCTTGTTTATGATTTTTAGGTCTCTTAATATGAACATGTTCAGTAAATCAATATTTTACCCTAAATACACATTTTCAAACCCTGATATATAGAGTACTAAAGTGAATCTCTCACATTGGGACAGTCCACAGAATCCTACACCCTGTTCTTCAAAGTAATTAAGTCTTATTCCCTGCTCCTGTGTAGAGGTCACTTACCTGGACAGGTGTCCTCAGCATCACTTGGTGTGGTCAGTATCCAGAGCACTGTGAGAGCTGAAGTCCACATGATGGTGTTCGGCGTTTACTCCCTGGTGTCTCTCAGCTCTAGGTCTCTTTCTGGTTTGGGCACAGAATGGGTGAGCTTCATATGAAATATCAGTAACTCCTCCCATCTGAAGACCTCCCATTTGTTTCTTCCACTGTCTGAAGACCTCCCATTCTATTTCTCTCCTTGCCCTGCCTTAAGATCTCCATTTTTTTAATTCCTAAATAGCACTTTCCACAGCCTGTATAACTTACTGCTGTTAATAAATACCAGAAAGTCAACCAGTAGTGTGTCTGGGTGTAAGTATGTCTCTGAGGACAAACTGGAAAAGAATCCTACACCCTGTTCTTCATAGTAATTACGTTTTATACCCTGCCCATGTCTATATAGTCCACTTACCTGGGCAGGTGACCTCAGCATGTGGTCAGTATCCAGAAGAATATATGCTGAATCCCAGCAGTTCTAGATTTGTTAATCCTGCTTGTTTTTGTCTTGATTGTAACCCATATATAGCACTGCGGAATATGTTGGGGCGTTACAAATAAAAAAAAATAATAATAATAATAATAACTTCAATGCCACAATTTCAAGTAAAACGTAATCAATATATTCACGGGTTTCATAAGTAAGAGTCATTACAACAGTATCTACAGATATATGATTGCCTCACCCTGGATGACTGTGTTCAAGAGAATAAAGCTGTAACTTGACCATGACAGAATAGCAACTGTATTATCCCTTTAAATCCCGGCTCAGTGTTCTCTGATTCGCCATAGCTCTGTCTGAGTGCTATGGCGATATAATGCCCCATTTAGTTCTTTTTTCACATAGTGCTCCTGCATGCAGGAACGCATCTGGTACAGTAAACATGGTATTGATGTAATAATAATAATAAACAACCCCGCAAGACTTAAAAAAAAATATATATATGACCCACGGGACTTAAAAAAAACACTAACGCGTCAAGACGAAATACGGACTTAACAGAAGAAAAATACGACCGGCGGGACTTATAAAAAAAAATACGAGGTCACAAAAATACAAAGTTAACAGCTGAAATGCATACATCAAAAAACATAAAAAACAATGAAAATGAACAAAAAAAAATTCAAAAACATCACACACAGCACGGGGGGACAGCCAGGAAGTCTGGGGGTGAGGTTGCAAATTCAAGTTGATTTTAAGCAGTTTCGGCACTTGAAAATCAGCTAAGCAAGAAAAAAAATGGCAAAAAAAATGAAAATAAGGCTCCATGACCCAGAAGCGCAGAAAACACTGACAAGGATGTACGAGGTTTAGAAAATAAAAATACGAGTTCGCAAAAATACAAACTTAACGGCCGAAATGCGTACATTCAAAAACAACAAAAATAATACAAAATACAAAAAATAAAATAAAAAATACCACAATGAGCATCGAGAGACGGCTTAAAAATGTTATTGTCCCCTCATTTTTGACGGGCAAGTCTCTAGTAATAATAATAGTAATACATTTTCAGATTCTTCCTATTGGTACATTTTACATTCTTTGCATTTTTCTTTGACTTTCATTTTGTATAAAGCCCCTTTTTTGTTTTTATCTATTTGTTATTCCATTTCACATTATTTTTCACAGCCTCAATTTGTAAATTACAAAACTACGTAATTTCAATTGCGAGTGCATTTTTTCTTAACGTTACATTTGTATCCAATTCAGATCACTCTCAATATTACGTATCTCACCCAACATCCATACACCATGTTGGTATTAATGAGGGGGCTGGATAATGTGATGCAAATTTACACCAATCATCGCAATATACTGAATTTCTTGCTGCGACACAGACACAGGAGCTAACAGAAAACGGCAAACGGAAAGATAATAAATTTGCGAGTCTCCCGCCCCAGCATTGACTTTGTTGTAACTTGCACTAATTAACAGCAGGTCCTGGAGCTGGAGGGTATTGGAAAGTGAGGGTGAGAGCGAGAGATATCAGAGTTTGGAGACAATGGGCCACATTCAATTCCAAGCCCAATCATTGTAGGCCATATGTCTGTGGTGTGTTGTGGGCTCCTGTTTATCTACAGTTATGATGCTATTCAATTTCTCAAGCCCGCAACTGGAATTTACTTAAATAAACTGTAAGGGGCCAACAAAAACTCTTAATTTTAAAAGGGCAGATTTTAACGGTCTAAGGGCAGCAATACAAAGAACTGACGCGTAAAAATACTGACCATAAATGGACAACATTTAAATCCTTACTAAATATACATACTTCTCACCATATACCACGTGGGAATAAAAGTCCAATGTGGCTTAATAATGATTTAAAGATCAAGATACGGAGACAAAACAGGCATTTAAATTATACAAACAAGAGGGGACAGAGTACGGGAAAACAAAAAATTACGTGAAGCGGGAAAAATACAAAGTTAACGGCTCAACCGCGCAAAGCAAAAACAAATAAAAACACACAACATACAAAAAAATACAACAAAAACATTACACAGCACGGGGCAACAGCCAGGACGTCCGGGAGTGAGGTGGAACTCAAATTTAAGTCGATTTGCCCGAGTTTCGGCACTCAAAAAACGCCTAAGTGAGAAAAAACATGGCAGCCAAAAAAATGAAAACGAGGCTACACGACCCCGCGCAAAACACTGCCAACTGCGTAGCACTTCCACACAGGAACGTACGAGGTACAAAAAACACTATTACAAATGACGGAAAATGCGCAAAACACTGCCAACTGCCTAACACTTTCACACGGGAACGTACAATGTACAAAATACACTATTACACAGGGGGGGAAAAATACGACATATGAAAAATACGAAATTACCGGCCGAACAGCAAAAACCAAGAAAAACACACACACAAAAAAACCCACACAGCACGGGGAAACAGCCAGGACATCTGGGAATGAGGTGGAACGTGAATTTATGTAGATTTGGACGAGTTTCCCCACTCGAAAATCGCCTAAACGAGAAAAAAATGGCAGCCAAGAAAATTAAAACGACACTACACGACCCCGTAGCGCACAAAACACAGCCAACCGCGTAGCACTTTCACACAGGAACGTACGAGGTACAAAATACACTATTACAAATGACGGAAAATGCTTGCGAACAGCGTAACACATAGACAAACGATGCAACTTTACAACCCTAACTTGCAACTAATAACATTACGGATCTACAATGGCGCTTTACACAACTAAACCAACGGTTTGCCCTCACGCACGCAGCATATTTCTAATGCACACTTGGGACATTGATGACACTTTCTCGTCAGGGCCACAACAGTCCAAATGTACATTGTATGCTGCCGGAAAATAAAAACAGATTGTTAGCTCTTCAGGCTATTGATTGCTGGATATATTACTTACAAATAGGTAAAGTATATTAATTTATTAAGTAACTAATTAATTAATTATTACTTATATTATACTTAACAAACTATAGATAATTATTTATATGTCTTTGTGATGAGCGCCGAAGGTGCTCAGAAGAGCAAAAGAATACTAGAGGAGAGGCTCACAATGAGCGCTGAAGGTCCTCACAGTACAAAAAGCTTTACATTGCGTGGCAAACAGCATTGCCATGGCTTCAAATTTTATTGCCCCGTAATTTTTGACGGGCAAGTCGCTAGTTTTATATTTTAACTAAAACATACCTTCTTTTAAAGGTTTACCGAAAAATGAAAAACTAAATATTTGTTCGACTAAGCATAATTAAGCTGGAAAAAAGTCCTACATCATAATTAAAAAAATAAATGTTGGTGCCTCTGCCAGACCCTGGCGGTCATATCAGAATCATCAGTAAAAATATCGTCGGGATCACTGGATTAGCATAAGCATCATGATTTGCTCTTCAGTGGGCTTGAAAAGACCAAGGAGAGCAATCCTACACGCAGATCCAATCTAGTTCTTCAATTACTTTTTCCAGTGTAACAGCAGAGGTCCAGGATACAAAGTGAACCATTAATATGTTCCAAAAATTGCATAATATTTATTGCTTAAGTCTCATTTTTATACATTTCTTCTATACAGAAAACAATGGTACATTTAAATAGACCAGGCCTGAACCAATCAACACGCGGCTTGGTGAGTGCTGATTGGTGAGAAGTATAGGAGTGGGGAAGGGGCTACAGGGATGCTACTTCCCCCAAGTCAGAGCAGCTGTGCTCCATTGGGGAAGATGGCTGTCTGGGAACACAGGGGGTGACCCAGCCAGGGTGTCGGCTTATTTCCCCACCAAATGGTCAGACCTTTCATATAGCATCTGGACTCTGCAGGGGGTTGGGGAAAAATCCAGAAAGCGAGGGTGACTGGGTTGTGGTGGTGGTGGTGGGTGGGTGGGGGGTTTAGGAAGCTGATCAGAGCTTACATACAGTGCATGGGGCTCTGGGTTGATTGACACATTTAAGCACATACAATTTAGTGGTTAACCGCAAGACAATGGATCAAGTGGAAATCAGTTACAGAGTACTTGACGTCTCTTGACCTTTGTATAATGAAACAAAGTGTTTGAATTGTTGTCCGACAACCTAGTTAACTATGCCTGATGTCTAAATCAGTGCCATACATAGCCCCTTTGCAGCCTATGGAGTCCATGTATTAAACACACCACAAAACACAATATACATATAACAAAATTCACATCAGAGGGGAAAACAGGGAATTGGGCTCCAGTGGCCAAGCCACTTAGTAGTATAGCCTTATTGGTTTCTGGAGACAAGAAGGGCCACCTTACTTTGATTTTATGACAAGTCCAATTTTTAAAAACTGTATCACCATATTGGTGATAGGGGGAACCAGATGTGGACTCCTTGCTCACTGTGCAAGCACCTCACTGACAAGGCCGACAGAGGACGAAACGCGTCTGAAGGTTTGCTATTTCTCCTGTGTTGTATTTTCTTCCAAAGTAGCACGCAGATCCCGGAATTTGAGGTTTTTCAGTGAGAGTGAGAGAGCAGGCAATTTGTGAGAGCAGTATATTGAGATTTTGTTATGCATCTACTTACGATTTTATACTTAATCCTTGATTACACATATTTAAAGATTACACATAATAGCAATACACTTATATTAAAGAACACACATAGAGACACATAGAGCTAGGTCACTTCATACAAGGAGGACAAGCAAGCTGCAGCACCAAGCGGTGGCCCCAAAGTGACTGTGTTCTATAACGAGTGAGAGAGGGTGTCTAAAGGACCTTCTGAGACAGGTGCCCGCCGCTGGAGCTTCAGGCCTAGTGGCCCAGCAGGACCAGTTGGACTTGACTCCTCCTTCTAATCCCCTCAGCAGTGCGTCCGACTGGTCACCACAACCACCACCACTGGGCACATCAACACAGATGGAGTGTCTCCGGGGGATCCAGACCAGCATCTCCGCCAGTCATGCAGAGGTCATGCGCAGCCTAGCCAGGTGCAATATGGAGAGGAGGCACCACCTAATGACTGAATTTTACCTGGCTGGGATGGGGGCGGAGCAGAGGGGGCAGACCAGAGCGCATTCCAGGAGGTGACTGCAGATGATATACGATGCGCTCTGGGCCCCAGCCCAGCCTCCTCTACCCTGGAGGCTTCCCCGGTCCACTCGCAGCCCGGCCCCTCCTCTCCTACCCCATGCCTCCACCACTGCAGGTGCCGCTCCCTCCTTAGGGGTTGCCTCCCACTGCTCCCTCCCCACCACCAGGAAGACAGCTGACGGCCACAGGGGATTGGGAGACCTAGGGGCTGCGCAGATGTTTGTGCCTACTCAACTGCACTCCTCAGTGACAATCTATTGGTCGAAATGTTAACCTAATCTAGCCTGGCTACAGACCTATGTGATGATGATATTTAGTATGCAGACCTATGTGATGGTGATATTTTGTATCCAGAAGGCTATCTCCCATCACATGGTCCATGATCCTCTTCTCTGTGGACACGTAGGTTCTACATTTCTACAGGGTTACATTTCACCAATTGATGGTCATTGAGGAATGTTGTTTAGAAGAGATGCTGCAGTCCCTATGTTTTTTAAGGCCTTATTTTGTAGGTGTTATCTTTTTTTTTTTTTTTCAGGTACAATTCAGGTCCATGAAGGCATCTTCTCATCTGCAAGCATTGTGAAGGAAATGTATAAAGTTTAAGGTTTTCACAGTGCCTATCAGGTGGACATTCCTTCAATGACAGCCCCCCTTAACATGTAGCTCCCACAATTTTAAAGCCATATAGTCAGATATCACAGGCATGATTGTTGTTAGCTTAAATGTAGACTAATACGGCTATGGTGGAGGACTTGCAAAGTCGCACAATGGCATGTTATTGACAGACACCATTAATATATGTACTAGTGAAGCTTGTGATCCTGACCTCAATATCGGTCTGAGAACAGATCCTTGGGTCTGATGTAAATAAATGGAGTGATTTGTGATGATCCTTTTTTTCATCAGATTCCGGTTGAAGTGGTGTAGTGACCACATGTGACCGTGGTACGTGCTATGCATCATGCTTTTCTAGACTATTACCCCCTTTTGTTTCAGCATGCCTTTTCATATTGGCATATGCATGACCATTGCAACCTATGAGGAAAATAAAATTTTATTTCTTGCAATATTTTTTAGTTGGGTGTTTTTGTGCCTGTAATTGTAATGTCTTCCATTGCTTTCCCCATATTTTAAAGTGCATTGGTGTATTTTTAATGTGTTTTGGAGTGTTCCAAGCTAGTCTGTAAACCCTTTGCGGGTCTTATTTGGAACCCGTAAGCTTTGGGCTGACATTTGTTGTTTGCGAGCTTGCCTGCGGGTGTGGTCTTGAGCGATTTTTGCAATTGAATAGCGTTTGCGATTTTAGCGATAGGAAGTCTTGCCACTGCCAAAGATCAAAGGATTTGGGAGGCTGTAAGTTCCATGTTTAACCATCAAAAAGTTTTCAAGGCTGAAACCTGTAATCCGTTCGGAGTCCGCAAAAAGACTCCAATTGAATAGCAAATAAATGTATGTCCTCACTTACAGCTATAGTAACTTTCGTTTGCTCAATTGAATTGTGCTCTTAGGGTCCTGAACACAATACTTTTCCATCTAATGGAATCATAACCCCTACTCCCATGTGTATGTCACTTACCTGGACAAAATATTGGCGAAAGGAGAAACATATTCGCGAAAAAGAGAGAGGAAAAAAGAGAGAGAGAAAAAGAGAGAGGGGACATAGAGAAAGAAACAGATATGGCCACATATAATGAGAGAATGGTGGGTGGGAATTCAGATATTGAGTAGAAACAGAATGATGAACAAAAAATGTTTAACAAAATATACATTATATAATACCCAAAACATAGAAACAAATAAAGAGAGAAAAACAGACATTCAGGGAACCACACATTCTAGCAGTAATTAGTAGTTGGAAAATTATAAAGCTCTTTGTGTGTAGGTTTATAGCTTAATGTGTATGTTTTTATTAATTCCTAGTCCCTGCTCCTACTACTACATAAGTGCTTAACCCAGTTCCAATATATATAGGTCACTTACCTTGACAGGTGTCAACAGCATCACTGAGTATGGTCAGTATCCAAAGTACTGTGAGTGCCGACATCCCCATGATGGTGTTGGGTTTTTGTGTTGTGGTGTCTTTCACTTGTTTGTGGTTTGAGCAGAGTAAATACACATCACATATATAGTTGTGAGCATGCGGGCCGTTGCTAACGCTTGCGGGCTCGCGCAGCGAAGCGAGGGCCTCAGTTGCTGGCATGGATTGCCGAAGGCGCTCCTTGCCAGCAACTGCGGACCTCGATAAATTTCCGAACTTACGACAACAAAATACGAGACGCGTTACGAGACATTACGACCTCTCAAAAAATACGACCTTACCTACGAGCACGTAAACACCCATTACGACCTCGCAAAAAATACGACCTTACCGCCCGAAACCCGCGCACATGAAAACATGAAAAACACTATAAATACACACAAAAATTACATAAAAACATTACCTACAGCAAGGGGAGGCAGCCAGGACCTCGAAAAATTAAGTTACACCTCAATTTCACTTAAAATAAAAGAGTTTAGACACCCGAAAATCCCCTAAGCAAGAGAAAAAATGGCCACCGAAAAAAATGAAACGGAGGCAACAGGACTCGAAAGACACAAAACACCACCAAACACCTACAGATTTACAGAAAAAGACTTACGATATCCGAAAACAAGGACGCAACCCGCTCGAACCGAAAACATTACAAACATAATAAATACACACAACAAACACAAAGAACCCTTACCAACAGCAAGGGGGTGCACACAGGACCTCTGCAAGTGAAGTTACACCTCGATTTAAGTGCAAATTACAGAGTTCAGACACCCGAAAAAAACCTGAGCAAGAGAAAAAATGGCCGCCGAACAAAACGAAAATGAGGCTAAAGGACCCTGAACACGCAAAACACCACCAAACAGCTACGGATTTTCCGGAAAAGTCAGACAACATCCGAGAAACACCTACGGATGTTTAGCAAAAGATTTACGAGATCCGAAAACTCACCCACAGCCGATTAGCACACATTAGGCGCCATTTTAGCACACTAACTTACACAATCCAGAAGTACACAGCTACCCTAACGGATTTACCTCGCGCACGCACACCATTTACACTACACACTGCACACAGTCATGACACTTAGACAGCAGCTCCACAGCACTGATGCTGCAGGAACATAAAAACAGATTGCCAGCTCTTCAACACAATGCTGCATATATGACTTCACAATAGGTAAAGTATATACCTTTCTTATTTTATTAATTATTCATTGCCATAACAGGAAAAAAAAACAACGCTGCTCATACCACAGAAACAACTAAGAGCTTCGCAATGAGCTCCGAAGGATCTTGGAACACTAACAAAATTAATGTCGCACACAAACAGCATTACCTGCCTTACAATTTTATTTCAGTAATGCCTGTCAGATGCCATTGCTCATTTACTATTAATAATTATAGTTTGCTGATTTTCCCAGGCAAGCTACTTTCATTAGCAAGCATACACTTTATGTTGCCATGACTCCGCAGGTTTGAGTAACTTGCCACTGTATTTGAGTTACTTACCAAGAGCTCCCAGTTGTCTATACTAACCCTACACTAACCCTATATCTGGCATTGGCATTCCTGGACTGTCCCAACAGTTTCACTCAATCTGGCCAATCTGTGGTTTTTGCTTCCATTTGTAAATGTAGCCCAGCTACCTCCCCAGACATCCTCACTAGCCCCGACCAATCCTCCATGCTAGGTCCAGCTAAACGGTGCTCTTTGAGCACTAAATCCTTTCCCAGAGGAGCAATATCACCAAGTTCTGCAATTCTCCTCTCAATTTCTCCAGGCAACATTGTCAGAACGGCCACAAAGGTATTGGAGGGCCTGGAGGCCACCCCAGCCTGCTGTGGTTGGGAGTAGGGCCCTTTGACCTGGCAGGACCGGTATGGAAGGAGGTGGCTAGCTGGGGGAGGCGGAGCCGTTATAGGCTGGTTTGCCGCCAAAAGTTATCAGTAGTCCCCCAGCTAGACATGAGGGAAGATACCCACCCACCCATCCCTAAAGTATTTTTGTTTAATGTTGATATGTTTGTAATTAAAAAATAAAAATAAATAAGTAAATAAATAAGTACATAAAAAAATAAATAAATAAAAAAAGGAAATGGATAAAATAAAAAAAAATGATGGTTGTACATTGTCAAGTTTAAAGATTGTCTTGTTAGGTGGAGCACTTGTGATTGTTATATTGTTTAAGTGTACATTATATGTTAACAAATTATGTTTATGTTGTTGTCAGAGCGGCGGGTCGTGGCGGGACAGTGGAAAAATGGGTAAGATCCTACCCTACGGTGGTACGGATGTTACAACACGGTAGGCCCTGGATGAGGCTTCAGGGCGTAGGGCCTACTGTCTCTGGCCAGGCTCCTCCCCTCAAGTGGTTATGTTTATTTATTATTGGTTATGGTTATTATGTTTACTTGTGTTTACCAATAAACGCTGTGGCCAGTCTTCCTCCCAACAAGTAGTCTGTGTCTAATTATTAAATTTAGCCTATGAAGTAGTTTGGGTCTAATTGCCATATGTTAGAGGTAATTGTGTTTAACCCATATCCGTACATACCAACTGGGCCTTGCTTAGGTCAGGACCTTGGACAGCTTCTAGGAGTGCATACATGTGGCAGGATGTACACTGGTGAGGTTTCTTAATCGACAAAAAAATCTTATTTATGGTCTACAACTTAATCCCTTTTCTTTGCACTCCATTCTTTTATTTAAAACATATCCATCAGGAAGTTAGAGTGATGACTTTTGCATAATGTTTGTTAAATAAACAAGCCTCACGTGTCTTTACAGGGTGTGGCAGATAAACAAGACATCTTTCTTGCTACACTTCCACAAACAAATTGCAAGCACCCTTTCCCTTCAAACAAGTAACCCACAGACCAGATGTTACACAAAAAACATATATTTTAATAAAAACATGCTTTGCATTACATGACAAAATGGTATTAACTTATAAAGTTACCCCTCAAATCCCTATACATTCAAAAGACCTATTTAGTAGCCTTATTACTGGGTCTAGCTTTAATTAATGCAATAATACACTACTATGGCTGTATTCTAATGCATTTGAAACATAAAAAAATAATAACAAAAAAAAATATCTAACTTTTGGTTCTAAAATTGCAATCTTAAACAGTTAGCTTAGGGTCTCCCAGAATCCTATACCCTGGTCTAATGTATGGGTCACTTACCTGGACAGGTGTCCTCAGCATCACTGAGTGTGGTCAGTATCCAGAGCACTGTGAGGTCTGACGTCCACATGATGGTGTTGGGTGTCTCTCAGCTCTATGACTTGTTTGTGGTGTGAGAAGAGAACAGAAAAACTTAATAAGAAAAGTCAGTTACTCCTCCTAGTCTCAAGACCTCCCATGCATTTTATTTCTAGGTTTCTGTCTAGCAGTCTCCACACTAAACTTTTTCCGTCCCTAAACTTTTTCCGTCCCATTTCAAAATAGAAATTCATCTGCAATGCTGTCACAAATACCCACGCTCTATGAATGACCACTGTGGTCATCTGTTTAAAATTACTATATACATTAAAAGGTATGGGTGAGGGTCCCCGGACCATTATTATCCAGTCACTACAGGAGCATGTCATTCCCCCTAACTGAGGGTACAGTTTTCCATAACTAATAACTACTATTTCTACTTTGTTTTCCTGCCTGTTTAGTACAGGTTGGATCTTTCTAACCTAATGGAGCTACTGAAGCAGCAAACTATGGAGAACCCCTTACCTGCTTTGGGAGAAGGATCTGCAGGTAGTCAATGTCCCAGGAGAAGCCAGAGGTCCTTCAACCATCTTAGTCCTGCCCCAGGGCTTCCTTTGACAAGGCGCACCTGCTCTACAAATCAGCAGGGCCTGTCAAAGAGCCAGAAAAGCGGCCTGCTCACCATATGCAGTACCCGGTGGTTTCAGTTGCCTCTTTCAGAGATGTTTCCAGTTCACAGGATATTGTGCCCCTATGTAACTCTGTTAACCAAATGCCCTTCTCCCCCGAGAAACCCCTTCTCTCGTGGTGACCATGCTAGAAGTCCCGCTAGCATCTTTGACTGAGCTACATGGCAAGATGGTGGCCCCATCTGAATAGCTGCAGAAGCCAGATGAGTGGCAGCAAGTGGCAAAATGGTGTAATCAGCAGGGGTGTAATTCCCAGATACTGTTGTGGTGCCAGCATGTTTTATCCCTTATCTTAACTTCTCCAGTACATGTAGACTACACATAGGTACATCCCCCATCAAGGATGCAAACAAGTGAAATATCTTAGGCATTGTGTCTGATATCATGTGCATTGGCACACTCCCCCTTAAGGATTTGGATTTGTCCCCTTTTTGTTTGGTACCTAAAAAAGAGCCAGGTCAGTTCAGGGTGACCCATAAACTGTTTTTCCTGAAAGGAGCATTGGTGAATGATGCCATTGATAAAGATCTGGTGGCAAAATCTTTTGCATCTTTTCATCATTCTCTGGAGATAGAAACATTGGTTGGGGTAAGGGCTTTATTGGCCAAATCCAATTTTGAAGCAACTTTCAGGTTGCTACCAATTCATAGATGCAGCCAAAGACTACTGGGGTGTCATTTTGAAGACATCTTCTTCATGGACTTGTGTCTACCAATGGGTTGCTCGATATCATGAACCCTATTTGAGGTATTTCTTGAAAAGGTGTATTACAGAGATTTTAGGTTCTGTCAGGTACTCACTATTTGGATGACTTTCTGTTCGTTGGCTTGGAGGCCTCTTTCTTATGCCTCAGGCTTTTGATAAACAGCTAGGTCATTTGGCAAAGAATAAACCTGTTTCTCCTCATCCTTCCCTTCAATACCTTGGTGTTACTATTGATATAAGGAATAGGGAAGTTAGGTTACCATGCCAGAGGATAAAAAAATCTTTCATGGAATCCTTCAATGGCAAGATTTTGTTTAGGCAGGAGAAATAGCCAACTGGACATGTTCACTGATGAAGAGGCTCACTAGGGTTGGGAATTTATTTCAAAGGTAAATGGTGGTCCTCAGAGTGGCCTAGAGCCTGGGTGGAGGAAGGCTCGTAATGAAAATGGCCTTTCTTAAATTATTTCTGATTGTTGAGTGATTCAGGTTATCAATTCTTCAACCACTTCTTTAGCTCCCATGGTTTGTTGCTCTGGCATCTAATGTTTAGGCATTTACAGCCCAACTTATCTGTGAGTACAAAACATATACCTGGAGTTTTAAATTCAGTCGCTGTCTCCAGGGAACGTTGGCTCCAGGGGCAGAGGAGATAGAAGAGGACATCGCAGTCCACTTGTGAAACCTAGGATTGAGAAAATAGCTCAAATTGTTAAGGGTTCATTGGCTCTACAGTACTGGGCTTCTTATCAGCTGTCTTGGAGGGAATGGTGGGCATTGGAGGAAGTGCTTGGAAGGCCTGCATCATCCCAACACCTATTGAATATGGTGTTGTGGTTTCTCTTGCAAAGTAGGGAGAAAGATTTGTTGAGATCTACCATTGATATATATATTGCGGCACTGGCTTTTCTTTTCAAGCTGCAAGGTTTGGATGATGTCACCAAAGCCTTTATGCATAAGCAGACAGTAAAGGGGCTTAAATGGAACAAACAGCCATTGATTACAGATGGCTTATTTCCTTTGTATATTGTGAAAGCTTATGGATGCCCTGTTAGCCATTTGTTTAAATCAGTTTGAAGTAACTTCATTTAGAACTGCCTTTTCCTCCCTTTTTTTGGAGCATTACGGAATTAGTTTGTCAGCCCTAGTAGGTCTGCCTCTAGTGGTATACTCAGTTGGAATGTGATAGATGTGGGGGACCATTACGTGAATACGTTTGGGGACCTAGAATATTTGGGGGTAATACTTCTACACCTTGTTTGAAAACTGTTGCTACATGTTCTTTAAGGACAGGGTTCATATAACCTGAACCTCTGCTTATTTATTGCCAATTTGATTGATGGTGTATCCAATTCTTGGGGTTATAGCATGGTGAGCACTCACATGGTGGTGCATGCAGCAGGCATTTTACTGCTGCAAGGTGGTTGGAAACAGCATGTCATGGGCCTTGGTCCAGTCATGTGTCTAGTGTTGCCTTGGGCAGAACCACGCATGTTGAAGGTTAGGCAGGGGTACTGGTGTCAGCCTTCAGTAGGACATAGCTGTTTAGGTCATAGCCGGCAGCAAAACACAGTGACACTTCTTCTACAGTGGGCTTGAAAGTGGCTAGAGATACCCATTCCTACCTGCAGATTGACACAGTTCAGGGCAAGTTGCAGAATTTCTTGGTGGAATAAAACAATAAAAGTCTAAATAAAACACACCATGTCTATTTTCCTAGAAAGAGCATAATCTTTATTTTTGGATATACAGTAAATATTATACAGTTTTCTGATACAATAAGACAATCCCATATGTACATAATGTGGGTATCTTTTTGGGCATTCAACATCCCCCTAACTTGGATGGGTCAATCATGGCATTGCTTCGGTAGGAGCTTAATAGTTTGGCCTGTGTTTTCAGCTCTGCACCAGTTAGCTGTCAGCATGGAGAGAGCTTCCGACAACCGGCTTCATGGTTACGCTTGAAAGGGTCACTAGACTGATCCTTGGAGGTTCTTTCTATCCCCTCACACAGGACAGCTCAACCGGGCCTAGGACAAGTTACCGTTCATTAGATCAGGTTGTGGATGCAGGTTCATGTTGCAGGAGTCCGGATAAGTTACTGGGTACCAGGACAAGTTGCAGAAATATAACCTCTGATAAAAAGAATAAATAAACACCTTCCCTCCAGAATGAAACATACCATGCATATGTGTCCCAAACAGAGCAGAAACTTTATTTTTTCCAGTCAGGTATTTATACAGTACATCTACCAATATACATTAGCGTCTTCCTTAGGCAAAGAAATTATTCACACCTGTTAGCCCCCTTTGAATGACCCACGTGGGTCAAGATTATCTCAATGGACTTTCATGGAGCCATCCTGTCTTCACTGTCTCTAGTGTCTAGGAGTCTGGTGATACTGACTTATCAGCCACCTATAACAGGATTTGGACACCACAGAGGTCTTGGAGACCTAGTGCCTGGGCAAGTGGACTAGGATTTTATCCCACACGGGTACTTGTTGGTTGAGGGGCTACCACTTTGGAATTACCTTGGTCAGGCACCCCTTTATGAGGGTGACCTAGTGGATGGTAGTGGAGTGGGTTAGTATGCTTGGGGTACCTCTTGTGTGGTGTAAACATAGAAGTAGAGCCCAGCAGTTCTCCAGGGACTGTACTGTTGGGTATATCTGGGCTCTAATCGACCTCCCCACGGATGAAATATCTTTATTGAGCAAGAAGAGAGTTGGTTAACTGTTTCGTGGCTGGGGGAACCAGGGAGGACCTACTTTTTGGGTCCGCCCAGGACTTCAAGAAGGATTCTAGATAAAATGGCTTCTAAGATACAATGGTTGTCACAAACAATGGCTAAGGTCAAGTACCTCTTAATTTTTGATTAATCACCAGGCAAAGGATCAAAGGTGTATCACCTAAAAGTATGCAACATCACTTGACCTCTGTTTGTGAAAACAAGTGTTCCAAGTGCTGTTTTTACAGCCTTTTTAATTATACATGATGGCTTAATCCATGCTTTGAATTCCCCATTGCTACCTTTGGCGCACATGCTAATCACCGACAAGATTTCGACTCCGACCTAGGACGTAGTCCAGTGTGGAGACTGGGAATGAACTGCATATTGCAGCTGGCTACTGAGACTACTTACTGGTCACCCTTAAAGCTGTACCAACCTCAAAATAATTGTATTATTCCAATGTAACTGGTACACCCTAATACACATCCTGCTCACAAAATTATCCCTCTCGAGGACAGACACCTATCCTAGAACTACTATTCTAAATACGTGAACTAAGTTATTAAAAGGTATCATCTCTACTTTGATCGTTTACTGTTTTTCGACTCCTAACTTGGTAATACCATCTACTTATAGACTTATCTCCCATTATCTCAGTCTATTTCACAGGTCTAATCTTCATTTCAGAGTATTTGTAGGAGTAATTATACCCTTTGCCATGCCGCCAGTTGATGCCTTTGGCATTGCTACTGTGCTGTCCAAGAAAATACAGTCCATTCAGGTTGGCATGGAGGCAGTCAGAGTACAACCAGCCTCCATTGTGCATATCAGCACAGTTTCCTGAATACTGATCATTGTCCTGCTCCTTGGTGCTGAACTTTATGTTTCCATGAACAGCCATGGAGTCTCCTGCGAAAAAAACATAATACACACGTTAGCTTCTTAATTCTGGGAAAAAACATGCTTTGCTACTTCTGTTCATTTGGAATGTTTATACATTTGTATTTACATGTAAAATATAACAAGCCATCTTTCCCCATCATCATTGTGTTTCTTTAAAGCACCTCCAAAGTTTAGGAAAAGTATCACATGTTTATAAAGCATGTAACAGACTAACATTAATAACAATAAAGTAGGCCATGAGCATAAAAATACTTTAAGATAATATCTGAATTTTAGCAGACTCTCCTTGCGTTTGGATGCCTCCATATTGGACATTTAGATACATTTTGTTGGCCTGCAAGTAATCTTACTGTTAAGTGTATATAACTGCATCCAAGGTCCATCTCGTGTAACTAATTATGTTAAAGAAACTGAATACACTTTTAAAATAGTTTTTATGTATTTTTTATTTCTTTTTAATTTTAAATATAGTTTGTCTATTATTTAAATAATGGCTTCAGAGCATAAGGAGAAATAGATTTCAAGATGGAGGATTTTTCAGCAAATGTATACATAAAATAACCCTAACTTCTATATTAATTTTAAGACACTTTTTTAAATGAGTTTTAATTTTAATATCTTCAATTAATGGAACCTTTAGTGCTAAAGGAATGTGTCCACTATAGAAAACAATAATAACATGCAATATTAATTTGACTCTAATTAGTATTTTATTATTGTTAATCACACATAATTGAAATATTTAGTAAAAGAGGAAATACTTTCCCATTTGTAATCTGTAGGAAGCATTCTAGTAGTCTTCTGCAGTGTTCTCCCCATGTATAATGCACCGCGTGGTGCCGCACCATCTCTTACCTACATTCCCCTCCTTGAAGTCTCCCAGTAATAACTTATACTTCTCAACCTCTCCCAAAATCTTAAAGGATGAGTATTTGGCAAAGTGCTTTGTGTTCTCAAAGTCCTGTAGATCAATACGTAGCTCCCAGGTGCCTGTGAGAGATCGACGTAGGTCATGTTTGTAGATATATTCAGACACTAAAATAATCTAAAAACACTAACTACTGTGTTATTTCATAGATTGTTATTTTGTGTGAGAAGGTGGATATTTACCAGCTGATGTTATTTTATGAAGATTATCATTCCCCAGCCAGAACTCATTCAGACGGCTGCCAAACCCAGTCTTGTAGGACTTCCAATCACGGAAAAAGTCCACCGAGCCATCCCAACGTCTTTGGAAAACCTACAGTGACAAGAAGAAAAAACTAAGTACTAATATTTATTTGACCTCTGCTTTTCTGTTTGAATATATTAACCCGTATTAAGTCCCAACATTTTGAGCTGAGATCCTAAGAATGGTTTTATTAAACACTCCTTACACTTGCAACAGTTACTACATGGTATTTTGAATAACTAAACTTGCTAATGGCCAAAATGATTTAAGAAAGCAGATTTCTATTCTCTTTACTGTACTATACTGTATATTAATATAAATGCATATAAAAGAGGGTCTAATAAAATCCTATTTCAAGTGTAGTTCTTCAGAAGAGTATGCTTAAAATATAGACCCACAATGGTCCTTTAATGTTTTCCTGACTACATATTGTAATTTATTATTGATTATGCACTGGTTCTATTTACACGAGCAATCAAACGCAAATAGAATAATTTTATAATTGGTTTTAAATGCAATTATTGATCTTAGTACTGTAGGTCTTGAAGGGATCATACATTGCAAGCCCCGGCAGGCTTGCGGCCGGCGCCTTGTAATCCCTTGCGGACGCACGCGCCGGAGGAAAGCCTTTGATCTAAAACGTCCGCAAGAGTTTCGGCCGCAAGAAAGCCCCGGTTGCTATTCTATTGCTCCGGAACCCTCTCTGCAAGGCTAAAAGCGAGCCGCAGCTAACTTGCAGCAAAAAGGTCCCGCAAGCACACAATTAAGCACATAATAAAGCCATCCTTCACTCTGAGGAGACGATAAAGTGATTGTAGGTGTTAGCATTCATAGCACAACATTCCCCTACACTCAAATCCGTAAAAAAAAAATATTTTAATTTATGTCAAATATCCAAGGAAAAAGTCCAGAGGGCTTTGAGCACCTCAGACCCACCCACGCTGCGGCCGGAAAATAAACAGTTAATGAAATCTCGGATTTGGGCTGATGTGCAAGCTTGAGAGGGGGTTGCTATTAATCCTCATGTCCCCCATTATGATCCCTAGCATTTACAGAGCTTTACAGTGCCGTCTTGAATATATATTTGCTTTTAAAGATTTCTGAGCTTACGGCCGGGTGCAAGATGTACGGCCGGCCGTAAGGGGATATTTTTTAGTTACATAGTAATCCAGGTTGAAATAAGACTTTTAGTCCATCACGTTCAAACTTTTTAGATCTCCATTGATCTGCAGTATGGAAATTAATTGTTAATTGATCCAGAGGAAGGCAAACTGTGCCAATTGTCTCAAAAGGGATAAAAAGATATTATTCCTTCCTGACACCAGATACTGGCGATCGGATTCCTCCCGGGATCAATACTCCCTGTCTAATTATCCAGGATAACCCTGAATGCCCTTTTTATTTAAAAATATATCCAATCCCTTTTTTAAATTATCTATCGAATCCGCTGTCACCACCTCCTTTGGCAGAGAATTCCACATATTAACTACCCTTACTGTGAAGAACCCTTTTCTTCTTTAAAGGGATATGTACATTTCCTGGATTATGAATGCATCTGATAGAGGAGAATTAATAGTATATGAAAAAGATGTTTGCATGAAAAAAATACCAAAGAAAACATTTAAACACTTACCATGAAGTTAGCAAAATCTATTGTAATTTCTGACAGTTTAAAATTCAGGTTAACACCATCTCCATAGTTTGTTTTGGCCAATCCGGTTAGATGAATGATTTGAGACATAGCACTGTTAGTTGCTATGGCAACACCACACAGCATATACAGGAAGCAGGGATGAGTCATAACCAAGCAGTGACTGAAAGGCTGACAACACTGCTCTACTATTGCCTGAGCATGCAAGAGCAGGTAAATAGCGGGTTAATATTGCTCCCTGGATGCTGCATGCTGATTGGGTGGGGATCAAGAAGTTGTGTAGACACCCCCTGGGAGTGTCAACACAATCATTAGAGGGTTTTTTAGATATTAATCAAAATAAAATGTTTTATGAGACGTGCTGTATACATATAGGCTGCTTTTTGCCTACAGAGTGCAGAAATGTATTAATCCAGCAAACTTAGATATCCCTTTCAGGTAAAATCTTTTTACTTCTAATCTCAAAGGATGTCCTCTTGTCAGTTGAAAACCTCTTGGCACAAAAAGTTATCTTGACAAAGCCTTATATAAATTATAGAAGGTAATCATATCCCCTCTTAGACACCTTTTTTCTAGAGAAAATAAGTTTAATTTGGTTAGTCTTTCTTTATAACTTAGCCTCTCCATTCCCCTTATTAGTTTTGTTGCCCTTCTCTATACTTTTTACAGCTCTAAAATGTCCTTTTTATGTTTGCGTGGCCAAAATTGAGGGCGTACTAGGGTTTAGTATAGTGGCAGAATTATATTTGCTTCCCTTGCTTTTACATCCTTCTTAATACATGCTAATATTTTATTTGCCTTTGCAGCTGCTGCTTGGCATTGAGCACTGTTACCTAGATGGTTGTCCACAAGCTCCCAAATCCCTTTCAACATCCGATACCCCTAGATTTTCTCCATTGAGATTATAAATTACATGGTTATTTTTCCTTCCCATATGCATAACTTTACATTTATTCGTATTAAATCTCATCTACCATTTAGAAGCCTCTAATTTATGCAAATCCCTTTGGAGGGAAAGTACATTATTTTCTGATTTAATTACCTTGCACAACACAAAAATGTAGACACAACACTCCAATCCCACTTCCAAGTCATTAATAAATATGTTAGAAAGGAGGGGACCTAATCCTGAACCCTGAGAAACCCCACTTACCACATTAGTCCAATCCGAGTATGTTCCATTCACAACAACCCCTTGCTTCCTTCTTTTAGCCAGCTCTCAATCCATGAGCAAATATTTACTGCAATTCCTGTATTCCTTAGTTTTCTCAATATTCTCCCATGTGGCACTGTATCAAAAGCCTTTGCAAAATCCAAAATGACTACATCCACTGAGTTGCCTTGATCCAGGTTCCTACTAACCTCTTCATATAAACTAATTAGGTTTGTTTGATATGACCTATCCCTCATAAATCCATGTTTGCTCCTACTTATAATCCTGACTATATGCCGATATGTATATCTATTTAGTACAGATATAAATGTTGTCCATTTATGGTCAGTGTTTTTACCTATCAGTTCTCTGTTCAAGTCTATACTTTGTATTGCTGCCCTTAAATCATTAAAATCTCCCCTTTTAAAATTTATAGTTTTTGTTGTCCCCTTACAGTTTTTTTTTTTTTTTAATTCAAGCTCAAATGAGACTGTGTTGTGATCACTATTTCCCAAAGGTTGCCCTATTTCAACATTTAATACCATATCAATATTATTTGTGATGACTAAATCCAAGATGGCCCCATTTCTAGTAGGCTCTTGTATTACCTGGGCCAGATAATGATCCCTGAGTGTACTCAAGAACCTGCTCCCCGTAGCTGAGCTGCTGGTCTCATTTATCCAGTTTATTTCAGGGTAATTAAACTCTCCCATTATTAAAACTTGACAATGCTTAGCTGCATTTCCAATCTGTAACAATTATTGCAGCTTTCAGATTAGAACATCTAAATAGCCCAAAGGAATAAACTTATATTATTTATTTGCAGTAATTCCATTTCACTTTAGTAAATTCCTTACTAGGCCTTGTAGAACCTACCACTGGAATATTTGTTTGTCTCGGCCTGGCTTAAAATGTTTGTTATAAATCCCTGGACATAGTAGAGATTTCTTTCCACTGAGATTCCACTTTATCTTATATTTATGCCACAATTTTAGGGAATATTTAATGTATGGGGCAAATATAATAATTTTTAACCTTTAGCCAAAAGTTAAGAAATGTCTGAGTGCTACCCACTTACTATCCATCCTCCTCCATCAGTGTGCATATCACACAGCACCATCAGTGGTTGGTCTCCATCTGGGTATATTGTGTACCAGTCACTTAGAAATGAGCCCTGGTCCAGCAGCTCCTTACAGTTCCTGGCAGCTAAAAGTTAGGGAGAAGAGACACAAAAGCGTTACTCCAGGAGAAATGCTTTTATATGAGTCAGTAGTATGATTAACTAATGACATGAAAGAAACAGATTGTTAATTTGCCATTATCTTAGAAATATAAATATATATATATGGTGTCCATAATTTATGAACAAATTACATTTTTTAACGAGTTTTGAAATATCTATAGATTTTATTTTATTTGCCCATGAATCTTTAATTGGAAAATTAAAACAAGTAATATCTTATTATGCCAAGCTTTCTGTATGTCTGGTCTGGTAAGTAGAATCCGAACTCCAGTCCTTCACTTACCGTAGACTGACGCGGATCTGCCGGGATCTCCTTTCTCTCCTGTTGACCAAAACATATCACTGTCAGTGAGTTCTGCAGGTTGCTCACACTATTCAAGCCTAGCATCCTAGTTAGGGACACTGTAGTCCTATATTTTTATTAAGTATTTTAAAGAACTAGTATTGTTAATGGACAACAAACTTTCTAAAGTCTTAAAATGTATTACTAATTTAAGCAACTGTATGCTGTCCATCTCATCTGCCTCCTGATGGATCTGTATGTGGATCAAAATGTCACCATCAGAACCGAACATGGGACAATAGAATGGTTTAAGATTGGGAATGGAGTTCAACAATGTTGTATATTGCCACCTTATTTTTTCAACTTATATGCTGAAAACATCATGGTTAGGGCCGGCTGGATGAGTCCAAAGCCGGAACTAATATTGCTGGAAGAAATATCTACAACCTCAGATATGCCGATGATACTACTCTGATGGCTGAAAGTGAGGAGGAACGAAAGGACCAAAAGAAGAGAGTGCAAAAGCTGACCTGGTGCTCATAATTAAATAAATGAAGATCATGGCAAAGAGCAATCTCAGTTCCTGGTAAATAGATGTGAAAAACGTGGAGGCAGTGACAGATTTTATTTTTTTGGGCACCAAGATCTCTGCAGATGGTGACGGCAGCCATGAAATGAAAAGGCATTTGCTTCTGGGGAAAGTTATGGCAAGTCTGGGCAAGCTATTAAAAAAGCAAATATATTAAACTGTAAACAAAATCTGCATAGTTAGAACTATGATATTCCCAATAGTAACATACTAATATTATTATTATTATTATTAACTTGTATTTGTAACACACAGATGTAATAGCCAGATCATAAAGATGGCTGAGCACCATAGAATTTACATCTTTGAAATGTGGTGCTGAAGAAAATCGCTTAGAGTCCTATGGACTGCAAGAAGACACACTCAATCCATACTCCAGAAAATCAAGCCAAACTGTTCACTGGAAGGTTTGACCACAAGGCTAATATTTAAATATGTTGGCTATATCATGAGAATACATCTAGGATTCCCTACAGAAGTCTCTGATCCTGGGAAAGGTTGAAGGCACACAAAGAAGGAACAGCAGAGGAAAAGATGGATAGATGAAGGCATTAAAGCAATGTACATTGGCTTGAGGGAGCTCAGAGGGGCAATGGCTGACAGGTGTGTCTGGCATGCTGCGGTCCATAGGGTTACAGAGAGTCAGACATGACCGAACAACTGAAGAACAATATGCTGTCCTGCTCGTCTGTATTGGTGTCTTCTCATACATGCACCTATCCCTGAGTATATCCTCCTTATCAATCAGGGACATTAGAAGCTAAGATTAGCTAACTCCCATGAACATAATTGCTATTTGCTCCAGAAAAGACTCCACATGCTCATATCACACGGAGCAAATACTGAGATAAATTATCTCATGCAGTCTGAAAATGTCCAGTCTTTTGTTTTTCACATGGCTTACACTAAAGACAATAGATTCAGAGCCTCTGTGGGGAATCAACAATTATTGGCAATGATCTCTTATTTGCCAGAGATATTATTATTTTCTGGTGGGTAAATTAGAAAGGCTGAATGATAGGTAAATATATAACATTCATGATATAAAATACTTAATTATAGTTTCAAATTATGTGAATCATCATCTGTGTTGCTTTAACCAGTGAAAGAAAAATCTTATATATGATGCCCTTTCTGGAGACCTCACCTTTCTGTCCTGGGGCGCCAGTGGGACCTGCAGCACCTGTTCCAAAAACAAATACAAAAAAACATATTGTTTTATGTTTAGAGGTTCAGGAAGTGGTTTCTGATGGATTCTAGCCATGTGGTCAGGTGGTTCAAAGGCTGTTATAATGGCCATAAGAACAATTATAAAGAGACTATGTTACTTTGATGTTACCCTGAGTCCCTGGTTGCATTTACTGGATCGCCAGGAGACCCATTTTTACCAACTCATTCAAGTCTAGGGTGTTCTGGGTCAATTTTATTTTTTTAGGGCAATTATTTTATGTGCATAATGTATTTCAGGGTATAAATAATGCATTGGGCTAAGGGTCACCAATAGCCAATTCCACAAGCCAACCATAATACCCAGTTCGCTCCCAGTCCTAGGTACTTGACTGGATTCAATCTTGCGATAAGCAGTAGTTCAGGCTCCAAAGACTTCTACGGGAGATCTACCAAACTGTTTAAGTTATTAAGTATAAACTAGGCTGGCAGACAGCATTTGAAACAATTTGTTTCAAAAGACAAAGGTCAAGTGGTTTAAAGGGCTTTGCAAGTGATACCCCTTTGATCCTTTCTCTTGTGGTTAACTGAAAATTATAAAGTACTTACTCATTGTTCTTGGTCCCCATTCTAATAGGGAGCCCAAATTGTTACAGCAGTCCTGCAGCCACATTAAATTTCAGGCCCGTAAGTGCAACGTGAGACCCACAAAGGCTGCTGGCTTGTAATTTGGCCGAGTTACGGTGCTATTAAATTATAAAGGGGCTGCGAGTTACAAGCCGGAGACGCAAAACTGTAAATCCTTCGTCGAACGTTGGCTTTGCAGCCCTGCGCAGGATCAATTAGTCAAACCTGTAGTTATGGGTTTAGACGGAGCCAATGGTAAAAGAGATCATCATCATTACGTCACTGAAAAAGGGGAGGTTAGATTTCAAAGTCATACGGACTTTGAAATCTATTGCGATCAGATCCACATTCCAGATACTGTATAATGCAATATTAATAAAGCCGTAAATATGATATTCTATCACATGAGAGATACAGTATATGTATTAACAAATTGATTGTCGGGATTGATACAACACAAATATTATACATGAAATAAAGTATTTTTCTAGGCCGATTTGCAGGCTTGAGAACGTTGGGCTATTAATCTAAGACCTAAAATCACTTCCCCTTTTAATATTAGTACATTAGTGTGTTTTTATTTGCAGTTAAAGTGCTAGGAATTGGACTTTACCCCCCTTGTGAGTCCTCTCCAGCACTCGTTGGGCTTCAGGCTCCATTTGCATGTTACGGGCTTGCCCACGAGTGACCTTGTTGCAATTTAATAGCATGTTTGGAATTGTAGTGGTTACGGGCTTGACAGGTCAAAAGATTTACGGCTGCGAAGTTCAACGTTGCTCATCCCTTAGGCTTTTTTAGGCCTTGCTGAGTCTTAAACCAAAGTTGTCTGCGGGTTACCTTAAGAGGCTAATTTAATAGCCTGAAGTCTTGCGAGCTACATTACAAGCTACAATTTAACACGTAGAGGGAATTTAATGGGGCTGCTGGTTGGCCACTAAAAGTGAATGGAGCCCTGTAGCTACGTCTAACCTCCTAGCTGACCCTACCTGAGAGGAGGTCAGCTAGGAACCAGATATACCCAACCTTAAGTTAGCCTAAGCATGCTGGGCCCTAGAGATATATTTTTCCCTGCTTACAGGGCAGCCGGAGCTTGCTGATCGGTCTCAACACCCTACAGTAGGCTCTCCACCTAGCGGGGATAAACAAGGGCTAAACAGACTTGTGGTTCTCCCACTAGACCCATCACCAATACACTCTGTCTCCATTGTTAAATGTGCCTTAACAAACTCCTGCTTTACCCAGATGTTAAATGGCTAAAGTGTCTGACATCTGACTCCTCGGCACCTAGACAGGGAAATAGGAAGGCTAGCGCTGGTCCTTGGAGCCAGTCCTAGCCCACGTGGGGTAAATTGAAGGGGGCAAAATGTGATAAACTTATGTTTACCTTGGGTGGTGGCCCACTGTTGATTTGGGAAAAAAACTGTATAAAAAGGTGTGGTGAAAAATAAAATGTATTTCAAAAACATCCAGGAGTGCAAAACATTTGAAATGAAGATGATCACATTCTTCAGCAAAAAGGTACCGGACTTAACATTGACTGGCAAATTTTATTACATTATCAAAACTTCTTGTGACCCTGCCGCATTCCTTCTCATGTTTTATTGTTTTTTCTATTCCTTAATATGTGGGCATATTTTGCGGCACTAACACGCAAACTTGACAGATCATTAGTTAATTTTTAATGGCTGTCACTGAATCTCTGCTCTCACTGCTTGTCTTAATCAGTGTTACTTCTGACTTGCTAAAGAGAGGTACAGCTCTCAAAAGCTTGTCCTTTTAACTAAAATGTTCGTCTAATATAAAAGGTATTACTATATTCTGCAATACTCTGATTATTAAGCTAGATCACTGGACACTCACGGCTACCTCACTTATATTTATATATATATATATATATATATATATATATATATATGTGTGTATAAATACATTTGGGAAGAGTATATAATAATATATTAATTATAATTCAATAACGTGTCAACTAGTTCTATCTTTAGTTTATAACTTACCTTCAATCCTATTTGCTTGTTACTGATATATATAGTAGCTTAATCCTCCTATTTTATGATTATAGTAACTGCATTTTGAAAATAAAACTTGACCTTGACATTAACCACACTGAAATTGTAAGTAGTTTTTCAAAGCAACTCTAGCAGATATTGCATTTTTCTGTATCTTATATGGGACACAATATGTAAGTGCTTGCCCAGGGCAGCGAATCAGATTTAGCTTGCCCTACATAGATCTTGGTGTTATATTTACCCATGTTGCTCCCCATTTTATAATGAAAGATAAAAAATATTTCAATCCTATGGCCCATAATATAAAAATATTATTCATCAACCTGTTTGTCCTTGTGGTCCAGCCTTCCCTGTTTGCCCCTCGTCTCCTTTTTGCCCTGTAAATAACAAAATATATATAGACAAAACAATATCAATAAAACACTAATAGTGGCGTATATAATTCAAAAACAGGTAAACTAATCAAGTTGGAATAAAAGTTGGGAAAAATGTATAGTTATGTATCCTCATTTCCTGTGTTTTCTATAGGTGCTATTCATCAAACAGAGTTAAAGGTCAATTGATTTTAACAAAAAAAGGTCCTTGGATTGTAAGTTTGCGAGTTTTCAATTGTGTGTCCTTGTCTTGGAAACAAGCACTATGTGCATTTGATTATATGCTCAAAAACAGGGCCCTCCATTCTTTATAAGGTGTCAAGTTTGTTTTTTGCCTTGTACAATACCACTGTACAGCGCTACGGAATATGTTGGCAGGATATAAACAAAGACAATAATAATAATATATTTACAAACATCAGCAGCTGTTTAAGACAAAAAAAAAAAGATTAAAATGTTTAATACTTTGTGTATGAATACAGGAATCCATTTTGTGTTTGTTACATCACAGTCTGAGAAGTGGGTGATGGGGGGTTTATAGTTATCAGTGGAGGAAGGGTTGGTGGTGTGAACAGGCAGAACGTCAGAGCCTTTGTGAGATAAAAGGATACGATTGAAATTGACAATATACCGCTTCATCCTTACTATCTCAGAAGCAAGAAGTTGCATCAATAGATGCAACCACAGCTCCACAGAAATATAAATGCCTCTTTCACACACACAACTTTCAAACAATATCAGCGATTCCTCTGGAATTCTGTAGAGATACAAAAAATTTTTTTTTTTCTAATTTAAGTCTATCTTTAGGACTTTTGCCTGTTAATTACATTAGTAGATAGTCAGACTTACAGCCTTACTAAATTGTGATTCGGCCAATTGAATAGAGCTCTATATAAGCAGATAGCAGATTTTTGTTACAGAAGTTTTTAGTTAGTGAAGACCTTGCTTTTGGATAGAAGTTCACTAACTAAAAAATTCTGTAAAAAAAATCTGCTCTGTGCTTATATAGAGCCTTATTCAATTGGCCAGATTGCAATTTAATAAGGCTGTTAATGTTTTAAAACATATATATATATCTTCTCATTGTACTGTGACCCTTTAAAGTGAGTGTCACAGCCAAAATCAAGTTATTCTTAAAGAGCATATACATGTCTGTAGTTTATATTTAGATCTTTGATAATTAGGTTTTGCTGGATAACATTCAGATTTTAATTAAAAAATAAATTAATGGATTAACACCCTAGAAGTTCATACTTAAATATTCACCAGTAAAATAGATATTGTACAATTTTTGTTATGAATTATTCATTCTAACACAACAAAGGGACGCACGTCTAGTTATTCTATTCCCTGACGTCTTTTAGTTTTTATATATCTACCAATTCTTTTCAAATCTATATTTATCTCACTTTAATTGTGTCTGAATACTTCTGTAAGATCTCGTATTGTGTCTGATGTATGAAGCTTATCCTATAAAGTGTAATGCTTTGCTCTGCAAGGACTGGTAGATCCTATTCCATTATTCCAGGAGTCTCACTCACCCATCTGTCCTGATGATCCAGGTTCGCCTTTCTGGCCGGGGGGTCCTGAGTTCCCAGGACATCCTCTGAGGATGGTCAACTTGTCAGAGTCTCCAACTCCCACAATCTTCACCTCTATGGACAGGGAAACAAATGATTGTGGTGGAATAATAATTAAGACAAGAGCAAGCTCTGCATAAAAAAAGCCCTTCTGGATTGCTATTTGATCATGGTGAAGGGGCTTGTAACCCCCAACGAAACTTTAAGCTATATCATGTAGGGTCTCCCAAGATAGGCAGGTCATAGACGAGAGGTCGGAAAAATCTCAGTCTACTGGAGAAAAACGCTAAGATTCATAGAGAGTCAATTTAACGACTGAACAACAAAAGAAAAAAAAAGACAATACAAAATCCTAAATTGGAAATATATAGAGCAATAATCTGGACAAGTACCTAACAAATAAACAGTAAACTCAATAAGTTCATATGAGCCTTAAAAACAAGACAAAGAAAAATGTAAGACACTAATTAGCACCACCACTATACAGAATCCATTTTTGGATACAAAATTCTGTAAATCCACATAAATTCCCTCCATATTTACTGTTATGTGTAAATACCGCTATAGAACTTGTTTCTCTTCAGTGTGTACAGCTGAAAAATAACAGAAAAATCTAGAATACATGAATAATAATTCCAAAAATGTTTATGTATGAAGTAAAATGTCAGTGCATTAGAGCAGAGAAATAGAGCAAAAAGAATAAAATAAATAAAAGCTTAAACTTGAATATAAATTGTAAAAAATAAGGTGATTAAAATTATATAATATTAATCATTTTTTATCTTTTATAATAAAGGTTAATTTTTTTATTGCCATGTCTTCCTTTTGTTGATCATAATTTGACATTCTGATTTGAGATCTGTCATCTCTTCAGTGTTCAAAAACAATAATAATAAGTTGAAGTGTTCAATTCATATGGTTTGGCTAGTAAATTTCCACTGAACTCATCATAGGGGTGGCCATTTATTTACATACTCATCTCAATATAGAGCAATTTTACAATCCAGGTTACAATCCAGATCACCATCCAGAGATCTAGAATATTTTATATTATTATTATTTTTACTATTATTATTATTATTATTATTATTATTATTATTATTATTATTAAAAATCGTAATGATAGGAATAATAATATTTTTTATTTTTAGAGCACCAGCAGAGTCGATAGAGATAAGGAGCAATGGACAATGGAAATACATTATTTTTTTATATATTTGAAGACAGATAAGACAACATTGGTAAAGGAGGAGATAGATGAAGACTCGCCTTTCAAGAGTGATCTAAGAGGTAATATATTAGGTCAAATGAAGTTTAAGATATTTTTTGCAATTATTATCCCTGGTTAAATGCATTATATGGGGCTTATTTAAATATGTTAACTAATGATAATGTGTTTTATTGAATGCAACCATTGTAGAAATATTTTTTCAATAAAAATGTAATAAAAATATATAACTAAAACATCATGTAGTTTCCAACATCAGGTCAGTGGATTTAGTTCTTTTAAATATCATATAATTTATTTTTAATGTCATATACCATGTCATATCATTTATTTTAAAATTATATTTATACCCATTAAAAGCTTTTATTAGTTTCACTTTTTGAATGTTTTTTCTGCCCTTATATATTCAACCAGTGCCCTTCTTTAAAATATTCTATATTTCTGTTGTAGCATTTCTAGATATTGCTTTTAAATTTGGGATTTTGGAACCCTAATTGGTACACCAAAGTGAAAATATTAAAATCTAATTAATTTGACAATTTTGTTTTCCAATTTATATATTTTCAATTAAAGGGCCACTGAAGTATCATATTTGTAGAGTTCTGTTTTGAATACAGACGAAAGAACCCAAATACAAACAGAGTCTGAAAAAATAATTATTTCTCTAAAAATAATTTTATGCTGTTGGCTTACATTGCCACTAAAGTGGTTTGTATCGTATTTCACTAACAGGTAATGTTTTTCCAAAGCTACATTGGCTCTTTACGGTCACATTTGCACTGTACTTTATTTGTTAATAAAATTCTGATAATTACAACTAGAGCTCAACACTTGAAAAAAAATCTTTAACAAACTCATATATCGCTGATCTTCAGTTTGTGGACACAACACTAAGTCCCAAGTTCTAATTATTTAAATCAGGGTCAGTATACATTGTCTCTTAAATATATCTTGTTTATGATTTTTAGCTCTTTTAATATGAACATGTTCAGTAAATCAATATTTTAGCCTAAATACACATTTTCAAACCCGGATATATAGCATAATAAAGTGAATCTCTCTGAGGACACATTGGAACAGTCCACGGAATCCTACACCCTGTTCTTCAAAGTAATTACGTCTTATTACCTGCTATGGAGGTCACTTACCTGGACAGGTGTCCTCAGCATCACTTGGTGTGGTCAGTATCCAGAGCACTGTGAGAGCTGAAGTCCACATGATGGTGTTCAGCGTTTACTCCCTGGTGTCTCTCAGCTCTAGGTCTCTTTCTGGTTTGGGCACAGAATGGGTGAGCTTCATATGAAATATCAGTAACTCCTCCCATCTGAAGACCTCCCATTTGTTTCTTCTACTGTCTGAAGACCTCCCATTCTATTTCTCTCCTTGCCCTGCCTAAAGATCTCCAATTGTTTTAATTCCTAAGTAGCACTTTCCACAGCCTGTATAACTTACTGCTGTTAATAAATACCAGAAAGTCAACCAGTAGTGTGTCTGGGTGTAAGTATGTCTCTGAGGACAAACTGGAAAATAATCCTACACCCTGTTCTTCATAGTAATTACATTTTATACCCTGCCCATGTCTATATAGTTCACTTACCTGGGCAGGTGACCTCAGCATGTGGTCAGTATCCAGAAGATTATATGCGGAAGCCCAGCAGTTCTAGATTCAGCAATATACAATTGCACAATATATGATTTTTTTTGGTACTCTTGCAAATTGCTAGCTGTGCCAAACTGAGGTTGAGCAATTTTATGCCCTGTTTGTTTAAAATAAGATACAATATTAGATATAGATTAAATAAAGGTATACCACATCCAAATGTTGGCGTTGGTAGCTAAGAGCACTATATGCAATTTCATTAGGTTCGTGATGTGACTCCCAAAGCTTACTAGGAGTTATAAATGTACACGGCAGCCTCCTGTGTACATAATGTAAGTCTAATAGGGAAGTATTTGCTTTTCCCTATCAGATTTACATTATGTACACAGGAGGCTGCCATGTACATTTACAACTGCCAGTTACTCTGTTTAGGAATTCACTTTCTCTATCTGAGAATACCATGCAGTGATACAATGCCAAGTCAATACTATTTATCATTCTAGCATAAATCCTATAGACTAGTACATGTGAATGGAACACATGCAGGAATGCATCTGGTACAGTAAACATGGTATTGATGTAATAATAATAATAATAAACAACGCCGCGAGACTTAGAAAAAATATATATACGACCCACGGGACTTAGAAAAAAACATTAACACGTCAAACGAAATACGGACTTAAACAAAAAAAATCCAACCCGCGGGATCTAAAAAATATGAGGTCACAAAAATACAAATTTAACAGCTGAAATGCATATATCAAAAAACACAAAAAACTATGAAAATGAACAAAAAAAATTACAAAAATATCACACACAACACGGGGGGACAGCCAGGACGTCTGGGGGTGAGGTTGCACTTGAATTCAAGTTGATTTGAAGCAGTTCGTCACTTGAAAATAGGCTAAGACAGAGAACAAAGGGCGGCCTAAAAAAATTAAAACGAGGCTCCACGACTCAGAAGCGCAGAAAACACTGACAAGGATATACGAGGCTTAATTACGACCCGCGGAACTTAGAAAATAAAAATATGAGGTTGCAAAAATACGAACTTAACGGCCGAAATGTGTACATTCAAAAACCACAAAAACAATACAAAATACAAAAAAAAAAAAATACCACAATGAGCAACGACAGACAGCCATGACATCTGTCAGTGAGGTTGCACGCTAATAAAGTCAAATTTAATGAGTTTAGGAAATTGAAAATCGGCCAAGCAAGAAAAAAAATGGCGGCCGAAAAAAATTAAAACAAGGCTACACGACCCCGAAATGCGCAAAACACCGCCAGGCACGTACGACTTTTGCCAGGAACATACGAGGTACAAACATACACACTTAGGAAGCACGGAAAATGCTCACAACCCACGTAGCACATAGACAAACGACGCCATTTTACAACACTAACACATTACGAATCTAAAATGCCGTTTACACAACTAAACCAACGGTTTGCCCTCGCGCACGCTGCATATTTCTAAGGCACAGCTGGGACATTGATGACACTTTTTCCTCAGGGTAGCAACAGTTCAACTGGACATTGTATGCTGCAGGAAAATAAATATGGATACTTAGCTCTTCAGGCTATTCATTGCTGGATATATTAATTACAAATAGGTAAAGTATATTAATTTAGTAAGTAAATAAGTAATTAATAATTATAGAAAAAAAGAGACATATATATCTGTCTTTGACATGAGAGTCGAAGGCGCTCATAGGAACAAACTACACGAGAGTGCCGAAGGCACTCAGCACGAGGGTCGCAATGAACGCCAAAGGTCCTCACAGTAGAAAAGGATTTAGATTGTGTGTCAAACAGCATTGCCATGGCTTAAAAATGTATTGCCCCGTCATTTTTGACGGGCAAGTCGCTAGTAATAATAATAATACAGAATTTTCTCATTCTATGTGTTTACTGTTATTGTGTATTCATATTGGTACATTTCACATTTTTTGCATTTTCCTTTGACTTTCCTTTTGTATAAAGCCCCTTTTTGTTTTTATCTATTTGTTATTCAATTTCACGTTATTTTTCACAGTGATTTTAATTAATTTCCATAACACAAATACCCAACTAGGAGCTTCAATTTGTAAATGACAAAACTACGTCATTTCAATTGCGAGTGCATTATTTCATAACGTTACATTTGTATCCAATTCAGATCATTCTCAATATTACGTATCTCACCCAACATCCATACCCCATGTTGGTATTAATGAGGGGGCTGGATAATGTGATGCAAATTTACACCAATCATCGCAATATACTAAATTTCTTGCTGCGATACAGACACAGGAGCTAACAGAAAATGGCAAAGAGAAAGTTAATACATTTGCGAGTCTCCCGCCCCAGCATTGACTTTGTTGTAACTTGCACTAATTAACAGCAGGTCCTGGAGCTGGAGGGTATTGGAAAGTGAGGGCGAGAGATATCAGAGTTTGCAGACAATGAGCCACATTCAATTCCAAGCCTACAACTCGATCATTGTAGGCCATATGTCTGCGGTGTGTTGTAGGCTCCTGTTCGTCTACAATTATGATGCTATTCAATTGCTCAAGCCCACAACTGAAATTTACTATAAATAAACTGTAAGGGGCCAACAAAAACTCTTAATTTTAAAAGGGCAGATTTTGAGGGTCTAACGGCAGCAATACAAAGTAAAGACTGGGACGGAGAACTGACGCGTAAAAATACTGACCATAAATGGACAACATTTAAATCCTTACTAAATATACATACTATCACCATATACCATGTGGGAATAAAAGTAAAATCACATCCAATGTGGCTTAGAAATTACTTAAAGATCAAGATACAGAGAAAAAACAGGCATTTACATTATACAAACAAGAGGGAACAGAGACTGCTTTACGGGAATACAAGGAAATCACCAGGGCCCTCATTCAATTGCAATTTGGCCAATTGAATAGGGGTCTAAATAAGCACATAACATATTTTTTGAAAGAAGTTTTTAGTTAGTAAACATCTATCCAAAAGCTAGGTTTTCACTAACTAAAAACATATTTAAAAAAAATATGTTATGTGCTTAGTTAGAGCCCTATTGAAATGGCCAAATCACAATTGAATGAGGGCCTAGGGCAGCAAACGGGCTATTAGACTGGCTAAAATAGAAAATGAAAAATTATATGTAAAGGAGAGTAAGACTAGCCCTAAAATATTTTTTAAATATATTAATGGGAAGAAGCCGAGGAAGGAAGCTATAGGAACATTACAATGTGACTCAGGTCGTCTAATAATTACTGACCAGGAAAAGGCAGATGAGCTAAATAGGTTCTTTTCAAGGCAAATCAGTGGATGTAGTCTATTTGGATTTTGCAAAGGTTTTTGATACAGTGCCACATGGGAGACTATTGTGCAAACTAAGGGATACAGAATTTGCAGTAAATATCTGCTCATGGATCGAGGGCTGGCTAAAGGACAGAAAGCAAAGGGCTGTTGTAAATGGAACATACTCCGATTGGTCTAATGTGGTAAGTGGGGTTCCTCAGGTTCCTCTTCTTTTTAACATATTTATTAATGACTTAGAGGTGGTAGTGGAAAGTACTGTCTCCATTTTTGCTGATGACACGAAGTTGAGCAAGGTAATTAAATCAGATAATGATGTACTTTCCCTACAAAAGGATTTACTTAAAATAGAGGAATGGGCATCTAAATGGCAGATGAGATTTAATATGACTAAATGTAAAGTTATTCATCGGAGAAGGAAAAATAGCCATTCAATGTATAATGGAGCAAATCTAGGGTTATCAGATATTTAAAGGGATTTTGGAGCTTGTGGAAAAACCACCTAGGTAGCAGTGCTCAATGCCAAGCAGCAGCTGCAAAGGCAAGTAAAATATTAGCATGTATTACGAAGGGTATAGAAGCCAGGGAAGCAAATATAATTCTGCCACTATAAAAATCTCTAGTACGCCCTCATTTGGAATATGGAGTAAAATTTTGAGCACCACTTCATAAAAAGGACATTTTAGAGCTGGAAAAAATACAGAGAACGGCTACAAAACTAATAAGGGGAATGGAGGGGCTAAGTTATGAAGAAAGACTAACCAAATGAAGCTTATTTTCTCTAGAAAAAAGGTGTCTAAGAGGAGATATGATTACCTTATTTAAATACATCCAGGGTCAGTATAAATGTTTATCAAGTGAGCTTTTTGTGCCAAGAGATTTTCAACTGACAAGAGGACATCCTTTGAGATTAGAAGTAAAAAGATTCCACCTTAAAGAAAGAAAAGGGTTCTTCACAGTTAGGGTGGTTAATCTGTGGAATTCTCTACCAGAGGAGATGGTGACAGCGGATTCGATAGATAACTTTAAAAGGGGACTTGATTTATTTCTAATTAAAAAGGGCATTTAGCGTTATTCTGGATAATTAGAGAGGGGGTATTGATCCAGGGAGGAATCTTACCTGATTTTCTGTTTGCCTTCCTCTGGATCAATTATTAACAACTAAGTAATTAACAACTAATCTGCATATTGCAGCTCAGAGCAGATCTTAAAAGGTTGAACTTGGTGGACTGAAAGTCTTTTTTCAACCTCAATTACTATGTAACTATGTAACTATGTAACTATGTAACTTTGTAAGTTACTGTCCCAAAGCCGAAACCGTTAACCATGCACTGGTTGGTTGCAGTTCAGAGCGGGAACATGATCAATTCAGCAAGCCCGTACCCTCCAATTTTGAACCCACCAATAGAAAATGAGATTGTCATTATTACTGCAGTAAAACATGGAGGTTACATGTCAATTAGGTTTGGGTGCCCGATATGCGATCAGACTCACAAATCCTCAAAATAAAGAATTATAAAAATGAATGCCAATATTGTTCTAGTCCATGTGGGTGGCCTGAGATGTATTAACTCAATGACACCCAAGATGGATTTAACCCTGTAATGAAACATAAAAATACATTTAATTTCCTGTCGATTTGCGAGTTTGAGACTGTTGTGCAATTAATTCTAATGTCTTTCAACGCTTTCCCCGTCATTTACGGCGCAATATTGATTTTTTATTTGTATTTACAGTGTTTAAACTCCTCTCTAGCACTCGTAGGATCTCCTTTTGCCCTTTACGGGTGTGAAAACATTTGCGGGCCTGGGGAATAGGTGCAATTGAATAGCGATTTGCGATTTTAGCCTTGCGTAAGTGACAGATCAAAGACTTCTGGAGGCTGTAAGTTACGAGTTTAACCATAGCCATTTTTTCAAGACAGTAACTCAAAAGCAATTTGGAGCCCGCAAAAAGACGCCAATTGAATAGCAATTTAACTTGCGACCTCTCTTATGGGCTTCCGGATCGCCCGAAACCTCAATTGAATATGGCCCTGTATGTATATCTACTGTACTGTAGATAGATAGATAGACATCAACCTCCCCTAAAAAGCCCAGAAACCGGCAGTTTGGATCAATTTGGTTTGGATTAATAGATTCAAGCACTGCTGTCCAGAAATGTAAATGCCCCTCTCACACACAGTAACCCACAAAAAATATCATGTATTGCCCCAGAGTCTAGCAGAGGCATCAAAATGTATTTTTCTAATTACAAACTAAAAGCCTGATTCAATTGAGCAATCGTAAGTTCCTGGAGGCCGTAAGTTGATTTGCTATTCAATTAGCGTCTTTTTGCGGGCCCCAAACAGGTTACAGGCTTGAAAACGCGGAACCTACAGTCTCTGGAAGCCTTTGATCTTTCACTTCTACAAGAGTTACTATCGCTAAAATAACAAATCGCTATTTAATTACTCCAATTCCCCATGTTTTCACACCTGTAAAAGGCAAATGAAGGAGAAAATCCTACGAGTGCTAGAGAAGACCCGCAAGGGGTATAACCCCTGTCCGCAGCACTGTAAACGCAAATAAAAAAAATACTGCACTGTAAATAACGCGGAAAGCAATGTAAGACATTATAATTAATTGCACAACAGTCTCAAGCTCGCAAATCCGCAGTAAATAAAATGTTATAGTTATAGATTTTGTCAGATGTTTCATTTTCATTAAATACATTTTGTATTTTTCTTAATACTATTAGACACCTGGGAGGAATGGGAAGAACCATGGGCATGGGGGCCCAAAACAAATCTGGGAGGGGGAGGGGGGGGGATAAGTCATCACTACTGCCCCATTGCCGCAGTGCCCCTAAAAAACTTTTTTAAATTTCTTTGCTTAAATTGCTGCCCCTCAATATAATTATATATATAAAACAAACACCTATATACAGTGGATATAAAAAGTCTACACACCCCTGTTAAAATGTCAGGTTTCTGTGCTGTAAAAAAATGAGACAAAGATAAATCATTTCAGAACTTTTTCCACCTTTAATGTGACCTATAAACTGTACAACTCAATTGAAAAACAAACTGAAATCTTTTAGGTAGAGGGAAGAAAAAAAATAAAAATAAAATAATATGGTTGCATAAGTATGCACACCCTTAAACTAATACTTTGTTGAAGCACCTTTTATTACAGCACTCAGTCTTTTTCGGTATGAGTCTATCAGCATGGCACATTTTGACACTCTTCTTTGCAAAAACACTCCAAATCTGTCAGATTGCGAGGGCATCTCCTGTGCACAGCCCTCTTCAGATCACCCCACAGATTTTCAATCGGGTTCAGGTCTGGGCCCTGGCTGGGCCATTCCAAAACTTTAATCTTCTTCTGGTGAAGCCATTCCTTTGTTGATTTGGATGTATGCTTTGGGTCGTTGTCGCGCTGACAGATGAAGTTCCTCTTCATGTTCAGCTTTCTAGCAGAAGCCTGAAGGTTTTGTGCCAATATTGACTGGTATTTGGAACTGTTCATAATTCCCTCTATCTTAACTAAGGCCCCAGTTCCAGCTGAAGAAAAACAGCCCAAAAGCATTATGCTGCCACCACCATGCTTCACTGTGGGTATGGTGTTCCTTTGGTGATGTGCAGTGTTGTTTTTGCGCCAAGCATATCTTTTCGAATTATGGCCAAAACGTCCAACCTTGGTTTCATCAGGCCATAACACCTTTTCCCACATGCTTTTGGGAGACTTCAGATGTGTTTTTGCAAAATGTAGCCTGGCTTGGATGTTTTTCTTTGTAAGAAAAGGCTTTCGTTTTGCCACTCTTCCCGATAGCCCAGACATATGAAGAATACGGGAGATTGTTGTCACATATACCACACAGCCAGTACTTGCCAGATATTCCTGCAGCTCCTTAATGTTGCTGTAGGCCTCTTGGTAGCCTCCCAGACCAGTTTTCTTCTTGTCTTTTCATCAATTTTGGAGGGAGCTCCAGTTCTTGGTAATGTCACTGTTGTGCCATATTTTTTCCACTTGACTGTGTTCCATGGTATATCTAATGCCTTGGAAATTCTTTTGTACCCTTCTCCTGACTGATACCTTTTAACAATGAGATCCCTCTGATGCTTTGGAAGCTCTCTATGGACCATGGCTTTTGCTGTGGGATGCGACTAAGAAAATTTCAGGAAAGGCCCACTAGAGCAGCTGAACTGTATTTGGGGTTAATCACAGGCACTTTAAATGATGGCAGGTGTATGCTGACTCCTATTTAACACGATTTGGAATGTGATTGCTTAATTCTGAACACAGCTACATCCCCAGTTAAAAGAGGGTGTGCAGACTTATGCTTCCATCCACCTAAAAGATTTCAGTTTGTTTTTCAATTGAGTTGTACAGTTTATAGGTCACATTAAAGGTGGAAAAAGTTCTGAAATGATTTATCTTTGTCTAATTTTTTTACAGCACAGAAACCTGACATTTTAACACGGGTGTGTAGACTTTTTATATCCACTGTATATGTATAAATATTATACACACAAGATACATTATGGGTCAAAGCTTTCACGGGAAAGACCTACTGCCCCATAGTGGTCACATCTGGTAATGCATGATTAAGTTCAATCTTGTTTTTTTTTGTGTCCCCTATTCATTTCGTCCCCCAGTTCCTATGCCTCTGGGAAGAACCATGTATTCAGATAAAAGCTCTTATAAATTACATAGCCACTTGACATTAGAACTAAATAGAAGATTAAACAACAGTCGGACAAGGTAGCTAGCAGTCCAAGAAGGCATCCTCCATGACACAAACAGTGTCTTCTAAATATAAGATTTTCTCTAATATAATTATATTCTCCTGGCTCACATAGTTATCAATGTTGTTAGTTTGTTACATATATCCACAAACATATGACGTTTTTGTCCAATTGACAGTGTCTCTTTAATAAAAAAAAAAAATGCTCTGTGAATAGTTTTGATGCCTGCTGGACTCCATCATATTTTGGAGTAAGTTGTATGTGTGAGAGGAGCATTTACATTTATGGTGCAGTGCTTGCATTGATGGATGCAAAGTTTCTCTTTCTGGATCTATGAGATGGAAGGAGGGTGGTGTAAATTTCAATCTGATCAAAAATTTAAACCTCCAGACCTCTCCCTCTTCCCTCATTGCCCATCCATCCCTCTTCATTGTCCAGCCCTCAGCAAGTGATGCAACAAAGACAATAAGGATTACGCTATTTCATAGGGTCTTCAAAAATTCTAAATTTTACTCAATACACTTTACATTTATAGCTTATAATAGTATATAAGCAACGTGCTAATTTTCTTGAACTACGGTGGTTCACTAACTAACATTTTCAACAGATTTTAATTTTAGTTGCAGCAAAGAAGATATAAAGCATCATATTCAATTTCAGGCATGTAAAATAAAAGATAAGAGATATGAGCAGCAGTTTATTAGTCTTATTTGTCATTTTTAGATCCTCTTCTATGTGAACTCAAGGTCATTATAGCTTGATTGATTTCCTTCACTATCTCATATTGATTCCACTGGTCTAATTTTCATTTCAGAAAATTTGTAGGAGTAGTGCCAGCCCTTGCCAGTGCTCCAGTTGATACCATTGGCATAAGAGCTGTGCTGCCCCAACAGGTAGAGTCCATTTAGGTTTGCATGGTGGCAGTTAAAGTACCACCAGCCTCCCTTGTACAGATCGGAGCAGTGTTTCTCATTTGCGTCATTGTCCTGGTCTTTGGTCGAGAACTTCATGTTGTTGTGGTCCTTCATAGAATCTCCTTAAAATGATACAATAAATAAAATATTAATGTCTCTCACAGTCTTTAAATAAAAAAAATATATACAAAAATATAGAAATACAAATATGCTTAAGAATCTACTTGGTGTTTATAATCACCAACTCATATTGATGTAAATGTTTAAATTGCCTGTTTTCTCCTCAAGCAGGTCTGCATTTCTCCTCCTCTCTGTGCATTGTGGGGGTGGGGGGCGTGGTCAGCTTTTTCTGGAAGCTGAGTTATGATGTCACCAATCCTGCCCCATAACATCATTAGCTCCTCCTCCACTGTCTACACAGAGTCCTGCTGCCCCCTTTAGCACGTCTGAATCAGATCCTGACTGCATACTGCATAAACATTTTTGAACAGAATGTTTTGGAAAATTGAGCGTAATGATTAGGCATAAATTATCTGAAAAAATCTAATCTCAATTTGAGAGAAACAATCTTAATAAAGAAAATGGAAGCCTGCAATAAAATAAAATTAAATATTTAAAGGGTGTGCTTATTTTTTTTTTTTTGATGTGGTCCAAAATGTGCTTAATTAAGTGGCCCTTTAAGTACACTTTTTTATAATTTAACCTAACTGAATTTTGGCACATTTAATTACAATTTTTATAAATAGGAATTCAGTATTCCCGCACCGACTGGTGCCACACCATCTTTTACCTGCATTCCCCTCTGTGAAGTCTCCCAGCAATATCTTGTACTTCTCATCCTCTCCCAGCACTTGGAAGGATGCGTATTTGGCAAAGTGCTTTATGTTCTCAAAGTCCTGGAGATCAATACGGAGCTCCCATGGGTCTGCAAACAGAGGTTTGTATGTCATTGAAGGGTCATGTATTTTTGTTAATAATGGAAATTGTATACATATATATATATATATATATTATTAGAATAGATACTCAGGGGCCCATTCCAATCTCTTACACAAGCATTTATGGTGCAAGTTTGTATGTAACTTGTGTAACTGTCCCAATCCCTCAAAATGTATAATCCACTATAATAATTGACAATGTGCGTTTAATGCCTGCGCAGTGCTTACCAACAAGGTGTCACACTCACATATTGTCAGTAAAGTATGTCCGCTATCGGCCGGCAATGCGCAATCACAATGGCAATGGGCAATGTGTGATGATAAAGGGAGAGAGATAGCTCAGGGAGGGAAGAGAGAGAAAGACACAGACAGGGCACAGAGACAGACATAGAGACAGGCACCGAGATAGACAGAGGGCACAGAGACAGAGGGCACATATAGAGACAAAAGGCACAGGGAGAGACAGTGGTCACAGAGAGAGAGGGCAGAAACAGAGGGCACAGAGAGACAGATGGCACAGAGAGAGAGAGAGAGCGAGAGACAGAGGGCACAGAGAGGGCACAGAAAGACAGAGGACACAGAGAGAGAAAGAGGGCACAGAGATAGAGAGTAGAGACAAAGGGCACAGAGAGCCAACAGAGAGGGAACAGAGAGAGACAGAGGGCACAGAGAGAGGGCACATAGAGCTCATGATACCATCATTTATAATGGGAAAGTTACTAGTTTACAATTTTACCTCCATATATAAATATAACTGGGGTTCATACATAATGTGGAAATCTGTGCTAGCAAAGTATGAAACACTCTTTGGTCACATTAATTTAGATGACATGTTAACAACCACACCTGTGCCATTGTTGTGGCATGTACTGATCACATGAACATGTTTTTTAGCGGTAATAATGCTAAATATTTGATCATACATATTTCAGGTGTTCTTTGCACCAATATGTGATTTGATGTTAAATTATGTTGATGATGACATGATCATATTTAACATGGAATACGATATCACTTGGCCATAACAACATTATTTACTTATAAGGTTACAGTAATCAAATGCATGAAAGAAATAGAAGTGTCCAGACATATTTTACCATCATCCATATTTAATGTATAAATTTGATTATCCATAGTTTATCAATATCTTCATGCAGATTATTTCTTAATATATGATTTATACACATCCACTATAACTTAACACTGGATGAATATACTGAAACATTATCTGGATCCACATATCAGATCATTAACTATAATTTATTAGCTAATGGTGGCTATCCACATGGTTACTAAACATCACCATCCTATAGGCCATGATCATCTACTCTGTAGACAGGCATAAGTAAGTTAACATTTGATCAATAGATTTTCACTGAGAACTGTATTTAAGAAGGATTAAATGAGACGCAGACTCTATCTACTCCTCTGCCTAATAACAGGCCCGGGAGACCGACCAGTGCTGCTGGGGCATTCCAATTCCTTAGCATTGAAGTTGACTGTAGCTGGATGGCCACCACCAGTTGCTTTTGCACTTGCCACCTCCTTGGACATCTTCCTCCTCACCTTGCACTGGCAGCCATGATAGTGGTCCTTGACAGAGCTTACATCTATTTTATACACCACCAGGTTACTGACCTCCCTGGCTACCTCTTTACACATCTTAAGGTCTCTGGCCCGGCCTCATAACCTTGCCCCAGTGGAGGATTCTGACATCTGGATCTTTCTGGCCTTACTCTAAGGCCTGCCCCTCCTCAGCCCTTGCCCCACAACTAGGATCAGGTCCCTCCACTTTTGTCCCTAATCTCTGTGTTCCTGGCACTGGGGCATCCCTCCCTCCATCTCTCCTCCTCTGGTGTCACTCCTGGCCTCCTCTTATCCTCCACTGCTGCCACTCCTTTTCCTCTTGGACATACTACTGGTTCCACTCCATTTCCCCTCTCCCTCTTTTCCCTCTTCTCACTGCTCCTCTCTCTTCACCTATCTTTCTCTCCCCTCTTCTCCATCTCTCTCTACTCCTCTGCATCTCTTTCCACAGCCCTCCCTCTCTCCGCCCCTCTCCCAGTTCTGTTCCCCAGGGCCTCCTTTCCTCCTTCCCTCATCTCCCATCCTTCCCCTTCCTTCCTCCATAATAAAGCCAAAAATAATAAACACATAGTAATAAAATATTATCACATGTATAGTTGTGAGCAATACGGGTTGTTGCTAACGCTTGCGAAGCGAGGGCCACAGTTGCTGGCAAGGAGCGCCAAAGGCAGATTAGCTAATTTGCGCAGATTGGCTAATTTGCTGAGTTGTCATGTAATTGCGATACTATGCAAGCCCTTTTTCTAACTAATACGCAAATCATGGCTAGTTGAGATTGGAATTGATAAGTAGCGTGTACAAAAATAGCTCCCACAGTTATGAGAGAGCCTTTTTACACAGCTACGTAGCAGATTGAAATGGGACCATCAGTCCTTTACCCAGAAATTAGGAACAGAGGATTTTTTTTGCAGCAATAAAAGGATGAGGTCACAGGATTAACTTTTTTCTATATAAGTCCTAGGATTTGTGTGTGTGAAGGTGAATATATAGAGAAAATTACCAAGTGATGTTATCTTGTACAGGTTATCATTCCCCAACCAGAATTCATTCAGACGGCTACCAAACCCCAGCTTGTAGGAATTCCAGGTACGGAAGAAGTCCACCGAGCCATCCCAACGTCTCTGGAAAACCTACAGTGTTGAGAGAAATGCCATTATAGAACTATATAACAAACATAACCCATTTATACCCTTTATGTATAAAATGGGATGGATGGTTACCAAAATTCCTGCACCCAAGTATATATTTATTCCAGATTACCGGTAGCAATGACTCAGTACAACACTGGAATATTATATTTTTACATGGCAAATTACACTGGAACTATCACACTTGGGAGATGCATTACATTACCAAAGATTTAATGGATCTGTTAGATCACAGTTTAATAATAGGTAATAAAACAAATTGTATTGGAGGTCAAAGGAATTGATGTTTTAGAAATTATCGGATTTAGCAATGTGCTGTTATTCTCATAAAGGGCTGTATATGGTTATAATGCACTCAGTAATCCAATACTTCCACTAATCTACTTTAAAGAACTATAATAGGATTAATGGGCAAAATATTTTATAATATTAAAAAAGTAAAACATAACTTTAGTTTACAATCTATAATATGCAGTTATATGTAGTGATTATCATGGCCATCAAAGTAATCTTATAAAGAGTTCCCCCATTTATGTCTCAACTTCCAAGTCTTCCAAGTCTCCTTCCTGCGTGAAGTGTAGATACTCAAAGGCAACTCTTTGTTATCAAAGTGGAAATAGCAAGTCACTGAGCCTCCAAGGTTCCATTTCCTACCACCTTATTAAGAAACCTTGTTAAGAAACATGAATTCATTGATAAGGGGATGTATTAGAAGATAGTAATGGTGATGGCCAGGACAGAATACAGTTGCATAGATGGGGAATACATTTATAGGTTATATTTATCTTATATCAGAAAAATAACTTTAGTTGGATACCTATGATCCTAGACAACGCCAAAAAATGTATAAAGAGTGCTTACAACTTTGCTTAATACCAAAGTCACAATACTAAAATATATTTGAACATAGAGATAATCAGCTCTGTATAAATCAGTCTAGGCCCTTTTATCCATAAACTGATATAATACTGTTATTCTAGATCTTAGCTAATCAACTCACATATATCAGGTTATACTGATAATCCTGTTTAATACAGAATATACTGATAATCACAGAGTTGAAAAATGTAAATAAAAAAGCACTTAGTATACATATTGTTAAAAACAAAAAAACAAAGAAATTATATAGTGGGACACAGGTATTCAATATCTCCAAAAACAGGGGATTCTCTCAGTCAATTTAACAAGTATATATTTTGCTAAACAAAAATCTCCATAGTTACAGCAAAAATAAGATTAGCAAATCATTAGAGGATAAATGTATGGGCGGGTAATAACATGTAGCACAAAATACTTGCGATTCAGTTTCCCTCTCTCCGCACTCCATCTCCTTGTAGAGATTGACTTTTGAGCCCATTAAGCCATATTGCATGAGAATAGAACCTGCCCCACTAAAAAATAAAATGCCAACGGTCCGTTTCGTCCTTTTAGAGGACTTTCTCTAAGGCTGTCTTAGATAAAAACATAAGAAAGAAAAATATACTGTATGCTTTATTATTATGTAAAGAACTCTACTCTGCTTTAAAAAAAATGACATATAGGATCACAAGAAATATGGTTTATAGCCTCAATTCTATAATCCATGAAGGATACCTCCTGCCTAGAAGGCATAGAGAAGCTGCTACCCCAAATCTTGCTGAATCCCTTTTGTAAACTACAAAAATGTATATAGAGACTCTATAGTAATACATATCTCTTGAGGACAGATAAAAATGACCCACTGACCATATATGGATGCCTAAAAAAAGGCGTCTTGTAGATATAAGTAAGCAAAAAAGAGTATAGGTGCTCATCTGAGAACGAACAACACCTAAGTAGTTTTTTTTCTATAGGTCTGTTACCTACTCAGAGAGCAGCATCGTTTAGCCAACTATACCCTTCACAGGGAGAAGATCCCGTAGTATATCAGTCTGGTCCCACTCAAAAAAGTGACCCAGCCCCAAAATACCAGGCAATTCTACCCTGAACCGGAGCAACAGCAAACTCGAGACATATGTTTCGGCCTCTGTGTGCCTCGTCAGTGAGGTGCAGCTGTACTCCCTAAGGCACAGTGAGCAAAGAGATCAGTAACCCAGCCATAATATCTGAAAAGACACCACACCATGTAATACAACTGCAGGGTCTGAAAAGAAACCACAAACAACAGTGTAAAGTCAGACAATAAAGTATAACTGTATATTGGAATAACATACAATAGAAAATAAATAACAGTTATCCGTGTGGAGTCAGTGAATGGAGGGCCCAGGTGCAAAAAAGATGTAGGCCCCCCACTGAGGTATATATATATATATTAAATATATATATGCATATATCTATACACACACACACATATATACAGTATCTCACACGCCCTCACATGTAAATATGTTATTATATCTTTTCATGTGACAACACTGAAGACATGCCCCTCTGCTACAATGTGAAGCAGTAAGTTTACGGCATGTGTAACAGTGTAAATTTGCTGTCCCCTCAAATTAACTCAACACATAGCGATTAATGTCTAAACTGTTGGCAACAAAAGTGAGTACACCCCTAAGTGGAAATGTCCAAATTGGGCCCAAAGTGTCAATATTTTGTGTGGCCATCATTATTTTCCAGCACTGCCTTAACCCTCATGGGCATGGAGGTCACCAGAGCTTCACAGGTTGCCACTGGAGTCCTCTTCCACTCCCCCATGAGGACATCACTGAGCTGGTGGATGTTAGAGACGTTGCAATCTCCCCCCTTCCGTTTGAGTATACCCCACAGATGCTCAATAGGGTTTAGGTCTGGTGACATGCTTGGTCAGTCCATCACCTTTACCTTTAGCTTCTTTAGCAAGGCAGTGGTCATCTTGGAGGTGTGTTTGGGGTCATTATCATGTTGAAATACTGCCCAGGGATCATGCTCTTCTTCAGTATGTCACAGTACATGTTGGCATTCATGGTTCCCTCAATGAACTGTAGCTCTCCAGTGCCGACAGCACTTATGCAAGCCCAGACCATGACACTCCCACCACCATGCTTGACTGTAGGCAAGACACACTTGTCTTTGTACTCTTCACCTGGTTGCCGCCACACACGCTTGGCTTCCTTCTGGGACGATAGCCATGCAGACCAATTCAATGCAGTGTGCGGTGTATGGTCTGAGCACTGACAGGCTGACCCCCCACCCCTCCAACCTCTGCCACATTATGTTATAACCAATATCTTAAAAAAAACAACTAATTGTAGACCGCCAGATAAATAATTGGAAGTTAAACTGGAATGGCATAATAGCCAAACATATATTTCTGATATAGTCAACACAAATTGCTATCTAAATAAACAGTTATAACAAATGATGGTTCAGAACCCATAAAGCCTGAACCCATAAAATAGTGTATAATGGGTAAAATAGGCAGCAAATGATGACTGAATTCAGAAAAATATATACATAGTCATAAATCTACTAAATGCAGACTAAGGGCCCTATTAAATTCCAAACCCGCAGTTACATATATATACAGCCCGTATGTCTGTGGGCTGAAAAATCTCAGTAGTTACAAAGCTATTAAATTAGACAAGCCCGTAACTACAGACCTCCAACCCATAATCCCTGTTTCCCTATGTAAGCATTACAGGGCTTGATTATGCAAGCCCGTAGTTATGGCTTGCACAGAGCCAATAGAAAATGAGAACGTCATCATGACGTCAATAAAGCCTGTGGTCCCGATTGGGACCCCTGCAGTATGGAGATGTATTTTGGGAGCAGGTGGGAAGTTTAGCGTCCGAAGGAGGAAGGGGGGGGGGGGTGTCTCTTTTGCTGCTCTTAAAGCCCTTGGGAGGCCAGTTTTGAACCTGCAATACTTTGACAAACATTTCCCAGTTGAGGGTTTGAAAGCCAGCTTGTCTTTAGGGAACTGTAGGAATTTCATAGCGAATTGCAATTTTAGGGATTGTACCTTTTTCTGGACAGATCAAAAGCTTAGCTGGCTCGGAGTTATGAATTTTGACAGTTGTTTTTCAGCCTGTCGACCACAGGTCGTTTGTGGGTAGCTAAAAGAGGCCAATTTAAGAGGCCAATTTAGCTGTAACTATTGTGCGCTCTTTTACGGGCTTAAGTAACTACAATTACGCAAGTTTAATAGGGCCCTAGGGATTGTTAATAGATGGATATTTAGACCGCAGCACTCCAGGCACATCTTGTATATGGTTGTGCTTATCCATAAGTTTATCTTGGCAATGACACTGGAGTGGGTTGTCAATTCCTTCTCCAGTGGACTGCAACTTGCCTGACCACTCTAATATGACCTGCCTATTTTTGGTGACCCTACATGGTATAGCTCATAGATTAATTAAAGTACTCAAGCCCCTTCACCACGAGCGATCCAGAAGAGGATTTTTTGTAATGGTTACCAGCAGATATTTTTAGGTTTCTTTATTGTAATAATGTTGCATATACTAATAGTAGTATTGTCTTTCAGTCAGTACTTAGAAGTGAATATTAATTGATATCAGGTTATTTCAATTGCTAAAAATATATAGGGAGTGATATTATAGAACCAAGATTGCCTTCTTTTAATGTATAGTAAGATTGATAAATATCGCTCACAACTAGAGATGTCGCGAACATAAAATTTTCGGTTCGCGAACCGCGGACGCAAATTTCATCAAATGTTCGCAAACGGGGGAAACGGGAAAACCGCCATAGACTTCAATGGGCAGGCAAATTTCAAAACCCACAGGGACTCTTTCTGGCCACAATAGTGATGGGAAAGTTGTTTCAAGGGGACTAACACCTGGACTGTGGCATGCCGGAGGGGATCCATGGCAAAACTCCCACGGAAAATTACATAGTTGATGCAGAGTCTGGTTTTAAGCTATAAAGGGCATAAATCACCTAACATTCCTAAATTGTTTGGAATAACATGCTTTAAAACATCAGGTATGATGTTGTATCGATCAGGTAGTGTAAGGGTTACACCTGCTTCACAGTAACAGACCAATCTCTCCGTTTAATGCACCGCAAACAACCGCAAACAGTCCCTTTGCACAACCGCAAACTCCCCATTTGCACAAGGTTGGATACCAAGCTAGCCATGTTCCGTTCCTTGTCCTCACTGGTGTCATTGAAGGTCTCTTCCTCCACCCAGCCACCAAGGGTCCCGAAAGGTGACACCAAGCCCCCTGGGACGCCTGCTGTGTTTGGTCTTCCACCTCCTCAAAGCCACCTTCCTCCTCTGACTCTTCTTATTCAGACTCCTCTCTCTGCGTTGTCTATGTCTGCATTATTATAAGGTGTGTACTGTTAAGTAGTACTATTCCTATCGGTTTAATACTTGTTACGTCCACTATTAGGGGACGTGTATATGGCATTGATTTTTGGAAGCGGGAGATGGAAAAAGATGCTTAGTCGTTCCTCCCACTTCAAATTTGGGGCACTGCGCGTGCAATCTAAGGTCCACCAGATAGGAGTGGTGTGTTCAGTTGTACTATTTATTCCTATCGGAATCAATAAAGCCAATAAACCTGGCCCGTTACTAGCCAGGAAACTACAAACCAAAACAACACAAAATAGGATACTTCAAATTAAGACCTCGAAGGGAGAAAAAACAACGAACCCAAATAAGATCCAGAAGATTTTTACAAAATTTTACAATACCCTTTATACGGAAACAAAACACATAGATCTACACAAAATGAGGGGATTTCATAATTCCTGTGATCTCCCCTTAATAGAAGAAAATTAATTAGAGACTTTAAATGCCAAAGTAACCCTAGAGGAAGTGAGAAAAGCAGTCCAGAACCTCAAACCTGGTAAGTCACCAGGCGGGTACACCAATTTATATTATAAAAAAATTATAGATATATTAGGCCCGCACAGAGTTCTAGAAGGCAAGCAAACACCAGCAGAGCTGAACAGGGCAGATATCGCTCTATTCCCTAAGGAGGGTCGAGATGCCCTAGAACCAAAAAACTACAGGCCAATATCATTACTAAACTGTGGTACAAAGATCCTCTCAAAAATAATAGCGGATAGAATGTCATCCTTCTTGCCTAAGTTAATACATAATGACCAAGTAGGCTTTGTCTCCCACAGGCAAGCGGGAGACAACATTAGAAAAGTCATAAACCTACTGTACCACACCAAAGCCTCTAAAATTCAAGCCTGTCTTATGGCCTTTGACATTGAAAAGGCGTTTGATTCCCTGGAGTGGACTTACCTATACGCCATGCTTGAAAAATTTGGTATTAAAGGCCACTTCATAAATCTCATACACTCATTATACAAATCATCCAGGGCCAAGGTTACAGATTCCAGGAGATGAGAGATCCTTAATTAAAATAGAAAGAGGAACAAGACAGGGGTGCCACCTTTCTCCCCTTCTATTCGCAATAGCAATAGAACCCCTGGCTCAGACTATTAGGGCCAATGCTGGGATCACAGGCATAAAAATAGGCCATCACCATTTCAAAACTTGTCTATTTGCAGACGACCTGCTGTGTATGCTCTCAAACCCTACCCAATCGGTCCCAGAGTTGATTCGAACTATGGAGGAGTTTGGTCAGTTTTCTGGCCTTAAACTTAACATAGAGAAGACAGAAGCACTAGCGATTGACTTAACAGAAGTAGAGAAGCAGGGTCTCCAAGAGAAGTTTAATAATAAGTGGGATAAGAACCACATAAACTACCTGGGAATCTGACTAAACCCTAAGCTAGAGGACTTGTACAAAGCCAACCCCTCCAAACTTTATAAAACAATAATTAATGGCCTGAGTAAATGGACAAAGTATAGGTTATCATGGCTAGGGAGAATAAATACGATAAAAATGAATGTCCTTCCTAGGTTGCTCTACATATTTCGAACACACCCGATCCCGATTAAATAAAAAGAATTAGAAAATATTCAAAGGAAAATATTTCAGTTTATCTGGAACCACTCTCCCTCACGCTTTACAAAGAAAATTATGTTCCTTCATAAGTCAGAGGGGAGACTATCGTGTCCAAACTTAAAATATTACCACAAGGCAGCTCAGTTATCTTTCCTCCCAACAGCACATTCTATAGGGCATCAACCGGCCTGGGTGTATTTAGAGAACCATACTTTAAGGCCCTTAACCTGGGACAAGGTGGCTTGGCTATCAGAATAGCCTCAGCGCCTTAACAACTCGCTGAACCCCCTAATCAGACACTCACTATCATACTGGAAATTGGCCAAGAAACACACAGGTTTGTTCCCTGGATCCACCCAAATGACCCCAATTCTTGACCACCCTCAGGCCCCGAAACACATGAGCACAACATCACAACACTGGTGGAGGTCAAGGAAACTAGATAGACTGGGAGACTGGTTAGTAAAGGGCCAGATGCTCACCTATGAGGAACTGAGGGACAAGCATGAGCTACCGCTGTCAGAACATTACAATTACTGTAGGCTGAGGCATTTCACACACTCCCTGACCCAGAAACAGGGGACACCGGTCTTAAATTGGTTCTCCAAAATTTGTAAAGATAAACCTCTATCAAGGGGGATCATTGGGTTGCTTTACAAATATAAAACATTTGTTACTGGCGACACTGGGGGAAGGACCGGAGTGGGGGAGCCCTGGAGACCCTTCAGAAGCAACCGGCGGCAAAATCATCCCAGGAAAGGAGAGGTCGCTTACTGAAGCCTGCCCTAGGGTAACCCAAGGGTGATTGCCCAGGTTAGATATTGTAAATAATAAGCTAATACTGCTGGAGGGATGATAGCTAATAGGACTTTGGTGTTTCCTGCAGATATACTCTTTACTATTGTCTGTTTTACCATGTTTTTGGTATCTCTTAAATTGCAATCACAGTAAAAACTAAGAAAAATTATTAACCTAAAAAGTAAAAATAAGAAGGACTAGCCAGCTAACTTTCACAAAATGTGTTTACAATAAAATAATTTAAATGCAAAAATTAGGTATTGTTGCAGCGACCAGAAAAATTGATGTTAGTTTGCCAAGCAGAAAGTGCCCTAAAACATTGCATCTTGAACTCTAGTTGGGGGCGGATAAGTCACGCAAGTCATCCGGCATTCAGGGATAAAATACAGCAGCGTGTAGACCATTATTAGCTCAAGGCAGCTCATCTATCAGGCCTTTTTTAATCGAATGTATCGCCCAACTGTCAGTCCCTTCGGGATCCATCTCTCATTCATCTTAATAAAGGTGAGGTAATCTAGACTTTTTTGAACTAGGCGACTTCTCTTCTCAGTGACAAAACCTCCTGCTGCACTGAAGGTCCTTTCTGACAGGACACTTGAAGCGGGGCAGGACAGAAGTTCTATGGCAAATTGGGATAGCTCAGGCCACAGGGCAAGCGTGCACACCCAGTAGTCAAGGGGTTCATCGCTCCTCAGTGTGTCCATATCTGCAGTTAAGGCGAGGTAGTCTGTTACCTGACGGTCGAGTCGTTCTCTGAGGGTGGACCCCGAAGGGCTGTGGCGATGCATAGGACTTAAAAAGCTCTGCATGTCCTCCATCAACAACACGTCTCTAAAGCGTCCTCTCCTTGCCGGCGTGGTCGTGGGAGGAGGAGGATTATGTTCACCTCTTCCTCTGTTAGATTGCCGTTGTGCTGTGACATCACCCTTAAACGCTGTGTAAAGCATACATTTAATTTATTTTGGAAGTGCTGCATCCTTTCCGACTTGTGGTAATTCGGTAACATTTCAGGCACTTTCTGCTTATAAAGGGATCTAGTAGCGTGGACACCCAGTACAGGTCGTTCTCCTTTATCCTTTTTATACGAGGGTCCCTCAACCGACACGACAGCATGAAAGACCCCATTTGCACAAGGTTGGATGCCGAGGTAGTCATGTCCCGTTCCTCGTCATCAGTGATCTCACTGAAGGTATGTTCATCCCCCCAGCCACGTACAACACCACGGGTACCAGATAGGTGACAACGAGCACCCTGGGATGCCTGTTGTGGTTGGTCTTCCTCCTCCTCCTCAAAGCCACATTCCTCCTCTGACTCCTCTTCCTCACAATCCTCTTCCAGCGTTGCCGCAGGTCCAGCAAGCGATGCTGATAAGGCTGTTTCTGGTGGTGATGGTGAACACAACTCTTCCTCTTCCTCTTCACGCTCATCTACGGCCTGATCCAGCACTCTTCGCAGGGCACGCTCCAGGAAGAAAACAAATGGTATGATGTCACTGATGGTGCCCTCGGTACGACTGACCAGGTTTGTCACCTCCTCAAAAGGACGCATAAGCCTACAGGTATTGCACATGAGCATCCAGTAACGTGGCAAAAAAATCCCCAGCTCCGCAGAGGCTGTCCTAGCACCTCGGTCATACAAATACTCGTTAACGGCCTTTTCTTGTTGGAGCAAGCGGTCGAACATTAGGAGTGTTTAATTCCAACGTGTCGGGCTGTCGAAAATCAAGCGCCTCACTGGAATGTTGTTTCGCCGCTGGATATCTGTAAAGTGCACTATGGCCGTGTAGGAACGCCTGAAATGGCCACACACCTTCCTGGCCTGCTTCAGGAAGTCCTGTAATCCTGGGTGCTTATGCACAAAGCGTTCTACAATCAGATTACACACATGTGCCATGCACTTGCCCAAATTCAATGCCGCCAACAAATTTCTTCCGTTGTCACAAACCACTTTGCCGATCTCCAGTTGGTGCGGAGTCAGCCACTGATCCACCTGTGCATTCAGGGCGGACAGGAGTGCTGGTCCGGTGTGACTCTCTGCTTTCAGGGAAGTCAACCCCAAGACGGCGTGACACTGGGATGTGTAATAGTACCTGTGGAGCTGGGGGGGGGGGGGGGCGTTGATGTGGAGCAAGACATAGCAGCAGCAGAAGAGGACTCAGCCGAGGAGGTTATGGAAGAGGATGGAGTAGGAGGAGTAGAGGAGGTGGCAGCCGGCCTGCCTGCAAGTCGTGGCGGTGTCACCAACTCCTCTGCAAAGCCACGTATTCAATGCTTGGCAGCCGTCACCAGGTTTACCCAATGCGCAGTGTAGGTGATATACCTGCCCTGACCATGCTTTGCAGACCAGGTATTAGTGGTCAGATGGACCCTTGCCCCAACACTGTGTGCCAGAGATGCCATTACTTCCTTTTGCACAATCGAGTACAGGTTGGGCATTGCCTTTTGTGCAAAGAAATTTCGGCCGGGTACCTTCCAATGCGGTGTCCCAATAGCTACAAATCTTTTGAACTCCTCAGACTCCACCAGCTTGTATGGTAAAAGCTGGTGGGCTAAGAGTTCAGACAAGCCAGCTGTCAGTTGCCGGGCAAGGGGGTGACTTTGTGACATTGGCTTCTTACGCTCAAACATGTCCTTGACAGACACCTGACTGTGGGCAGATGAGCAGGGACTCATCTAGGCGAGACACGGAGTGGCGTATGTTTGAGAGAGGGCAAGCAGGGCAGCAGTGGTTGACGTGGCTGAAGATGCTGGACCAGGAGGAGGATGGCGGCTTTGACTTTGTGTGCTTCTTGTACTCATGTGTTGATCCCATAGGCGTTTGTGATGTGACATCATGTGCCTTCGCAAAGAAGTTGTACCTAGGTGGGTGTTGGACTTCCCACGACTCAGTTTCTTTTTGCACAGGTTGCAAATGGCATCGCTGTTGTCACAGGCAGACACACAAAAAAATTGCCACACTGCTGAGCTCTGCAATGATGGCATTCTGGTGGTGGCAACAGCATGCGTTGACTGGCGTGCTATCTGGCTGACCCCGGGTGCCAATGCATGCTGTCTGACTGTGCCACTAGCTATTTGCGACGACCTCCCCCTGCTTCCAACTCGTCACATCCTCCTCTCTGTCTCCCCATCTGAACTTTCCTCCTGTTCTTCTCTTATAGCGGGCACCCACAAGACATCCACGGACGCATCGTCATCATCAACCGCTTCACTTGTATCTGACAACTCAACAAAGGAAGCAGCACCGTTTACAACATCATCATCATCAGACCGTACGTCCATGTGTGTAATGCTGCCTGACTGGGACATATCCCTGTTATCTACATCCTCTGGCACTAATGTTTGCGCATCACTCATTTCTTCCAACGGATGTGTAAATAACTCTGCTGACGGATCAAGTGAAGCGGCTGTGGTGCTAGTGTTGGTGGTGGCTGCAGGCGGATGAGTGGTAACTGGAGAGGTGCCCGAAGCTAAGCTGGAGGAGGATGGTGCGTCTAGGAAGCTGTAGAAGATTGGGTGTCCTGTGTTAGCCAGTCAACCATGTCCTCAGAACTTTTCAAGCTCTGAAAACTGGGCATTATTCTAGGGCCAAAGGGAATCACAGCACCACGACCACGATGGCCCCTGCGGGGGGGCCTGCCTCTGCCTGTCATTTTTTTCCGATTAGTGGTACTATGCGTGCAAGCTACTGTGACACCAGATATGAGTGGCACTGTGCACTGGCAAAAGTTGGCACAGTAGACGCAATAGGCCTCACACACACGGCTGTAGGCAGGCAACTGATATTCAATCAATTACAGTAAAAAAAGGGTTATTTTATTTCACTGTACACTACGGTTGCACCAGATATGAGTGTCACTGTGCACTGGCAAAAGTTGGCAGAGTAGGCGCTGTGGGCCTCACACACACGCCTGTAGGCAGGCAACTGATATTCAATCGATTACAGTCAAAAAAGTGTTGTTTTATGTCACTGTACACTACGGTTGCACCAGATATGACGTATCACTGTGCACTGGCAAAAGTTGGCAGAGTAGATGCAATAGGCTTCACACACACGCCTGTAGGCAGGCAATTGCTATTCAATCTATTACAGTCAAAAAAGTGTTGTTTTATTTCACTGAGCACAATATAAGCTGTGAGCCTGACACAGGCAGGCAACTGAAATTAGATTAAAGGAAAAAAGGTTTTTTTTTTTTCAATGTATGGTACACCAACTATGACTGGTGAAACAGAGCAGAATATTAGCTGTGAGCCTGACACAGGCAGGCAACTGAAATTAGATTACAGGAAAAAAATGGTTGTTTTCAATGTATGGTACACCACCAGGTATGAGTAGTGAAAATAAGCACAATACTGTTAAGCACAACACTGTTAGGTGTTATCCTGTCACACACACACGCTGGCAGGCAGGCATATGCAATTAGATTACACAGAAAAAAATAATAAAATAAAATAAATGATGTTCTAGCCCTAGGGCTTTTTGGGTTGCTGTCCTTGCAGTAGATATCAGATGACTCCTTCAGGTCTGTAGTGGAAGCTAAATACACAGCCTGGCTATCTATTTCCTTATTAAATCTCCAGCAGCTACACTATCTGTCCTCTCACAACGAATGCAGCTTCAGAATGATTCTAAAATGGATGCTGTCCTTCAGATGGAAGGCTCTGAAAGGGAGTGTATGCTGCTGATTGGCTGGAATGTGTCTGCTGACTGTCAGGTGCAGGGTCAAAGTTTCCTCAATGATAAAGTATAGGGGGCGACCGAAAAGTGCATGTGTCCGCCGTCCGCTGCGAGCGCGAAAGAGCCAAAATCCAGCGAATAGTCCGCGGGCGAACTGTCTGGGACATCTCTACTCACAACAGAATCTAATTGAACAGAAGTCAAAACAAAAGTCATAACAGTTGCAATCACAACGAACGTGTCTGTGATATAGGAGACAACGTTGTTTGAATGTGTGTTGTATTAAATGCTAAAAAAACAGCATGATGTGTATATATGATCTCAGTAATAAGGGAAACAATGTTGCTTGTATGTGTATAATCGTGAATAATTTATAAAGAGCTGTATAATGAGTAGCTCTATCAGGACTTAACCAAATCATTTCATGAGATCAAGGGTGTAGGAATTTAAATAAATCTGAGGGGGATAGAGTCTATCTATCTATCTATCTATCTATCTATCTATCTATCTATCTATCTATCTCTCTCTCTCTCTCTCTATATATATATATATATATATATATATATATATATATATATATATATATATATATACAGTATATACAGTATAATTCAATGCATCACAACGCACATCAACGCTCCCCAAAGGCACAAGAGCTGAGGGGGAAGGAGAGGACGAGATCACAACAAAGATCAGCGCTCCCCAAAGGGACAAGAGGTGAGGGGGAAGGATAGGGAGAGATCACAACGCACATCAGCACTCCCCAAAGGGACAACAGGTGAGGGTGACGGAGAGGAAGAGATGACAACGCACATCAGCGCTCCCCAAAGGGACAAGAGGTGAGGGGGAGAGAGAGGAAGAGATCACAACACACATCAGCGCTGCCCAAAGGGACAAGAGGTGAGGGAGAGGAAGAGATCACAGCGCACATCAGCGCTCCCCAAAGGGACAAGAGGTGAGGGGGAGGGAGAGGAAGTGATCACAACTCACATCAGAGCTCCCCAAAGGGACAAGAGGTGAGGGGGAGGGAGAGGAAGTGATCACAACTCACATCAGCGCTCCCCAAAGGGACAAGAGGTGAGGGAGAGGAAATGATCACAACGCACATCAGCGCTCCCCAAAGGGACAAGAGGTGAGGGTGAGGGAGAGGAAGTGATCACAACTCATATCAGCGCTCCCCAAAGGGACAAGAGGTGAGGGGTAGGGAGAGGAAGAGATCACAATGCACATCAGCGCTCCCCAAAGGGACAAGAGGTGAGAGGGAGGGATAGATCAAAATGCACATCAGCGCTACCCAAAGGGACAAGAGGCGAGGTCGGACAAAGAGGGAGAGATCACAACACACATCAGCGCTCCCCAAAGGGACAAGAGGTGAGGGGGAGGGAGAGGAAGAGATCACAACGCATATTAGCGCTCCCCAAAGGGACAAGAGGTGAGGGGGAGGGATAGATCAAAATGCACATCAGCGCTACCCAAAGGGACAAGAGGTGAGGGGGAGGGATAGATCAAAATGCACATCAGCGCTACCCAAAGGGACAAGAGGCGAGGTCGGACAAAGAGGGAGAGATCACAACACACATCAGCGCTCCCCAAAGGGACAAGAGGTGAGGGGGAGGGAGAGGAAGAGATCACAACACACATCAGCGCTCCTCAAAGGGACAAGAGGTGAGGGGGACGGAGAGGAAGAGATGACAACGCACATCATCGCTCCCCAAAGGGACAAGAGGTGAGGGGGAGGGAGAGGAAGAGATCACAACGCACATCAGCACTCCCCAAAGGGACAAGAGGTGAGGGGGAGGGAGAGGAAGTGATCACAACGCACATCAGCGCTGCCCAAAGGGACAAGAGGTGAGGGAGAGGAAGAGATCACAACACACATCAGCGCTCCTCAAAGGGACAAGAGGTGAGGGTGACGGAGAGGAAGAGATCACAACGCACATCAGCACTCCCCAAAGGGACAAGAGGTGAGGGGGAGGGAGAGGAAGTGATCACAACGCACATCAGCGCTGCCCAAAGGGACAAGAGGTGAGGGAGAGGAAGAGATCACAGCGCACATCAGCGCTCCCCAAAGGGACAAGAGGTGAGGGGGAGGGAGAGGAAGAGATCACAACTCACATCAGCGCTCCCCAAAGGGACAAGAGGTGAGGGTGACGGAGAGGAAGAGATGACAACGCACATCAGCGCTCCCCAAAGGGACAAGAGGTGAGGGTGACGGAGAGGAAGAGATGACAACGCACATCAGCGCTGCCCAAAGGGACAAGAGGTGAGGGAGAGGAAGAGATCACAGCGCACATCAGCGCTCCCCAAAGGGACAAGAGGTGAGGGGGAGGGAGAGGAAGTGATCACAACTCACATCAGCGCTCCCCAAAGGGACAAGAGGTGAGGGGGAGGGATAGATCAAAATGCACATCAGCGCTACCCAAAGGGACAAGAGGTGAGGGGGAGGGAGAGGAAGAGATCACAATGCACATCAGCGCTCCCCAAAGGGACAAAAGGTGAGGGGGAGGGATAGATCAAAATGCACATCAGCGCTACCCAAAGGGACAAGAGGCGAGGGGGAGGGAGAGGAAGTGATTACAACGCACATCAGCACTCCCCAAAGGGACAAGAGGTTAGGGGGAGGGAGAGGAAGTGATCACAACGCACATCAGTGCTCCCCAAAGGGACAAGAGGTGAGGGGGAGGGAGAGGAAGAGATCACAACGCATATTAGCGCTCCCCAAAGGGACAAGAGGTGAGGGGGAGGGATAGATCAAAATGCACATCAGCGCTACCCAAAGGGACAAGAGGTGAGGGGGAGGGATAGATCAAAATGCACATCAGCGCTACCTAAAGGGACAAGAGGCGAGGTCGGACAAAGAGGGAGAGATCACAACACACATCAGTGCTCCCCAAAGGGACAAGAGGTGAGGGGGAGGGAGAGGAAGAGATCACAACACACATCAGCGCTGACCAAAGGGACAAGAGGTGAGGGGGACGGAGAGGAAGAGATGACAGCGCACATCAGCGCTCCCCAAAGGGACAAGAGGTGAAGGGGAGAGAGAGGAAGAGATCACAACGCACATTAGAGCTCCCCAAAGGGACAAAAGGTGAGGGGAGGGAGAGGAAGAGATCACAACACACATCAGCGCTCCCCAAAGGGACAAGAGGTGAAGGGGAGAGAGAGGAAGAGATCACAATGCACATCAGCGCTCCCCAAAGGGACAAGAGGTGAAGGGGAGAGAGAGGAAGAGATCACAACACACATCAGCGCTCCCCAAAGGGACAAGAGGTGAAGGGGAGGGAGAGGAAGAGATCACAACGCACATCAGCGCTCCCCAAAGGGACAAGAGGTGAGGGGGAGGGAGAGGAAGTGATCACAACTCACATCAGAGCTCCCCAAAGGGACAAGAGGTGAGGGGGAGGGAGAGGAAGTGATCACAACTCACATCAGAGCTCCCCAAAGGGACAAGAGGTGAGGGGGAGGGAGAGGAAGTGATCACAACGCACATCAGAGCTCCCCAAAGGGACAAGAGGTGAGGGGGAGGGAGAGGAAGAGATCACAATGCACATCAGCGCTCCCCAAAGGGACAAGAGGTGAGGGGGAGGGAGAGGAAGTGATCACAACGCACATCAGCGCTCCCCAAAGGGACAAGAGGTGAGGGGGAGGGAGAGGAAGTGATCACATCAGCGCTCCCCAAAGGATCAAGAGGTGAGGGGGACGGAGAGGAAGAGATCACAGCGCAAATCAGCGCTCCCCAAAGGGACAAGAGGTCAGGGGGAGGGAGAGGAAGAGATCACAATGCACATCAGCGCTCCCCAAAGGGAGAAGAGGTGAGGGGGAGGGAGAGGAATGGATCACAATGCACATCAGCTCTCCCCAAAGGGAGAAGAGGTGAGGGGGAGGGAGAGGAAGAGATCACAATGCACATTAGCGCTCCCCAAAGGGACAAGAGGTGAGGGGGAGGGATAGATCAAAATGCACATCAGCGCTACCCAAAGAGAGAAAAGGTGAGGGGGAGGGAGAGGAAGAGATCACAACGCAAATCAGCGCTCCCCAAAGGGACAAGAGGTGAGGGGGAGGGATAGATCAAAATGCACATCAGCGCTACCCAAAGGGACAAGAGGTGAGGGGGAGGGAGAGGAAGTGATCACAACTCACATCAGCGCTCCCCAAAAGAACAAGAGGTGAGGGGGAAGGAGAGGAACAGATCACAATGCACATCAGCGCTCCCCAAAGGGACAATAGGTGAGGGGGAGGGATAGATCAAAATGCACATCAGCGCTACCCAAAGAGACAAGAGGTGAGGGGGAGGGAGAGGAAGAGATCACAACGCACATCAGCGCTCCCCAAAGGGACAAGAGGTGAGGGGGAGGGAGAGGAAGAGATCACAACGCACATTAGCGCTCCCCAAAGGGACAAGAGGTGAGGGGGAGGGAGAGGAAGAGATCACAACGCACATCAGCGCTCCCCAAAGGGACAAGAGGTGAGGGGGAGGGAGAGGAAATGATCACAATGCACATCAGCGCTCCCCAAAGGGACAAGAGGTGAGGGGGAGGGAGAGGAAGTGATCACAACGCACATCAGCGCTCCCCAAAGGGACAAGAGGTGCAGGGGAGGGAGAGGAAGTCATCACAACACACATCAGAGCTCCCAAAAGGGACAAGAGGTGAGGGGGAGGGATAGATCAAAATGCACATCAGCGCTACCCAAAGAGACAAGAGGTGAGGGGGAGGGAGAGGAAGAGATCACAACGCACATCAGCGCTCCCCAAAGGGACAAGAGGTGAGGGGGAGGGAGAGGAAGAGATCACAACGCACATTAGCGCTCCCCAAAGGGACAAGAGGTGAGGGGGAGGGAGAGGAAGAGATCACAACGCACATCAGCGCTCCCCAAAGGGACAAGAGGTGAGGGGGAGGGAGAGGAAATGATCACAATGCACATCAGCGCTCCCCAAAGGGACAAGAGGTGAGGGGGAGGGAGAGGAAGTGATCACAACGCACATCAGCGCTCCCCAAAGGGACAAGAGGTGAGGGAGAGGAAATGATCACAATGCACATCAGCGCTCCCCAAAGGGACAAGAGGTGAGGGGGGGGGAGAGGAAGTGATTACAACTCACATCAGCGCTCCCCAAAGGGACAAGAGGTTAGGGGGAGGGAGAGGAAGTGATCACAACGCACATCAGTACTCCCCAAAGGGACAAGAAGTGAGGGGGAGGGAGAGGAAGTGATCACAACTCACATCAGCGCTCCCCAAAGGGACAAGAGGTGAGGGGGAGGGAAAGGAAGTGATTACAACTCACATCAGCGCTCCCCAAAGGGACAAGAGGTGAGGGGGAGGGAGAGGAAGTGATTACAACCCACATTAGTACTCCCCAAAGGGACAAGAAGTGAGGGGGAGGGAGAGGAAGTGATCACAACGCACATCAGTACTCCCCAAAGGAACAAGAGGTGAGGGGGAGGGATAGATCAAAATGCACATCAGCGCTACCCAAAGGGACAAGAGGTGAGGGGGAGGGAGAGGAAGTGATAACAACGCACATCAGTGCTCCCCAAAGGGACAAGAAGTGAGGGGGAGGGAGAGGAAGTGATCACAACTCACATCAGCGCTCCCCAAAGGGACAAGAGGTGAGGGGGAGGGAAAGGAAGTGATTACAACTCACATCAGCGCTCCCCAAAGGGACAAGAGGTGAGGGGGAGGGAGAGGAAGTGATTACAACCCACATTAGTACTCCCCAAAGGGACAAGAAGTGAGGGGGAGGGAGAGGAAGTGATCACAACGCACATCAGTACTCCCCAAAGGAACAAGAGGTGAGGGGGAGGGATAGATCAAAATGCACATCAGCGCTACCCAAAGGGACAAGAGGTGAGGGGGAGGGAGAGGAAGTGATAACAACGCACATCAGTGCTCCCCAAAGGGACAAGAAGTGAGGGGGAGGGAGAGGAAGTGATCACAACTCACATCAGCGCTCCCCAAAGGAACAAGAGGTGAGGCCGAGGGAGAGGAAGAGATCACAGCGCACATCAGCGCTCCCCAAAGGGACAAGAGGTGAGGGGGAGGGAGAGGAAGAGATCACAATGCACATCAGCGCTCCCCAAAGGGAGAAGAGGTGAGGGGGAGGGAGAGGAAGAGATCACAATGCACATTAGCGCTCCCCAAAGGGACAAGAGGTGAGGGGGAGGGATAGATCAAAATGCACATCAGCGCTACCCAAAGAGACAAAAGGTGAGGGGGAGGGAGAGGAAGAGATCACAACGCAAATCAGCGCTCCCCAAAGGGACAAGAGGTGAGGGGGAGGGATAGATCAAAATGCAAATCAGCGCTACCCAAAGGGATAAGAGGTGAGGGGTAGGGAGAGGAAGAGATCACAATGCACATCAGCGCTCCCCAAAGGGACAATAGGTGAGGGGGAGGGATAGATCAAAATGCACATCAGCGCTACCCAAAGAGACAAGAGGTGAGGGGGAGGGAGAGGAAGAGATCACAACGCACATTAGCGCTTCCCAAAGGGACAAGAATTGAGGGGGAGGGAGAGGAAGAGATCACAACGCACATTAGCGCTCCCCAAAGGGACAAGAGGTGCAGGGGAGGGAGAGGAAGTCATCACAACGCACATCAGCGCTCCCAAAAGGGACAAGAGGTGAGGGGGAGGGATAGATCAAAATGCACATCAGCGCTACCCAAAGAGACAAGAGGTGAGGGGGAGGGAGAGGAAGAGATCACAACGCACATTAGCGCTCCCCAAAGGGACAAGAGGTGAGGGGGAGGGAGAGGAAGAGATCACAACACACATCAGCGCTCCTCAAAGGGACAAGAGGTGAGGGGGAGGGATAGGAAGAGATCACAACGCACATTAGCGCTCCCCAAAGGGACAAGAGGTGAGGGGGAGGGAGAGGAAGTGATCACAATGCACATCAGCGCTCCCCAAAGGGACAAGAGGTGAGGGGGAGGGAGAGGAAGTGATCACAATGCACATCAGCGCTCCCCAAAGGGACAAGAGGTGAGGGGGAGGGAGAGGAAGTGATCACAACGCACATCAGCGCTCCCCAAAGGGACAAGAGGTGATGGGGAGGGAGAGGAAGTGATTACAACTCACATCAGCGCTCCCCAAAGGGACAAGAGGTTAGGGGGAGGGAGAGGAAGTGATTACAACTCACATCAGCGCTCCCCAAAGGGACAAGAGGTTAGGGAGAGGGAGAGGAAGTGATCACAACTCACATCAGCGCTCCCCAAAGGGACAAGAGGTGAGGGGGAGGGAGAGGAAGTGATTACAACCCACATTAGTACTCCCCAAAGGGACAAGAAGTGAGGGGGAGGGAGAGGAAGTGATCACAACGCACATCAGTACTCCCCAAAGGAACAAGAGGTGAGGGGGAGGGATAGATCAAAATGCACATCAGCGCTACCCAAAGGGACAAGAGGTGAGGGGGAGGGAGAGGAAGTGATAACAACGCACATCAGCGCTCCCCAAAGGAACAAGAGGTGAGGCCGAGGGAGAGGAAGAGATCACAGCGCACATCAGCGCTCCCCAAAGGGACAAGAGGTGAGGGGGAGGGAGAGGAAGAGATCACAATGCACATCAGCGCTCCCCAAAGGGAGAAGAGGTGAGGGGGAGGGAGAGGAAGAGATCACAACTCACATCAGCGCTCCCCAAAGGAACAAGAGGTGAGGCCGAGGGAGAGGAAGAGATCACAGCGCACATCAGCGCTCCCCAAAGGGACAAGAGGTGAGGGGGAGGGAGAGGAAGAGATCACAATGCACATCAGCGCTCCCCAAAGGGAGAAGAGGTGAGGGGGAGGGAGAGGAAGAGATCACAATGCACATTAGCGCTCCCCAAAGGGACAAGAGGTGAGGGGGAGGGATAGATCAAAATGCACATCAGCGCTACCCAAAGAGACAAAAGGTGAGGGGGAGGGAGAGGAAGAGATCACAACGCAAATCAGCGCTCCCCAAAGGGACAAGAGGTGAGGGGGAGGGATAGATCAAAATGCAAATCAGCGCTACCCAAAGGGACAAGAGGTGAGGGGGAGGGATAGATCAAAATGCACATCAGCGCTACCCAAAGAGACAAGAGGTGAGGGGGAGGGAGAGGAAGAGATCACAATGCACATCAGCGCTCCCCAAAGGGACAATAGGTGAGGGGGAGGGATAGATCAAAATGCACATCAGCGCTACCCAAAGAGACAAGAGGTGAGGGGGAGGGAGAGGAAGAGATCACAACGCACATTAGCGCTCCCCAAAGGGACAAGAGGTGCAGGGGAGGGAGAGGAAGTCATCACAACGCACATCAGCGCTCCCAAAAGGGACAAGAGGTGAGGGGGAGGGATAGATCAAAATGCACATCAGCGCTACCCAAAGAGACAAGAGGTGAGGGGGAGGGAGAGGAAGAGATCACAACGCACATTAGCGCTCCCCAAAGGGACAAGAGGTGAGGGGGAGGGAGAGGAAGAGATCACAACACACATCAGCGCTCCTCAAAGGGACAAGAGGTGAGGGGGAGGGATAGGAAGAGATCACAATGCACATCAGCTCTACCCAAAGGGACAAGAGGTGAGGGGGAGGGAGAGGAAGTGATCACAATGCACATCAGCTCTACCCAAAGGGACAAGAGGTGAGGGGGAGGGAGAGGAAGAGATCACAACGCACATCAGCGCTCCCCAAAGGGACAAGAGGTGAGGGGGAGGGAGAGGAAGTGATTACAACTCACATCAGCGCTCCCCAAAGGGACAAGAGGTTAGGGGGAGGGAGAGGAAGTGATTACAACTCACATCAGCGCTCCCCAAAGGGACAAGAGGTTAGGGGGAGGGAGAGGAAGTGATCACAACGCACATCAGTACTTCCCAAAGGGACAAGAAGTGAGGGAGAGGGAGAGGAAGTGATCACAACTCACATCAGCGCTCCCCAAAGGGACAAGAGGTGAGGGGGAGGGAGAGGAAGTGATTACAACTCACATCAGCGCTCCCCAAAGGGACAAGAGGTTAGGGGGAGGGAGAGGAAGTGATCACAACGCACATCAGTACTCCCCAAAGGGACAAGAAGTGAGGGGGAGGGAGAGGAAGTGATCACAACGCACATCAGCGCTGCCCAAAGGGACAAGAGGTGAGGGGGAGGGATAGATCAAAATGCACATCAGCGCTACCCAAAGGGACAAGAGGTGAGGGGGAGGGAGAGGAAGAGATCACAACACACATCAGCGCTCCCCAAAGGGACAAGAGGTGAGGGGGAGGGAGAGGAAGAGATCACAACGCACATTAGCGCTCCCCAAAGGGACAAGAGGTGATGGGGAGGGAGAGGAAGAGATCACAACCCACATTAGCGCTCCCCAAAGGGACAAGAGGTGATGGGGAGGGAGAGGAAGTGATCACAACTCACATCAGAGCTCCCCAAAGGGACAAGAGGTAAGGGGGAGGGAGAGGAAGAGATCACAATGCACATCAGCGCTCCCCAAAGGGACAAGAGGTGAGGGGGAGGGATAGATCAAAATGCACATCAGCGCTACCCAAAGGGACAAGAGGTGAGGGGGAGGGAGAAGAAGTGATCACAACTCACATCAGAGCTCCCCAAAGGGACAAGAGGTGAGGGGGAGGGAGAGGAAGTGATCACAACTCACATCAGCGCTCCCCAAAGGGACAAGAGGTGAGGGAGAGGAAATTATCACAATGCACATCAGCGCTCCCCAAAGGGACAAGAGGTGAGGGGGAGGGAGAGGAAGTGATCACAACTCATATCAGCGCTCCCCAAAGGGACAAGAGGTGAGGGGGAGGGATAGATCAAAATGCACATCAGCGCTACCCAAAGGGACAAGAGGTGATGGGGAGGGAGAGGAAGTGATCACAATGCACATCAGCGCTGCCCAAAGGGACAAGAGGTGAGGGGGAGGGAGAGGAAGAGATCACAATGCACATCAGCGCTGCCCAAAGGGACAAGAGGTGAGGGGGAGGGAGAGGAAATGATCACAATGCACATCAGCGCTCCCCAAAGGGACAAGAGGTGAGGGGGAGGGAGAGGAAGAGATCACAATGCACATCAGCGCTCCCCAAAGGGACAAGAGGTGAGGGGGAGGGAGAGGAAGAGATCACAATGCACATCAGCGCTCCCCAAAGGGACAAGAGGTGAGGGGGAGGGATAGATCAAAATGCACATCAGCGCTACCCAAAGGGACAAGAGGTGAGGGGGAGGGAGAAGAAGTGATCACAACTCACATCAGAGCTCCCCAAAGAGACAAGAGGTGAGGGGGAGGGAGAGGAAGTGATCACAACTCACATCAGCGCTCCCCAAAGGGACAAGAGGTGAGGGAGAGGAAATGATCACAATGCACATCAGCGCTCCCCAAAGGGACAAGAGGTGAGGGGGAGGGAGAGGAAGTGATCACAACTCATATCAGCGCTCCCCAAAGGGACAAGAGGTGAGGGGGAGGGATAGATCAAAATGCACATCAGCGCTCCCCAAAGGGACAAGAGGTGAGGGGGAGGGAGAGGAAGTGATCACAACTCACATCATCGCTCCCCAAAGGGACAAGAGGTGAGGGGGAGGGAGAGAAAGAGATCACAATGCACATCAGCGCTCCCCAAAGGGACAAGAGGTGAGGGGGAGGGATAGATCACAATGCACATCAGCGCTCCCCAAAGGGACAAGAGGTGAGGGGGAGGGAGAGGAAGTGATCACAACTCATATCAGCGCTCCCCAAAGGGACAAGAGGTGAGGGGGAGGGATAGATCAAAATGCACATCAGCGCTACCCAAAGGGACAAGAGGTGATGGGGAGGGAGAGGAAGTGATCACAATGCACATCAGCGCTGCCCAAAGGGACAAGAGGTGAGGGGTAGGGAGAGGAAGAGGTCACAATGCACATCAGCGCTGCCCAAAGGGAAGGGAGGTGATGGGGAGGGAGAGGAAGTGATCACAATGCACATCAGAGCTCCCCAAAGGGACAAGAGGTGAGGGGGAGGGAGAGGAAGTGATCACAATGCACATCAGCGCTCCCCAAAGGGACAAGAGGTAAAGGAGAGGAAATGATCACAATGCACATCAGCGCTCCCCAAAGGGACAAGAGGTGAGGGGGAGGGAGAGGAAGTGATCACAATGCACATCAGCGCTCCCCAAAGGGACAAGAGGTGAGGGAGAGGAAATGATCACAATGCACATCAGCGCTCCCCAAAGGGACAAGAGGTGAGGGGGAGGGAGAGGAAAGTGATCACAACTCACATCAGCGCTCCCCAAAGGGACAAGAGGTGAGGGAGAGGAAATGATCACAATGCACATCAGCGCTCCCCAAAGGGACAAGAGGTGAGGGGGAGGGAGAGGAAGTGATCACAATGCACATCAGCGCTCCCCAAAGTGACAAGAGGTGAGGGAGAGGAAATGATCACAATGCACATCATCGCTCCCCAAAGGGACAAGAGGTGAGGGGGAGGGAGAGGAAAGTGATCACAACTCACATCAGCGCTCCCCAAAGGGACAAGAGGTGAGGCGGAGGGAGAGGAAGAGATCACAAAGCACATCAGCGCTCCCCAAAGGGACAAGAGGTGAGGGGGAGGGATAGTTAAAAATGCACATCAGCGCTACCCAAAGGGACAAGAGGTGAGGGGGAGGGAGAGGAAGAGATCACAACGCACATTAGCGCTTCCCAAAGAGACAAGAGGTGAGGGGGAGGGATAGATCAAAATGCACATCAGCGCTCCCCAAAGGGACAAGAGGTGAGGGGGAGGGAGAGGAAGTGATCACAACTCATATCAGCGCTCCCCAAAGGGACAAGAGGTGAGGGGGAGGGATAGATCAAAATGCACATCAGCGCTACCCAAAGGGACAAGAGGTGAGGGGGAGGGAGAGGAAGTGATCACAATGCACATCAGCGCTGCCCAAAGGGACAAGAGGTGAGGGGTAGGGAGAGGAAGTGATCACAATGCACATCAGAGCTCCCCAAAGGGACAAGAGGTGAGGGGGAGGGAGAGGAAGTGATCACAATGCACATCAGCGCTCCCCAAAGGGACAAGAGGTAAAGGAGAGGAAATGATCACAATGCACATCAGCGCTCCCCAAAGGGACAAGAGGTGAGGGGGAGGGAGAGGAAGTGATCACAATGCACATCAGCGCTCCCCAAAGGGACAAGAGGTGAGGGAGAGGAAATGATCACAATGCACATCAGCGCTCCCCAAAGGGACAAGAGGTGAGGGGGAGGGAGAGGAAAGTGATCACAACTCACATCAGCGCTCCCCAAAGGGACAAGAGGTGAGGGAGAGGAAATGATCACAATGCACATCAGCGCTCCCCAAAGGGACAAGAGGTGAGGGGGAGGGAGAGGAAGTGATCACAATGCACATCAGCGCTCCCCAAAGTGACAAGAGGTGAGGGAGAGGAAATGATCACAATGCACATCATCGCTCCCCAAAGGGACAAGAGGTGAGGGGGAGGGAGAGGAAAGTGATCACAACTCACATCAGCGCTCCCCAAAGGGACAAGAGGTGAGGGGGAGGGAGAGGAAGAGATCACAATGCACATCAGCGCTCCCCAAAGGGAAAAGAGGTGAGGGGGAGGAATAGATCAAAATGCACATCAGCGCTACCCAAAGGGACAAGAGGTGAGGGGGAGGGAGAAGAAGTGATCACAACTCACATCAAAACTCCCCAAAGGGACAAGAGGTGAGGGGGAGGGAGAGGAAGTGATCACAACGCACATTAGCGCTCCCCAAAGGGACAAGAGGTGCAGGGGAGGGAGAGGAAGTCATCACAACGCACATCAGCGCTCCCAAAAGGGACAAGAGGTGAGGGGGAGGGATAGATCAAAATGCACATCAGCGCTACCCAAAGAGACAAGAGGTGAGGGGGAGGGAGAGGAAGAGATCACAACGCACATTAGCGCTCCCCAAAGGGACAAGAGGTGAGGGGGAGGGAGAGGAAGAGATCACAAAGCACATCAGCGCTCCCCAAAGGGACAAGAGGTGAGGGGGAGGGATAGTTAAAAATGCACATCAGCGCTACCCAAAGGGACAAGAGGTGAGGGGGAGGGAGAGGAAGAGATCACAACGCACATTAGCGCTTCCCAAAGAGACAAGAGGTGAGGGGGAGGGATAGATCAAAATGCACATCAGCGCTCCCCAAAGGGACAAGAGGTGAGGGGGAGGGAGAGGAAGAGATCACAACTCACATCAGCGCTCCCCAAAGGGACAAGAGGTGCAGGGGAGGGAGAGGAAGTGATCACAACTCACATCAGCGCTCCCCAAAGGAACAAGAGGTGAGGGGGAGGGAGAGGAAGTGATCACAACTCACATCAGCGCTCCCCAAAGGAACAAGAGGTGAGGCGGAGGGAGAGGAAGAGATCACAGCAAACATCAGCTCTCCCCAAAGGGACAAGAGGTGAGGGGGAGGGAGAGGAAGAGATCACAGCAAACATCAGCGCTCCCCAAAGGGACAAGAGGTGAGGGGGAGGGAGAGGAAGAGATCACAACGCACATTAGCGCTTTCCAAAGGGACAAGAATTGAGGGGGAGGGAGAGGAAGAGATCACAACGCACATCAGCGCTCCCCAAAGGGACAAGAGGTGAGGGGGAGGGAGAGGAAGAGATCACAATGCACATCAGCGCTCCCCAAAGGGACAAGAGGTGAGGGGGAGGGAGAGGAAGAGATCACAGCAAACATCAGCTCTCCCCAAAGGGACAAGAAGGGAGGGGGAGGGAGGGAGAGGAAGAGATCACAACGCACATTAGCGCTCCCCAAAGGGACAAGAGGTGAGGGGGAGGGAGAGCAAGAGATCACAACGCACATTAGCGCTCCCCAAAGGGACAAGAGGTGAGGGGGAGGGAGAGGAAGAGATCACAACGCACATTAGCGCTTTCCAAAGGGACAAGAGGTGAGGGGGAGGGAGAGGAAGTGATCACAACTCATATCAGCGCTCCCCAAAGGGACAAGAGGTGAGGGGGAGGGAGAGGAAGAGATCACAACGCACATTAGCGCTCCCCAAAGGGACAAGAGGTGAGGGGGAGGGAGAGGAAGTGATCACAACTCATATCAGCGCTCCCCAAAGGGACAAGAGGTGAGGGGGAGGGAGAGGAAGAGATCACAATGCACATCAGCGCTCCCCAAAGGGAAAAGAGGTGAGGGGGAGGGATAGATCAAAATGCACATCAGCGCTACCCAAAGGGACAAGAGGTGAGGGGGAGGGAGAAGAAGTGATCACAACTCACATCAAAACTCCCCAAAGGGACAAGAGGTGAGGGGGAGGGAGAGGAAGTGATCACAACTCACATCAGCGCTCCCCAAAGGGACAAGAGGTGAGGGGGAGGGAGAGGAAGAGATCACAACTCACATCAGCGCTCCCCAAAGGGACAAGAGGTGAGGGGGAGGAAATGATCACAATGCACATCAGCGCTCCCCAAAGGGACAAGAGGTGAGGGGGAGGGAGAGGAAGTGATCACAACTCATATCAGCGCTCCCCAAAGGGACAAGAGGTGAGGGGGAGGGATAGATCAAAATGCACATGAGCGCTACCCAAAGGGACAAGAGGTGAGGGGGAGGGAGAGGAAGAGATCACAATGCACATCAGCGCTGCCCAAAGGGACAAGAGGTGATAGGGAGGGAGAGGAAGTGATCACAATGCACATCAGAGCTCCCCAAAGGGACAAGAGGTGAGGGAGAGGAAATGATCACAATTCACATCAGCGCTCCCCAAAGGGACAAGAGGTGAGGGGGAGGGAGAGGAAGTGATCACAACTCATATCAGCGCTCCCCAAAGGGACAAGAGGTGAGGGGGAGGGAGAGGAAGAGATCACAATGCACATCAGCGCTCCCCAAACGGACAAGAGGTGAGGGGGAGGGAGAGGAAGAGATCACAATGCACATCAGCGCTCCCCAAAGGTACAAGAGGTGAGGGGGAGGGATAGATCAAAATGCACATCAGCGCTACCCAAAGGGACAAGAGGTGAGGGGGAGGGAGAGGAAGAGATCACAACGCACATCAGCGCTCCCCAAAGGGACAAGAGGTGAGGAGGAGGGAGAGGAAGAGATCACAATGCACATCAGCGCTCCCCAAAGGTACAAGAGGTGAGGGGGAGGGATAGATCAAAATGCACATGAGCGCTACCCAAAGGGACAAGAGGTGAGGGGGAGGGAGAGGAAGAGATCACAATGCACATCAGCGCTGCCCAAAGGGACAAGAGGTGATAGGGAGGGAGAGGAAGTGATCACAATGCACATCAGAGCTCCCCAAAGGGACAAGAGGTGAGGGGGAGGGAGAGGAAGTGATCACAATGCACATCAGAGCTCCCCAAAGGGACAAGAGGTGAGGGAGAGGAAATGATCACAATTCACATCAGCGCTCCCCAAAGGGACAAGAGGTGAGGGGGAGGGAGAGGAAGTGATCACAACTCATATCAGCGCTCCCCAAAGGGACAAGAGGTGAGGGGGAGGGAGAGGAAGAGATCACAATGCACATCAGCGCTCCCCAAACGGACAAGAGGTGAGGGGGAGGGAGAGGAAGAGATCACAATGCACATCAGCGCTCCCCAAAGGTACAAGAGGTGAGGGGGAGGGATAGATCAAAATGCACATCAGCGCTACCCAAAGGGACAAGAGGTGAGGGGGAGGGAGAGGAAGAGATCACAACGCACATCAGCGCTCCACAAAGGGACAAGAGGTGAGGGAGAGGAAGTGATCACAACGCACATCAGCGCTCCCCAAAGGGACAAGAGGTGAGGGGGAGGGAGAGGAAGAGATCACAACTCACATCAGCACTCCCCAAAGGGACAAGAGGTGAGGGGGAGGGGGAGGAAGTGATCACAACGCACATCAGCACTCCCAAAAGGGACAAGAGGTGAGGGGGAGGGATAGATAACAACGCACATCAGCGCTCCCCAAAGGGACAAGAGGTGAGGGGGAGGGAGAGGAAGAGATCACAACGCACATTAGCGCTACCCAAAGGGACAAGAGGTGAGGGGGAGGGAGAGGAAGAGATCACAACGCACATCAGCGCTCCCCAAAGGGACAAGAGGTGAGGGGGAGGGAGAGGAAGTGATTACAACGCACATCAGCACTCCCCAAAGGGACAAGAGGTGAGGGGGAGGGAGAGGAAGAGATGACAACGCACATCAGCACTCCCCAAAGGGACAAGAGGTGAGGGGGAGGGAGAGGAAGAGATCACAGCAAACATCAGCTCTCCCCAAAGGGACAAGAGGTGAGGGGGAGGGATAGATCAAAATGCACATCAGCGCTACCCAAAGGGACAAGAGGTGAGGGGAAGAGAGAGGAAGAGATCACAACGCACATCAGCGCTCCCCAAAGTGACAAGAGGTGAGGGGGAGGGATAGATCAAAATGCACATCAGCGCTCCCCAAAGGGACAAGAGGTGAGGGGGAGGGAGAGGAAGAGATCACAACGCACATTAGCGCTCCCCAAAGGGACAAGAGGTGATGGGGAGGGAGAGGAAGAGATCACAACTCACATCAGAGCTCCCCAAAGGGACAAGAGGTGAGGGGGAGGGAGAGGAAGAGATCACAATGCACATCAGCGCTCCCCAAAGGGACAAGAGGTGAGGGGGAGGGATAGATCAAAATGCACATCAGCGCTCCCCAAAGGGACAAGAGGTGAGGGGGAGGGATAGATCAAAATGCACATCAGCGCTCCCCAAAGGGACAAGAGGTGAGGGGGAGGGAGAGGAAGAGATCACAACGCACATTAGCGCTCCCCAAAGGGACAAGAGGTGAGGGGGAGGGAGAGGAAGTGATCACAACTCATATCAGCGCTCCCCAAAGGGACAAGAGGTGAGGGGGAGGGAGAGGAAGAGATCACAATGCACATCAGCGCTCCCCAAAGGGAAAAGAGGTGAGGGGGAGGGATAGATCAAAATGCACATCAGCGCTACCCAAAGGGACAAGAGGTGAGGGGGAGGGAGAAGAAGTGATCACAACTCACATCAAAACTCCCCAAAGGGACAAGAGGTGAGGGGGAGGGAGAGGAAGTGATCACAACTCACATCAGCGCTCCCCAAAGGGACAAGAGGTGAGGGGGAGGGAGAGGAAGAGATCACAACTCACATCAGCGCTCCCCAAAGGGACAAGAGGTGAGGCCGAGGGAGAGGAAGAGATCACAGCGCACATCAGCGCTCCCCAAAGGGACAAGAGGTGAGGGGGAGGGAGAGGAAATGATCACAATGCACATCAGCGCTCCCCAAAGGGACAAGAGGTGAGGGGGAGGGAGAGGAAGTGATCACAACTCACATCAGCGCTCCCCAAAGGGACAAGAGGTGAGGGGGAGGGAGAGGAAGAGATCACAATGCACATCAGCGCTCCCCAAAGGGACAAGAGGTGAGGGGGAGGGATAGATCAAAATGCACATCAGCGCTACCCAAAGGGACAAGAGGTGATGGGGAGGGAGAGGAAGTGATCACAATGCACATCAGCGCTCCCCAAAGGGACAAGAGGTGAGGGGGAGGGATAGATCAAAATGCACATCAGCGCTACCCAAAGGGACAAGAGGTGAGGGGGAGGGAGAGGAAGAGATCACAATGCACATCAGCGCTACCCAAAGGGACAAGAGGTGAGGCCGAGGGAGAGGAAGAGATCACAGCGCACATCAGCGCTCCCCAAAGGGACAAGAGGTGAGGGGGAGGGAGAGGAAATGATCACAATGCACATCAGCGCTCCCCAAAGGGACAAGAGGTGAGGGGGAGGGAGAGGAAGTGATCACAACTCATATCAGCGCTCCCCAAAGGGACAAGAGGTGAGGGGGAGGGAGAGGAAGAGATCACAATGCACATCAGCGCTCCCCAAAGGGACAAGAGGTGAGGGGGAGGGATAGATCAAAATGCACATCAGCGCTACCCAAAGGGACAAGAGGTGAGGGGGAGGGAGAGGAAGAGATCACAATGCACATCAGCGCTGCCCAAAGGGACAAGAGGTGATGGGGAGGGAGAGGAAGTGATCACAATTCACATCAGCGCTCCCCAAAGGGACAAGAGGTGAGGGGGAGGGAGAGGAAGAGATCACAATTCACATCAGCGCTCCCCAAAGGGACAAGAGGTGAGGGGGAGGGAGAGGAAGTGATCACAACTCATATCAGCGCTCCCCAAAGGGACAAGAGGTGAGGGGGAGGGAGAGGAAGAGATCACAATGCACATCAGCGCTCCCCAAAGGTACAAGAGGTGAGGGGGAGGGATAGATCAAAATGCACATCAGCGCTACCCAAAGGGACAAGAGGTGAGGGGGAGGGAGAGGAAGAGATCACAACGCACATCAGCGCTCCCCAAAGGGACAAGAGGTGAGGGGGAGTGAGGGAGAGGAAGTGATCACAACTCACATCAGCGCTCCCCAAAGGGACAAGAGGTGAGGGGGAGGGGGAGGAAGTGATCACAACGCACATCAGCACTCCCCAAAGGGACAAGAGGTGAGGGGGAGGGATAGATAACAACGCACATCAGCGCTCCCCAAAGGGACAAGAGGTGAGGGGGAGGGAGAGGAATAGATCACAACGCACATTAGCGCTCCCCAAAGGGACAAGAGGTGAGGGGGAGGGATAGATCAAAATGCACATCAGCGCTACCCAAAGGGACAAGAGGTGAGGGGGAGGGAGAGGAAGAGATCACAGCAAACATCAGCTCTCCCCAAAGGGACAAGAGGTGAGGGGGAGGGATAGATCAAAATGCACATCAGCGCTACCCAAAGGGACAAGAGGTGAGGGGAAGGGAGAGGAAGAGATCACAGCAAACATCAGCTCTCCCCAAAGTGACAAGAGGTGAGGGGGAGGGATAGATCAAAATGCACATCAGCGCTACACAAAGGGACAAGAGGTGAGGGGGAGGGAGAGGAAGAGATCACAACGCACATTAGCGCTCCCCAAAGGGACAAGAGGTGCAGGGGAGGAAGAGGAAGTCATCACAACACACATCAGAGCTCCCCAAAGGGACAAGAGGTGAGGGGGAGGGATAGATCAAAATGCACATCAGCGCTACCCAAAGAGACAAGAGGTGAGGGGGAGGGAGAGGAAGAGATCACAACGCACATCAGCGCTCCCCAAAGGGACAAGAGGTGAGGGGGAGGGATAGATCAAAATGCACATCAGCGCTACCCAAAGGGACAAGAGGTGAGGGGAAGGGAGAGGAAGAGATCACAACGCACATCAGCGCTCCCCAAAGTGACAAGAGGTGAGGGGGAGGGAGAGGAAGAGATCAAAATGCACATCAGCGCTCCCTGAAGGGACAAGAGGTGAGGGGGAGGGAGAGGAAGAGATCACAACGCACATTAGCGCTTCCCAAAGGGACAAGAATTGAGGGGGAGGGAGAGGAAGAGATCAAAACGCACATCAGCGCTGCCCAAAGGGACAAGAGGTGAGGGGGAGGGATAGATCAAAATGCACATCAGCGCTACCCAAAGAGACAAAAGGTGAGGGGGAGGGAGAGGAAGAGATCAAAATGCACATCAGCGCTCCCCGAAGGGACAAGAGGTGAGGGGGAGGGAGAGGAAGAGATCACAACGCACATCAGCGCTGCCCAAAGGGACAAGAGGTGAGGGGGAGGGATAGATCAAAATGCACATCAGCGCTCCCCAAAGGGACAAGAGGTGAGGGGGAGGGAGGGAGAGGAAGAGATCACAACGCACATCAGCGCTCCCCAAAGGGACAAGAGGTGAGGGGGAGGGAGAGGAAGTGATCACAATGCACATCAGCGCTGCCCAAAGGGACAAGAATTGAGGGGGAGGGAGAGGAAGAGATCACAGCGCTCATCAGCGCTCCCCAAAGGGACAAGAGGTGAGGGGGAGGGAGAGGAAGAGATCACAATGCACATCAGCGCTGCCCAAAGGGACAAGAATTGAGGGGGAGGGAGAGGAAGAGATCACAACGCACATCAGCGCTCCCCAAAGGGACAAGAGGTGAGGGGGAGGGAGAGGAAGAGATCACAATGCACATCAGCGCTCCCCAAACGGACAAGAGGTGAGGGGGAGGGAGAGGAAGAGATCACAACGCACATCAGCGCTCCCCAAAGGGACAAGAAGTGAGGGGGAGGGAGAGGAAAAGATCACAACGAACAACCGCGCTCCCCAAAGGGACAAGAAGTGAGGGGGAGGGAGGGAGAGGAAGAGATCACAACGCATATTAGCGCTCCCCAAAGGGACAAGAGGTGAGGGGGAGGGAGAGGAAGAGATCACAACGCAAATCAGCGCTCCCCAAAGGGACAAGAAGTGAGGGGGAGGGAGAGGAAAAGATCACAACGCACATCCGCGCTCCCCAAAGGGACAAGAAGTGAGGGGGAGGGAGGGAGAGGAAGAGATCACAACGCACATCAGCACTCCCCAAAGGGACAAGAGGTGAGGGGGAGGGAGAGGAAGAGATCACAACGCACATCAGCGCTCCCCAAAGGGACAAGAGGTGAGGGGGAGGGAGAGGAAGAGATCACAACGCACATCAGCGCTCCCCAAACGGACAAGAGGTGAGGGGGAGGGAGGGAGAGGAAGAGGGAGGGAGAGGAAGTGATCACAACGCACATAAGCGTTCCCCAAAGGGACAAGAGGTGAGGGGGAGGAAGAGATCACAACGCATATTAGCGCTCCCCAAAGGGACAAAAGGTGAGGTAGAGGAAGTGATCACAACGCACATCAGCGCTCCCCAAAGGAACAAGAGGTGAGGGGGAGGAAGTGATCACAACTCACATCAGCGCTCCCCAAAGGGACAAGAGGTGAGGGGGAGGGAGAGGAAGAGATCACAATGCACATCAGCGCTCCCCAAAGGGACAAGAGGTGAGGGGGAGGGAGAGGAAGTGATCACAACTCACATCAGCGCTCCCCAAAGGGACAAGAGGTGAGGGGGAGGGAGAGGAAGAGATCACAATGCACATCAGCGCTCCCCAAAGGGACAAGAGGTGAGGGGGAGGGATAGATCAAAATGCACATCAGCGCTACCAAAAGGGACAAGAGGTGAGGGGGAGGGAGAGGAAGAGATCACAACTCACATCAGCGCTCCCCAAAGGGACAAGAGGTGAGGGGGACGGATAGGAAGAGGTCACAAGTCACATCAGGGCTCCCCAAAGGGACAAGAGTTGAGGGAGAGGAAGAGATCACAACGCACTTTAGCGCTGTGTGATCTCTTCCTCTCCCTCCTCCTCACCTCTTGTCCCTTTGGCTGTTAGCAAAGGGTAGGTAAGATCTCTCTCCTACTGCTGCTGGACATCAGGGATTTGGTATATTTATATTTACAACAAACCATGTAATCTGGGGGGCTTTTTATCCTCCCTGGTTCCTACACCCCCAACTTGAGATCCTATATGCCATTTAGTATGGTGTACATATTTAATATAATTTAATTTATTTTATATAATAACAACGTTCTAAGCCTATATTTTCCTTTCTTATGCTTTTGTCTTTGATCATTTGGTAATAGTGTCATACACTAAGGATAATCCGTGCTTCTCTCTTTTTTGATATTCTTATTATTTTTTTAGACATTGCATTATGAAAAAATTGTCCCTTTAATAGTAAATTACATATTTTTGGAACTATGTAAAAATAGCTTTTCTAGTATTTTAACTTTTTATTTATTGAATATTTTTATGATGGAAAATGTACATACTCGCTGTTCACTTACTATACGCTGTAGGCAACCACTGTCCTAGAGTGTAGTAAGAAATAGATGCAAGACTTGCTTGCTTCCTGCCCACTTACCAACCATCCTCCTCCGTCAGTGTGCATATCACACAGCACCGTCAGCGGTTGACGCCCATCTGGGTATATTGTGTACCAGTCACTTATATCTGAGCCCTGATCCAGCAGCTCCTTGCAGTTTCTGGGGGCTAAGAGATAAAGAGAAGAGACATGAAATGTATAACTTCAGGAGGAGTACTTTAATATGATTCAGTAATTGGATTTTGCATAGATACAACCATTATGTAGAATGGTTGAAGCATAAAGACTTAGATTTTTTTCAGTTTTTTTCCTCTGGATTAATAACAATTAAAATGTAATCCACATATTGCAAGGATCAGATCTAAAATGTTGGACTTGATGGACTAAATGCCATTTTCAACCTCAATTACTATGTAACTATGTAACCTGGTAAGTTTACTATAACTTGATCACTAGATCATTGTGGTGTCAGCGGTGGGATTATCAGTGAATTGAGCTGGAAGGACAATGATGAATATAGTACTTGTATACTACTTGTGTTTAGTCCCTATTAGTTAAATAACAAGAAGGCAAATAGTTAATAGTTTAAGTCATGTTCTGATAGGAATTAAATCATTAAATTACTAAAGGTTGTTACTCACCATAAATTGGCCTAGATGAGCCAGCTTCTCCTTTCTCTCCTATTAGGCAGAATAAAAATGTATTTTCAGATAAAAAAAAAATATTAGTATCATACACTATACCAAGGTTAGGCAAGTTGTCTGGGAGAGCCAAACATAAGCCAGGATTTGAGGATATCTCTGCTGAATACAGGCAAAACTATAGTTTTGTCATTCTGAATGACTCACCTGCGCACAGTGAGGAAATCCTCAAATCCAGACCTGTCTGTGGCTCTCCAAGACATGCCTACCCCTGCACTAAATTATCTAACATTAAAGTATCTTTGAAGTGTAGCATACTATGCAGTTTAGAAGAGAATACTTTAGAAAATATGAAAATATACAACCACTAATTTTAACAGTTTTTAATAGTTATTCTGAAATGACTAAAGCATGTGACAATAATATAATATGAAAACACATTAGGAGAACATTAGGATATGGATGCTCCCAAACAAAAGCAGAGCCTGATAAAATTAACACTTTTTATACAATGAATTGTGAATAATGACCCTTAAAAAAATTTTTTTTTTCCAAAACTGCAGTTTTACTTAGTGAGAATTAACTAAAAACATATTTATAAAAACAGGCTTTGCAATGCCAACATTTTTGTCTTTACGTCTTATTATTTTCTCTGGGGATGAAATAGCAATCAGTAAGAATAATCCAATCACTTGTAAGACAGTCTGTAATATGACTAGAATCTTAACATGATACAGCCATAATAAAGAATACCATACAATATATAACTACTAGCGACTTTCCCATCAAAAAATGACGGTCAATAAAAGAAAGTGTTGAAATGCTGTTTGTCACACAATGTGAGTGTACTGTGTGCCTCAATTAACTAAATTCCTCAAAAAGCAGAAATCTACATTACATAAAATAAGAAAAACTAAATTCACCAAAAATAAAAAATGTACATTACAGAAAAAAAAAAAAAAACCTAAGTCACAAAAAAAAGGAACATTACAGAAAATAACAAAATACACTACAACCCCCCCTCACTACAATTTTTTTTTTTAAATTACACACCTGAAAATTAAATACATATAATACAATACAACACAATTAAATAAAATACAATACAACACAATTCAATTAAATACAATACAACACAATTCAAATAAAAAACAATACACCACTATCTAATATACATGCCAGTATCTAATATACATGCCACTATCTAATATACATGCCACTATATAATGTAATATACATACCACTATCTAATATACAATACTATCTAATAATACATCCCCCTATCTATCTAATATACAATACATGCTATCTATATATATATAGCTACCCTAATTGTAAGCTACAATAAAATAATTAAGACCACTTACCTTTGAGATGTTTCTTCAGATCAGCAACCTACGGTAAAAAAAGATTAAAAAATTAATACAACATGTTTACATGAAATACCCAAACATTCTAAACATTTTAAATATTATACTCACCTTTCCAGCACGTCCCGTTCCAGCATGTCACGTCCCAGTATGTCACGTCCCAGCAGTTCACGTCCTCCATGTTCCGTCGTCCATCTTTGATACTCCTGTAAAAAAAAAATTACATTAGTAAACATAAACCAAATTTAAATAAACACAATCTACATTATACTTACCTTTCCGCGATGTCTCCGGCCTCCTCGTCTTCTCCAGAAGCATCCGTGCATGAAGAAAAGAAAAAAAAAGCGACACACATCCGCCCTGGTGGATGTCTCCGACGCTAATGACCTTCCTATGGAGTGTTCCAGAATAAAATTGGCAATGGCGGCTTCTGATTGGCTGAAAAGGCTGTCTATCAAATTCAGCCAATGAGAAGACCCCATTTGTGAACCAATGAAAAAAGTATACACCCCAAAATACAACGGTGATTGGATAACACACCTGTCAATCTTTATTTGAACCAATCCTAAGGCTTTATTGCCATCAGCCAATCACGATGGAATATACCCCCACATACTGATTGGTGAAGACATCTGCGCCTTCCCATTGGCTGTAATATTGATTGATATTAACAGTAGCCAATGAGAATGCGCAAATCCTTCACCAATCAGTACGTGAGGGTGTATTCCATTGTGATTGGCTATTGTCAGTGCAACCAATCAGAATGCTCAGAGGCTCCAACCAATCACCCTGTGGGGGTGTATTCCATTGTGATTGGCTGAAGGCATCTGCGCCTTGTGATTGGTTTAAATAAAGATTGACAGGTGCATTATCCAATCAGAGTGGGATTTTAAGGTGTATTCGTTTGTGATTGGTTCACACATTGGCGCCTCCTGATTGGGTGAATTTGATAGACATCGTTTTCAACCAATCAGATGGCGCCATTGCTTGTTTTCTCCCGGAAAAGTCTCCTGGAGCCTCATTAGCGTCGGGGATGTCCGGGAGTGCGGATGTAAGTATATATATATATATATTATTTTTTTTACAGTGCGTGGCAGAAGAGGATCCGGAGGAGGTAATGTTTCTTTTATTTTGATGTATGTGTATTAATGTTGTGTTTTTTTTAACAGGTGCCGCGCCGGAGAAGGATGTAAAGAATAAGGACGGGAAAGGTGAGTAGAATATTTAGAATGTATAGAATGTATAGAATGTTTATTTTATAACTGTAAACGTGTTGCACTAATTTTTTTTTTTTTTTTTTTGTAGGTGGCTGATCCCAATGGACATCTGCAAAGGTAAGTGGTCTTAATTATTTTATTTTAGCTTAGACTTAGATTAGTTAATATATAGATAGCATTTATTGTATGTTAGCTAGGGGTATGCGTTTTATATAGATAGCATAGGATGTATTGTAGATAGATTGTGGTATTTATTTAGATAGATTGGGGATGTATTATTATATAGATAGCATGTATATTAGATTATGCTATTTATTTAGATAGATTGGGGATGTATTATTATATAGATAAGATGTATATTAGATTGTGGTATTTATTTAGATAAATTGGGGATGTATTATTATATAGATAGCATGTATATTATATTATGCTATTTATTTAGATAGATTGTGTGATGTATATTAGATAGGGGTGTATTGTATTGTAATTTTATGCATTTGTATTGTATGTATTTGTATTATATGTATTTCCTTTTCAGGTGTGTATTTTTTTTTTTTTTCTGTAGTGAGGGGGGGGGGTTGTAATGTTTTATTTTTATTTTCTTTAATGTTCCTTTTTTATTTTTTGTGACTTAGGTTTTTTTATTTTGTGTAATGTAGTTTATTTTTTTGTGAGTTTGTTTTTTTATTTCATGTAATGTAGATTTTTTTTTGTGACTTTAGGCTTTTTTATTTTCTGTAATTAGAGTGGTGGGGGTTAATAGGGGGTAGGTAGTGTAGATGTTAATAGGTTAATGTAGATGGTGTTTAGTTGATCTTTAATGTTTTATTGGGGGTGGTATAGTGCAGTATAGTGTTTATACTTAGTGTCATGATGGTCCTTGAGGACCATCATGGCACTTATGTGGTTAATGTAGTGTTGTAACAGGCCCATAATGGTGTTAATATACCCTTTTGGGACTGATGGGGTTAAATAGAGGCTTATGGGGGTCTGTATTGACCCCCATGAGTTACAGGGTTAATGAAGGGTTTATGGGGGTCTGTATTGACCCCCATGAGTGACAGGCTTAATGAAGGGCTTATGGAGGTCTCTATTGACCTCCAGGAGTGACAGGGTTAATGAGGGTTTTATGGGGGTCTCTATTGACCCCCATGAGTGACAGGGTTAATGATGGGTTTATGGGGGTCTGTGTTGACCCCCATGAGTGACAGGGTTAATGAAGGGCTTATGGGCGTCTATATTGACCCCCATGAGTGACAGGGTTAATGAGGGTTTTATGGGGGGCTGTATTGACCCCCATGATTGACAGGGTGACAGTGTATATATTTTTTTCTTTTACAACGGGTCCTTTAAGGACCTTTACGGTCCTTTAAGGACCTGTAACGTGGGAATTTTGAATTTTGATTGCAGCGGGGGTCCCCGATCGCGTGCAATCGGGACCCCCACTGCGATGGTTAATGTGGGGTTAATGCAGGGCTTGGAACTTATCTCAGATCCCCTGCAGTTAATCCGGGTTTCCGAGCTTATCTCGGATCCCTTCTTGCGTCAGTTGTAGGTGGCTTAGCGGTCCTCATTTTCGTTTTTTTTCGGCGGCCATTTTTTCTCTCGCTTAGGGGATTTTCGTGTGTCTGAACCTGGGAATTTG